>JBBCBC010000006.1:1560405-1885913 GCA_037126765.1 Stenogyne calaminthoides
GTTGTATAGTTATCAAGGGTCCCACCCACCACAATCGGCTTTTGGACAAACATGAGTGCTTACTTTTGGGTTTTCGTATATAACCAAACAAAATATATGTGTGGGAAGGAAAGAATGCGTTGTTTTAAAGCAGACTAAATTTAATGCAAAAACAAAAAGCTAATAACCTAGGTTTGAGTTGAAGCTCCAAAAATGACAGAAAAAATTACTACAACACATAATTAATGGAGAAAACCTTTTTTTTTTTGACGGGTTAATGGAGAAAACTTAATGAAAGAGTAGAAGGAAATAATAGCTTTAATTAATTAGATTAATTGTGAGATATAAGCTAGCTTTGTTTGATGACAATAACTTTTTCTTGGCACACACACACACACTCTCTCTCTTTCTCACACACACACATCATCCTTTTTTTACTTTACCTTTTCTGTTTCTTTTCTTTTTGCCTCGGATGCTCTTGTATATATGGGATTAGATTTCATTTTATTTTTATATACAAGTCATGGTCATTTTTTTTGTTTATTAATATTGATGTGTTTACATGTAGTTCTATTTGTTTTTTTTTAGTCCTCTAATTACTAAGTGAACAATGTTTACTTCATCAGTCTTGATGAAGATAATAAAAATTGTGGTTTTATTTTATTATATTATTGTGTCCTATTTTATGTTATGCATGTGTACGCAGTTAGGATATCATTTATGAGTACATGCATATAATATATGATATATACTATCCTCATATCTCATAGCTACCTTTTTAGCTATGTTTTAATAAAAGTTTTTTGCCTGATTAAAAAAATGAACAATTAATTAATGTCATATATGAATCGTACATACTATTTTTCTTTCTTATCATCAAATGGTAGCATGCTGTAATTAATATCAGTGTATTCCAGTTGCTAGCTCTTTATTTTGAGAAGAGTTTTAAATAGCCTTGTTGGTATAAACGTGTGAATTTGTAATTGTTTAAAGCAAAGGAGCCAAAATCATCTTACGATCTTAGTGCATGTACTAAGATCGAAGCTGGGGTAATTGATTGATCTTTTACTTCTTATCACACACTCAATCCAAAAATTATAAATTTTGGTTGGGTCAAATCTTCAACTCACTCTTTTAAATACATATTTTAAAATGACAGTATAGGGTGAACAATTAGTTAATTTCACATAAGAATATATGAAACTGATTAAATGGTGTGACTTATATTACTAAAGGGTATTAGTTGTGATAACTTAATAGTATGCCTTTTCATTAACATAAATGGTATTACTTATCATAACATTAAAGGTTATGATTTATATTACAATAGGAGTATTAATAGTGATAATTGAATGATATGATTTATATTACAAACCGATATTAGTGTGATAACTAAAAAGTCATGTCGGTAAATGTGAAATCAATTTCACAAATTAATGTTTTCGGAGAGACCTCACTAAAATATGTATATAGCACACATTTATGTTATGTTTGGATTTGTGAGTTTGAGAATATATGTAAAAACGCCACAAACTTAAATTCTAAACCCACTTTTTATTGTATGCATGTAATTTTTTTAAATTTTTTTGGCATAATTACTAGATACGGGTAAAGGCGAAATTTGGACATTGGGGTTTCTGATTAGTGACCCCATGAAAGCATAGTGTAATAATATATGTTTGCATGAAGAATGTATATATAAAGCTGGCAAAAAATGTATATGAATTATGTGATCATGTCTGAATGTTGTTTCATCAAATTCAAAACACCAAATCCCTCACTCCTAGGAGAGAGAGAGAGAGAGAGGCTTGTGATTGACAAAGGTGGCAACTTAAAATTCCTTAATGAAAAGTTGCATATCATTATACTTTTCATCAAAGGGTGTCTTTTTTAGGAGAACCTCCAAGAAAAAGTGTGTTGCTTTTTTGTGCAATTCTATATATCGATCTAAAATGATATATGCTCATATTTGCTCACTTTTCTCTGTTTTTTCTTACTCTTTATAAGAATCTGCTTTCAAATTAAGTTTATTATAATTACTTGTGGCGACCAAAGGCATCAAGATTTGCTGGTCCATCCATGTTTTTTTTCATGTTTTTTTTTGGCTTTGTGGGAGGGCCTTTTCTCCACACGTTTGGATTGTTAAGTCTTCTCAATCGATTCGAAGAACTCACATATTTAATCTGGTACGTAACGGATTTAGGATTTTATTTTGAGGTAGGCGAAAATCTACATAATATATGATAAAGTGTATAGTTTCAATCTAAGGAGGTGAACTCTTATAAAATAAAATTTCAAATAAAAAAATTCTACATTAAAATAAAAAATTATAAATATCGAACTTCCCCCCTATATCCACCCCTTTATGTCCTTTAAATTTGAACAAGATATTAGGTTTGACTAGCTAGGGTGGGTTCGGATCGCGTACTTCGGGTTCATTGGGTACCCAAAAAAATCGGATAGAAAAATAAGTACACGGATCTGATTCGAAAAATCGGGTAGAAAAAATTAGCACCCGAATTCGATCCGATAAATCGGGTATCAGCAATACTCGATTTTTGTGGAAATAAAATTGAAAAAATGGCAATAACATAAAAGATGATAATTACATACAAAAAAAATCGGGTACCCTATACCCGATCTCATAATTTTGGATCGGTTCAAGTACCTGATACCCATTTTTTTTTAGAAATACCCGATCGGATCGAAGTTTTACCCGGCCGTGTCGACATTCAAATAAAATGCCCACCCCCCTAGGTATGACGTTTGAGTTCCCTCTCAAAATTAAGTCAAATATATTTGTCCAAGTCAAGACAAATCTGTTCAAAGATTTTCGAAAGGTCTTAAATTTGTTTACGCTCGATTCTGGCGTTTGAAAAATCTGGCTTGAATGCTTGATCGACGACCTAACGATCAAAGATTTTGTCATATCTATTATTCTCATTCTAAAAAAAAATAAAAATTGTAATCTTAGAATTATGTTGCAATCAGTGTTGTTTTTACATGTCGTTTTCGATCTACTTAATTATTAGCATATGCATGTTTATGGGGTAAGCATTAATTATCAATTGTAATCATCCCAAATTTGACAATACATTATTACGTATATTTGTTAGTAATATTAAGTTAAGAGTTTGAACATTCCAAAATTCGTTAAAAAGACTGAAAATTATAGGAAGCTGCATGCGTTGTCCATGGCTAGGCCACGAGAGAGATCGCTGCAATTTATAAATGATGAAAAAACAAACCTTCTTTTATTTTTTTGGGCCTAAATGAAAGCAACTCTCACAAATTGATGTGGGGTATAGCCACGCCAAATTTGGTGGACGTAAATATATGTCATCAAAGAGAACTCACATTAATATTTGCTATATAAATATTACTACTTCCTTCTCAAAGTTATTTTACCATTTTGCTTTTGACATGAATTTTAATGTGAAAATTATTTATTAATATTTAAAATAATAAAATGGCTTTTGATTGACGGTATTATAATCTTTTTTACTTTATTATTAGAGAAAAAATGACTTTTTGTGAGTAAAAGTAAATGACATGAGATGTAATTTTAAGATGTTGAAAGAGAATAGTTGAAAAAAATATAGTTACTTTATTGTCTTTTGTAAAAAGGGGTAAACAAATTAATTTGGGACGGACCCCTGGAAAAAAAATGTAAATAACTTTAGGAAGGAGTGAATAACTCATATACAATAAACATAATAATTTAATTCATAATAATATATTGTGCTCAACTTGGATAGATGGAGTGCTTCAAATGGTTGAATATATCTACTATTTTACATCATCGAACCTTCTCGAATCTTATCTCACATAGTCGTATCCATCGGGGTAAGATTGGCAAGAAGGTGGCTAATACAATTTGGTTGTGCGTTGTTTGGCGTATTTGGAAAGACAGGAACTGTTGGGCCTTGCCCAATTATAGTTGGGCCAAATTAATAAATAAAGGAAAAGACCCATTAATCCAACATGACAAAACCCATCATGAGATAAGTTGATTAGGGCATTTTGGATGCCTGCTAGTGCAACACGGCAGAAGCAGAAAACAGAGAGAAAAAGAGAGAGAAAGGGAGAGAAAGAAAGAGAGAAAGGAGAAGAACGGTTTGCATTTTGGGTGCTCGTTTCTTTACCGTTTTGACTCAAATTCGGAGAGGGAGTTCGTGGCGACGTGCTCTTCATTTTGATTGGAGTGGATTCTCACAAATCATCTCCAAGAGTTACAAAGGGGAATTGGTATATTTATTCTCTTTGTACTACTTAGCTTGCATGCTCTCTTCCTATATTTCATTGTGTGCCAAGAATTGTATTCTTGAGGATAGTTTGATGCTATTGGTGTTGATTCCTCTATTTGTAATAGAGATGAAAACTGTGTAATTCCCATTTGATATAGTGGAATATTTCCTGGACTGGGTCCCGTGGTTTTTACCCTCTTGTGAAGGGGTTTTCCACGTAAAAATTCTTGGTGTTATTGCGTATTTATTTCTGCAGTTAATTTACGTATTTGGTTCGAAGTCTATTGAGCTTTTGTGGAAGTGATTATTGTTTTTGTGCATTCCGCTGTGCCGAGCAATTGACTCTGATTATTGGCCCCTTCCACAACAGTGGTATCAAAGCCTAGGTTAAACTAGGCTCGGACCATGGAGGGCATTGATAGTAGCTCTATGATTAAGTTGACTGCAGAAAATTATTCTATATGGAAGCCCATGATGGAGGATTTACTTTACTGCAAAGATTTGTATGATCCTGTTGAAGGAAAATATGCTAAGCCTGAAAGTATGGAAGACAGGGAATGGGAGAAGCTTAGTAGGAAGGCGATTGGTACAATCAGGCAGTGGGTAGATATCAGTGTTTTTCACCATGTGGCTAAGGAGACAGATCCGTGTGATCTATGGAAAAAGTTGCAAGAATTGTATGAAAGGAAGAATGCACGTAACAAGGTTTTTTGTTATCGAAAGTTGGTGAACTTGAAGTACAAAGATGGGAGTTTTGTAGCAGAGCACTTGAATGTTTTTCAAGACTTGGTAAATCAGCTTTCTACCATGAATATTGCATTCGATGATGAGGTGCAAGCGTTATTCTTGTTGAGCTCTCTACCTGATAGCTGGGAGACTATGGTGGTGACGCTTAGTAATACAACTCCAAATGGAAAGTTGACATTGAACATGATCAAAGAAAGTATGTTCAATGAAGAGACTAGAAGAAAGGAATCGGGGCTAGTTCTTTGAAAGCACTTGTCACTGAGAGAATAGTAGAAAGAAGAGTAGAGGACCCCAAAGGTCCAGGTAAAGCAAAAGACGGCGTGTCTAAGTCTAAGGAAAAAAATTCAAGTGTTGCCATTGTGGTGGATCTAACCACATGAAGAGAAATTGCGAGTTTGGAAGAAAGAACAAAAAGGAAGAGAATCGAAAAAAGTCGAGGAGGATAAAAACAACAGCCGACCATTGTGACTCACTCAGGATGATGATCAAACCGTAGTTTGTGTTAGTGATGAGTGTCTCCATGTGGAGAATCCGGTGTTGAGTGGATAGTTGATTCGGTGCTTCTCATCATTGTGTTCGAAGAGAGTTGTTTACAAACTACAAAGTCGAGATTATGGTCACTTGTTCACGGGGAACAAGAGTGTTGCACCGGTGATTGGCATTGGTGATATGGTTGTTGAGATCGACTTAGGATTCACATCGAATTTGAAAGATGTGAGACATATTCCACAGTTGCGCCACAATTTGATTGCCGTTAATGTCCTTGATAGAGAGGGATACGAGCAAAAATTCACAAATGGTATTGAAAGCTTGTGAAAGGTTTCTTGTTGGTTGGCAAAGGAAAGCTTTGTTGTACATTGTACCAGACGAAGCTCAAAATGGCTCGAGACCAGTTACTTGCAGCCGAGGATGATTCTTCACCAAATTTGTGGCACAACAAGCTAGGGCACATGAGTGAGAAAGCATTGCACATCCTAGCCAAAGAGTCTCTCATTCCTACTGCTCAAAGTAAGTCACTCCACCCTTGTGATTATTGTTTATTAGGTAAACAAAATAGAATTTCGTTTCGTTCTCATTCTAAACGAAAAGATGATGTATTGGAGCTAATACATTCTGATGTTTGTGGTCCCCTCGAGGTGGAGTCATTAGGTGGAAATAAATATTTCCTCACTTTCATTGATGATGCTTCAAGAAAGACTTGGGTGTACTTCTTGAAGAATAAAAGTGAAGTATTTCAGAAATTTCAGTGGTTCCACACTATGGTTGAGAGACAGACAGGAAAGTTGCTGAAATGTCTACGATCTGATAATGGTGGCGAGTACACTTCTAGAGAGTTCAAGGCGTATTGTGCTCAGCATGAGATTAGACATGAAAGAACTGTTCCGGGTACTCCTCAACATAATGGTGTGGCTGAGAGAATGAACAAAACCATTATGGAGAAGGTGAGATGTATGATAAGGATGACCAAGCTACCCAAGTCATTCTGGGGTGAAGCTGTGTTGACTGCTTGTTACTTGATTAATCGATCTTCATCAGTTCCTCTGGACTCTGATATTCCAGAAAGAGTATGGAGTGGGAAAAATGCCTCTTATTCCCACTTGAAGGTGTTCGGATGCAAAGCTTTTATGCACATACCGAAGGAGCAAAGAAGCAAGTTGGATAGTAAATCCACACCTTGCATATTTGTTGGATATGGAGATGAAGAGTATGGATACAGATTATGGGATCCAGAGAAGAAAATGATTGTGAGGAGTAGAGATGTCATCTTCCATGAAAATGAGACAATGGAAGATTTGAACAAGAGGGAGACCTTCACTCCGATGCCTACTGGTGTTGTTGATCTAACACCACATGAGATTCCTACCACTAATGCTAAAAATGGTGGAGATGAAGTTGAAAATGAAGTTGGGATGGAAAATGATGATCCAACTGCATTTGACCCAGATCCAGTTGTCCAAGAACCCGGAGATGTTGAGTCGGAGATTCAACATGCACCACCGTAAAATGTCAAGAACATGGTGGAAGACCAACGAAGAAATCGAGGGCGAATACATTATATCCGGAAGTTCAGATTGGGCATTGATTACGGATGAGGGAGCCCGAGAATTTTGAGGAGGTACATTCCCTTAAAGACAAAGATCGATTGGCTTGAAGCGATGCAAGAAGAGATGGATTCCTTTACAAAAAATCATACATTTGATTTGGTCGAGTTGCTAAAGGGTAAGAGAGTTCTGAAGAACAAGTGGGTATTCAAGCTAAAGAAAGATGGTGACAAAGTTGTCAGACACAAGGCGCGGTTGGTCGTCAAGGGGTTCACTCAGAAGAAAGGAGTTGACTTTGATGAGATATTCTCACCGGTGGTGAAGATGAGTTCTATCCGCATTGTGTTGGGATTAGCAGCTAGCTTGAACATGAAAATCGAACAGCTTGATGTTCGAACAACATTCTTGCATGGAGAGTTAGTTGAGAACATATACATGAACCAGCCTCAAGGTTTTGAAGTTAAGGGAAAGGAACATTTGGTTTGCAAATTGAGGAAAAACTTGTATGGCTTGAAGCAAGCTTCACGACAGTGGTACATGAAGTTTGACTCTTTTATGGCTAGCCAAAGTTATAAAAGAACGTAGACAGATCATTGTGTTTATATCAAACACTTCCCTGATGGTAACTTCATTATCTTGCTGCTTTATGTTGATGATATGTTGATTGTGGGAAAAGATATTGTGTCGATTAGCAAGTTGAAGATGGAGCTGTCCAAATCATTTGACATGAAGGATTTAGGCTCAGCAAAGCAGATATTGGGCATGGAGATTTTTCGTGACAGAAAAGCTGGAAAATTGTGGTTGTCACAAGAAAAATACATTGAGAAAGTACTTGAGAGGTTCAATATGAAACATGCCAAGATCGTGTCCACGCCACTTGCTAATCACTTCAAGTTGAGCAAGAAATTTTGTCCCACAACTCGAGAGCAGAGAGAAGAGATGACAACAATTCCTTATTCCTCTGCAGTTGGTTCTTTGATGTATGCCATGGTGTGTACACGATCGGATATTGCACAAGATGTTAGCTTGGTGAGCGTGATTTCTTTCCAATCCAGAAAAGATCATTGGAGGTCGAAAGTGGATATTCAAATATTTGAGAGGAACTTCAAAATCATGCTTGAGTTTTGGAAGTTCAAACCAAACTTTTATGGGATACACAGATTGGATATGGCGGTGATCTCGATGGGAGGAAATCCACTTCAAAGCTACTTGTTTACATTTGCAGGGATCCGTCTCTACGGCAATCAAAGTTTCTGAAATGTGTTGCCTTATCCACCACCGAGGCAGAGTATATTGCGCAGTGAACTAAGCCGAAAAGAGATGATGTGGATGAAGAGATTTCTCCAGAATTGAGTTTGAAGAAAGAGGAGTACATGGTCTTTTTGTGATAGTCAAAGTGCTATTGACTTGAGTTTAAAATTCCATGTATCATGCTCGAAACGAAGTGTTGAGGAAATTAAATAAATAGATTATTCCTACCCTCACTACACGAAGCATATTGATGTGAGGTACCATTGGATTAGAATGGTATTGGAGAAACAATTTATGAAGTTTGAAAAAATTCACACCGAACAAAAATCCTATGGATATGATGACTAAGGTGGTCACCGAGAGAAGATGAGTTGTGTGCGGATTGGCGGCATGAGCTCGAGGTAGTTGTGACGTTTGTGGCCAACTATATTGGGAGGGGGAGATTGTTGGGCCTTGCCCAATTATAGTTGGGCCAAATTAATAAATAAAGGAAAATGCCCATTAATCCAACATGACAAAGCCCATCATGAGATAAGTTGATTAGGGCATTTTGGATGCCTGCTAGTGCAACACGACAGAAGCAGAAAACAGAGAGAAAAAGAGAGAGAAAGGGAGAGAAAGAAAGAGAGAAAGGAGAAGAAGGGTTTGCATTTTGGGTGCTCATTTCTTCACCGTTTTGTCTCAAATTTGGAGAGGGAGTTCGTGGGGACGCGTCTTTCTTCATTTTGATTGGAGTGAATTCTCACAAATCATCTCCAATAGTTACAAAGTGGAATTGATATATTTATTATCTTTGTACTACTTAGCTTGCATGCTCTCTTCCTATATTTCATTATGTGCCAAGAATTGTATTCTTGAGGATAATTTGATGCTATTGGTGTTGATTCATCTATTTGTAATAGAGATGAAAACTGTGTAATTCCCATTTGATATAGTGGAATATTTTCTGGACTGGGTCCCGTGGTTTTTACCCTCTTGTGAAGGGGTTTTTCACGTAAAAATTCTTGGTGTTATTCTTGCGTATTTATTTCGCAGGTTAATTTACGATTTGGTCAAAGTCTATTGAGCTTTTTGTGGAAGTGATTATTCTTTTGTAAGATTCATTTGTCGCCGCCGAAAGAATTGACTTTGATTATTGGCCCCTTCCACAACAGGAATTACATGATTTTTAATAACTTAGATTGTTCTATTGAGAAAATTGTAGAGAATATTAAGACAAGACTTTGGAGTTGTTTTTTGTTAGCCGTATTAGATGCTCTAGTTTTTCATTTAATGATTGACTAGAACCGGAGAATGGTCCTTGACTGTTAAATTTTGTATATTTGTATTTTTGTGGGTACTTCTTATAGCCCATTGAGGAAAAAAATATTCTGATAAAAAAAAAAAATTGTGCTCAACTTGTTGACATATTTTATTTTGCATATATATATATATATATATATATATATATATATATAAAGCCACTAATTCTTATATAAACAAATTATGTAGAAAGCAACGCTTTTTCTTTTTTTTTTATCTATTTATAGAATTTTAGAAATTTTCCTTTTCCATAAAGCTGTTCTTTTGAAAAAGAAATTCCCCCTGTTTTCAGTTTGCAATTTTGCATTATATTTTCTTAAATGGGTCTTTTAAGAGGTGCACCATATGCAATTTATGTGTATTTTTATCTATTAGTAATTTTTTTCACCCTATAGTAGACGTACTTTTGGGAGTACATAGAAGATATTAATATTCATGCAGCAATGGTCCACTCCCTAAGTTAGATTGGACCAGGTTTTCGACATCACAATATCATGCATTTGTCAATTGTCTCCATAAGTACACATTGCTTTCGTATATGTAACTGTAAGTCGACGTTTGTATTTGAATTTTGTGAAAAATATAAAATATAAATCATTTAGAAATTAATGATTGCAATTTGCAAGTGGATAGTATATTTTTCACGTTAAAATTTCATTGTTCATACTTCATAGCTTAAATCCCATCGGCCTAAAATGTGCAAGTTAATATGAGACATATAGGTTGAAATAGTACTTAACATGTTTATAAACTTTATACTTTCACAAGTGAATTAATCTTTCAACTTTTTAATGGACTTTATTTTATTTTAATGTTGGACTATTACAACTATGTTATCAAATTTCTTCCCTATTGAATTTATCTTAATTTGAAATTTAAAGAAAAAATTTAAATAATTATTTTATTTTATATATAACATTTATTATTATTAAAATATAATTACTAGCCCCACCCATTTATTGATTATGGAGCCACTGATTTGCAGATATAGGCGGTCATGCATTTGCTGTGACATGCACATCAAGAAAATGACTGATCGATGTACGTACTTCACGTTAAAAATGCATATTTGACTACATAATTAATTGGTTTTCCTGTATATTATTTGGGCCAGACCCAATAACTTTATGTATAAATATAACCTATTTATAGACACATAGATATTATAGGCACACTCTTTTTCAGCCAATAGTCATGTCGAAGGGGGAGGAAAAAAAACTATTTAGCTATTACTCCCTCGGTCCATTAACAACTTGTACATTTTCTTTTTTCGTCCGTCCCTTATCAACTTGCACACCTTAAAATGACAAAGAATCTTACAATCTCCACCCTCACAATCTCTACCCTTTATCACATTTGAAAAGTCAACAAAACACATAAAAAACATTTTTTCTTAATATGTGTGCAAAAGCAAGTGTGAAGATTACTCCGGGACTGAGAGAGTAGCATAGAAAAATTAATTTCGTTTACGAGTATTTTTTTTTAATCTTTTGCTCATTCTAGCTAGCTACATAAGATCTCTATTTCAAGAAATTTCAGATACATTGTCCACTTATCAATGCATACCATGTATCAAAATCAATTTCATTCTACATACATCATCAAATAATCATATATCATTAAAATCATACACTTTTTTATATTAAAAGATGCAATTAATTTAAACTTAATGAGATCCACTTATTTTAGGGGGAAGAATGAGAAAACGTTGATTTTAAATTACCAAAACTACCAACATTTCCAAAAAATAAACCGAATCATAATCTTCAATTCTTCATATAATGCTTAATTTCTCCCAAGATACGTGGGGATGGGGGTGGGGCTTATGATTTGAATAAAATGCAGATATATTATATATATATATATAGATATAGATGAGAAGCATGATTTCCCACCATATGGGCTCATTTGCAGGAGCCAAAGCTAAGATTTTTGTGGTCTCAATCTTGACTACATTATCACTTTTGTTTCTTCTTCCACTTATACGTACAAAACCTACATGTGCATATTAACTTCACAAAAATATATATTTTACTTCATCAACTCAAACTATAGACAAAATTTGTATAAGATGGTTTCGTTACATATATTATATATATATATGAATCGTAAACTTAAAATCCTACCTGGATCGTATTTTAAACTAAATATATATATAAGCATAAATACTAAAGTGGAGCACTGTGTCACAGCATAAGACTCACTCCACACTATATTTGTAAGAACAACTGCAAAAATACAATAATTTCGCACTATATATTTATTATGCTCAAAATGTTGATGCCACCAATGAATTTATTCATTTATCCATCTCGTATAACCTAATTTACCCGAAATAATAACGAATTTATAAAAAGTTTCCAACAAAAAAAAACTATTAAAATATTAATTACATAATTTGAAGTGTGACGATTTGTATATAAAATAGTCAATAGATAATGATATATAGCTAAATATTAATTAATATATATATATATATATATAATGACTCATGAGTGATGTAGGTCAATTGATTGTATATTTATGTGACATGCAATGAAAGCAACATTATATAGGTGAAAAAGAAAGAACTCGGACAAGTGTTTAATTAGCCAAATTTTATACTCCCTCCTTACGTTCCATAGTTTATGATTTTTTCTTGTTCATGTTAATTTTATGATAAAAGTGATAAAAGTGTTGAGGTAGAAATAATTATTTATTAATATTTTATGTGATAAAGTGATAAAATGATAATTAGTTGGGGTAGAAAGAGTTTTTTATTAATATTTTATGTGATAAAATGATAAAACAATTTTATTATAAATTATATAACAAAAATAATGACAATTTTATCTTAAATTATGGGCAGAGGGAGTATCAAATTAAAGTTGATCAGATTATAGTATTTCAGAAAATGATTTTCAGCTCAATAGTGAAATACTGAGGTGATTATTTATATCAAATCATTATGAATTGGGTTCTGATGTATATGTATATAATATATCTATATCCTATCATCCAATGAATCAATTGTGTAGGTGGCATATATATCCGAATTGAGCGAGACAGGTGATAAAATGTGGGTTCCTCCACAAATTGTGGTCTTATTTTTAAGGTTATTGTTCATCTTCTTTATCATTTTACTGTTCCCCTACAGTAATTAAAATACAGACAATCCATCCTGTCCTTAAACTCATCATTTATCACTCCAATTAGTATTGCTGAATTTGCTGTCCTTTTCAATTATACATGTGCCCACACATACATATATCTGTGCACTTTTATTTTGTACAAATTGGTTGAGGTAAAATCTCTGATGAATTGATTAAGCATGTACTTGATCCATTTAATACAACGATAACATATGACATTTGTTTATGGCTTAATTGGTCTATTTTTAATTTTTTTTTCTTTTACATTGGCTCTTTTGTACACCGACAGACCGCCAGATTCGTTCACAGTGTATTTTCGAAATTCACAATTTTTACACTTGTAAATTATGTTCAGTAAAAAATATAGATATATTGTAACTTTGACTACAGCAAATTAAATTGTAAATTTTTTAAACACACTATAAAAGAATTTGAAGCACAAATCACCGACTCATTGAAGTTTGTACATGAAAATAACGGAATGTAATAAAAAATTGTCAAATCATTAGTAAATATAAAAATTAAATAGCCAACTACACCAATACGGCACATATTATTTTTCCGAGAATGTAGATACTCTTAACGTTATTTTTAGCAATTCAATGTTCAATGTATATGATATGTCCTTTAGTGAAAACCAATAAATTTATAACATTCTTAGATTCTTCATATCTATATTCGGTAGGAATAGATATGGTAGTTGCTCATAGTATTTTTTTAATGGCAAAAACTTGTATGCAATACAAGTGATATGTATAATTGAGTTTTTTTTTTTCATGGTCAGTGGAGCGAGATTAGGGCAGATTGTTGGTGGGTCAATGGACTTCTTCATCTTCTTCCATCGCACGTGCAGCCGGACGCTGTCAGATTTCCTCTTCTCTCCTGGCGGATCTCACGGGTTTTCTTCTTCATCGTTCGTGCCTTAATTTTCTTTTTCACTCCGATCATTGAATGCATTAAGGTTGTTCAATTTGAATTTTTGTGTGGATTCTACGAGAAGAAGAGAGAATATGTGTGTGGTGTTTGAATTACCCTTCAACACAAAGTGTGTGATGAAATTCAGCTTCTTCTGCACTTTTTTCACGCTGTTCTGTAAATCTGTAATTTTGGACTGAAGATTTTTTTCGCATTTGTACTGGTTTTTGTTCTTGTAGTAACACACTTTTGCTCATATGCTAAAACTATTTTTGTTCATGTAGTAACACATCAAGTTGTTCTTTAAATCTGCAATTTTTAATTGAGAATTTCTTTTCGCGTTGTATTGGTTTTGTTTATGTGGTAACACGTTTTTCTTCATATGGTAACACTTTTTGTTCATGTGGTAACACATATTTTTTTAGTAATATGTAACAATGTTCATATATCGTCGTAATACTATGTGAATACTCATGTGTTACCATGTGAACAATAATGTGTTACCTTGTGGCCCATGTTACCTTATGAATATTTATTTGTTACGATATATTTTATTACGTGTTACGTAAAATATGAAATTTTTTTCAATATAACAATGTAGTAGGAATCGAACCTGCGACCAAATTCATTAGCAAAAAATCTGAATCACTAGGCTACAACACATATTTGATAAAGATATCTTTTTATAAATACATATGCGCCCGTGCCAACTTGAAGCCCATTGCCCTCGCCTTGCCCGCCCTGTCCGCGCCCGACCCGCCTGCTCGCACTGACCCGCGAAATTTGGACCATTTTTATCTTATTTATGTTGTATTGCATATAACACTAGTGTGCAATATTTCACACAAGTCCTTCTCTTGTTTTATTTAATTTACATATTCATTAGTTAAGGCTAAATCTTATATTCATTCAGGTGCATCGTGCATTCATAGTGCATTTTAAAATTGTGTAATTTATTTATATTTAATCGTATAATTATTAATATGAAAAAAAATATTTATATAGTTCAATGTAAATAAATTGTACTTTTCAATATAATAATTTATACAATTTTAAAATACACTATATAAGAAGGTGCGCCTGAGTATACATCAGACCCATCCATTAGTTAACAGGGAAGAAACACTATCAACGCGCGTTAGCCGTTAGGTAGGCTTTCATATTTATGCTTTGTAAAAAATGTCGAGATATATTTATTTTCTAAAGATTTATTAATTAAAACTCCTTGACGGCAGCATAGTTTCAGATTTCTATTTAAGATTAACAAGTGTATCAGCGCACTCGAATGATTACGATGATCTAAAGCTACAAATTTAATTTAATTTAATTTTTCTATCATTATACGGATTCTCTTATTAAAATAAATAACAAGAATAAACTTTCAAGACAACCAGTTTCTTCAAAAGCTTCTGATTAATTCTTCTTTTTAACTATATTATTTTGAATCTAATTTGGTACTATACGTTCTCAATTATGGAACTGATTCAGTTTCCGTAGTCTGTTTTGTGTGTTAATGCATGCAAACCCATTTATCTGAAATAAAAATTTAAAAATTCAACCTTTTTTTAATAAAAATGGATTACCGGTATGAGCTATGAGGAAAGATTGAACACTGAATATTATCTTCAGTACAACAAATCAAGTATTACGAATTTTGACCAAGTGGATTGATTATATTTGTAGTAACCCTACAAGAAAATGAAGAATAATAAATTTTCAAATGACTATGAAATTTTTCTATAAAAATAATTTGGTACCTAAAAAGTGAAGAATATTTATAATTTGTCTATCAATTTTTAGAATAGTTTTTTTAAAAATACCTAATAAAAATAACTTTAAAGGCAAACAAATTACCTACGACCAATCTACCTACACATTTGTAATTTCAATAGACATAATATCCTAGACAATTTACATTCTGTAGGCAATTTTATTTATAGTTTAAAAATAATTTATATATTTGTAGGTAAATCGTAGGCAATCATTATTATTTAATAACGAAATTATTACCGTTAAAAAAGTTTCGTAGGCATATTAAAAAAAATATTGAAAAAATTTAGTAGAGAATGCTTAGTGTAAGTTTTCTATAAAATGGGGATTACTGTTTCAGAAAAAAAATTGAGTATTACGCCTAAATCATTTACTTCTATATTTTACAATGTATTTTTTGAGAAATTATTTTACATTGTATTTTGATCACATTTCTAATTTATAACTTTTACGTAATATGTACATTACACTATTATTATTAGCATGTGCTTAGTAATAAAATAAAATAAAAAATTAATTAAAACAAATTATAAAAATAAAGGATATTGTGGGCCTTTCAAATGGTAAAGTGTAGATTTGTGTAGGAGCGCTTCAAGCAAAAGTAAATATCTTATTAATGTTATTATTAAATATTCCTCTGCCCTAAAAAAATTTACCTTTATTTTATGACTTGTATATTAAAAAAAGTATGTAATGAGTGGAATGTTGAGGAGTAATATGATAAAATATATATATATATATATATATATATATATATAAAATAAATAAATTAAATGAAAGTCTTAAAAGTAATAATATTTGAGATAAATGTGTTAATATTGTGAGGATTAAATTTTATAAGGTATTCCTTCTTTTTTTGTGTACAATTTTTTATGGAATGTCCCTTAAAGAAAATTAATCAAATTTTTTGGAAAGTAGGAATATATAATATAGTATAAAAATTAATGTAAATGGCAGGAGAACTGTTGAGTAAGATGAGAGATAAAAGACTAAAGAGGACATAGTCTGTCAGCTATGTGTTGTTTAATCAAACCTAATATATATTCTCTAATAAAGCTATTTCATTTATTTAATTCACAACCTTAAACCATAATCTCGCAGGGCTATTTATGACTTTTAGTCCACAAGACCGCAGGGCTATTTAAGACTTCGTAATAGGGGGAAAAATAAAACACGTTCACATCCCAGGGTAAAAAAATCTGAAAAGGAAATATCGGGAAACTATTTTTGGTATTTCCAGTGTCCAAATGCATCATATTCGGAAATTATTTTGATATCACTGTGGTACCTTTATCCACTTTAAGTAAACAAGATTTCAATATTTAGGAAAAATCTTTATTAATTTACCATCCTAACTAATCAAAAAGTTCCAGAAACTTAGACTAGCAATAAAATGCATCTCTTAACTTGATTGAGTTCTCGTATTCGACTTTAATCAATTAAGGAAAAAAAAGCTTACTGAAACTTTACACTACTTATCTAGCCAAAATTCAAGAATAAACTACAAAAGTACTCCTGAACTGAAAGTGATGTATTAAGAATGAAAACCGCGTCATTAAAAGTGCTTAAATAATCTCCCAACGCAAGAATGTCGCATTAGTCCAAATAAAAACTTAATTAAAACTCAAAGCATCACCCAGCTACAGTCCAAAAGTTAAATTGGAGAAACATGTCCAACACAAGTGTGACTCATGATTCATCCATGAGAGGAAAAAAAAAAGTACTGAATATTGAAAACGTGTAGGCATAAAACACTTTAGGCTATAAGTTTGGAACAAAATCATTCTTCGAAACCATCCAAGGTTAGAAAGAATTAATCAATAGTGCAAATTATATTTTGGAGAAATTATTAATAGGTATAAATAAAATGAGTAACACTTGTGTGCACCAATTGGACAAGATGCAATTAGTGCAATTGGATTCAATTATAATTTGAATGAATCATCTACACCCTAAAAACTAAATCATGAACCTTAAATTATGACCTATTCGGGTCGGGTCAACCATGAACCACTCGGGCCGGGTTCAGGTCGGGCCTAGTAAATAATAATTAAAAAAACAAATTGGTTAAAAATAAAAAATAAAAACCTGAATTGAAATTCAATTGCACCAAATCAAAATTAGTCAAATAATGCACAGGTGAATTTGCCAAATAAAATTTGGGATCAATTTACTAATATATACAAAATAGATTGTATATCTGATTAAAATTATACTCCTCCGTCTCAAAAAAAACATGCACACGCGTTCTTTGTTTTTTCGTCTTTTTTGAACGAAGTTTTTTATTAGTATTTGAAATTATAAAATAATTTTTAAAGATACATGCAATAGATGAAATGTAGATCTATAATACCCTCTTTAAAAATCACTTTATCATTTGAAATACTAATAAACAACTCGCTCACAAAAACACGATAATAAAGTAAATGTGCACGCTTTTATGGGACGAATGTAGTATACAATAATGCAAATATATATATATATATATATAATCATTTTGTAATATCTAGTAAATTACATCCCTCAAATGTATCTTATATTTTCTCTCTTCTTCCAACATTGCATATGTAATGTGCAACATGTTGTACAAATCGATGATGTTTTGTTGAAATGCGAGAATAAACTAAACTATTGTTCAAAATAAGAATTGCACAATATATTTTCATTAAATATTAAAACCTCTTTACCATTAATAAAAAATTAAATTAAATAATCCAATATCGTCAGCAAGCTCTCTCTGTCACACACACAAAGGGGGCACAACATGGGTTTATTTTAAAAGTATGCTTAGGTTTAAGGAACGAGTGAAAAAACTCCCAAAGACAGGAACTAATAAACTAATCATGGTGAGGGTCCAATAGTACAACTCCCATGTGACTTGATTAGGACAATCATTTAATTAACAACTAATTAATACCACCAGCAAGTTCAATGAATTATAATACCAAATGTTGGTATGCAAAGTAACGTGATACACTAATTTCCCTCCTTTTTAAAAAAATAAAGTTAATTAAAACATAACACAACTATTAACTAACTCAATAATCCATAGTATATAATGCAGTCATAATATTAAATCAACGAAAGCCATTGAAAGGGACACACCAATCATACAGATGCATCTACTAAATAGAATTCTGCCCAAACATCCTAATGTGTGTTTTTTTTTTTTTAATTCTAGACAAAAAAAATCCGAAATGCGCGGGCCTATGACAGCTTCCAAATAACATGAGTTTAACATCATTATCTATCAATAGTCCACCGCGGATTAAATCATTAAAACATAACATTAGACTAATTCAAGAATTCCAACATCATTTTCTGAACATGTAATCACAAAGCAACATTGCCAATCAATTTCACAGGTATTACAAAGAAATTTTGAAGCTATTATAGAAGAAGACGTTGACTTAAGAAACAAGTAGAGAGACAATAATACCACATCCACATCCTCTATTTCACTTTTCGACGCGAGTACATGTGATAAATACAGAGGATTAATTGTTTCTAAGCAATCCAAAACAGTAAAACGACGTATAAATCCTAACACAGATGAGATGATTTCATGCAGGAGAAACAAAAGCAGAAGTTATATCAGATTCTAATTTGAATGAGATGGGATGAGTCTTGAAATGACAAATTCTGGATTTATTAAAGTATCCACGAACATCATGGGAATCTGAAGATCTTCATGCTGGAAATTAACAAATATATGCCAAGTTAACATCCAACAAAGTGATTATCAATGTGATAATAATGTGCAATTGAGACATTCTCTAAGATCAAGAGTCAGAAATCAAGGAATCAGTTAAAAAGGGTTAAAACTCTTCCATTTTGTTTCCTGATTTCACAACATTATCAACCACATAAGAGACTAAGATTCGCGTTCGACATAAGACACCGAATAAGATAAACTATATTAGAGCATCCAGTACTAAAATGTGCTTGGTTTTCTTAAAAGCCGAAAACAATCTGCCCGAGAAAATTAGCATAAGGTAAAACTCAGGCATGAATATTCATAAAGTTTCAAGGAATTTAAGGCAATAAATTGTGACAATTTAGAGAACCTTCTTGAGAATTCTGACTGACTTAGCATCTCCAAGCTGAAGCAGAGATCAGCTCCTTTCGTTGCCAACAAAGAACAAGAGACGATTGCCTCTTCTCGACCTGAAATCCTCGAACGGGAGTCCTTTTCACCACACATTCAGCTTGCGATTCCGTGAAATTGCTGAACGTAACCGGGGAGAATCCCGATGACAAAAACAGTGCCCTCCAATGCTGAGTCCTTTCAGGGGCCCTAGCCCGGCCCATTACAATCTTTTCAATTCCGGGCTGGAGCATGAACCTCTCAATCTTCTGCAAAGCATCCATATTGACATTAACAGCATCAAGAGACTCGAGTAGGTTCGAATACGATTGGAGGGCATGAACTATATGGTTAGCAAACGGAAGATCAGTTCTATCACATCCTCTATCCACAGAAACAACTATTCTCGGCGACAACTGTTTAACAAATCGGAGAATCAAAGGCACCGACGACTGATAATTAGCAAGAGAATTGACGGGGAGATTCACCGCAATTCCCTCATTCTCATGCACATGAAAAGGCAGAGACCAAGATCCGGAGTTCAAAGAATCGATACTAATAGCCTCAAAGTCGAAGGGGATGTTAATTTCAGTAGCGAATTGGATCAAATTCTCTCGTGTGAGACTCAATTCTAGCTGATCATGAGTGGAAGTAGATGCAAGTGCAGTGATTTTGAGAGAGGGAGGTCCCCCGCTCCTTAATGCTAGCTCCTGCATAAGAGAGGCCCACAGGCCACCGTACCCTATATCGAAATCCACAATATGAATGGTATCGAAGGCTTCAAGGGCTTCAAGAAGGGCCTGATTGCAGGTGAAATTGGAGAACTGAACAAGGGGTGATATCTCAGAGAGAGCCTTGTAGGCACCAATCTTGAAGACGAGGCTGAAGGGGGAGGAGGTGGGGTTGGTGTTGTTGTTATTATGAAGGAGCAATTGCAATGCCTCCTTGAAATAGAAAGCAGCCCTATAAAAAGGCTTCCCAATGGGAGAGAGCTGGTGATTGAGCCGCGCCAATATCCCTTGCGCGAGTACTGGATTCCCCGTCTGGACCAGCTCTGCAGCCTTGTAAAGCTGGTCGAGTATGGCCTGTTGTTGGTGATGGAAATGACCTAATTCATCGCCGTTTCCGATTTTGGGCTTATGGCCCGGCCCGACTGGCCTCTGCTGCAGCAATTGGAGCTGATGGGGAAGCCCCTGTTGCTGCTGCTGCTGCTGCCTGGACATGAAGAGCTCCTGTTGCCCTGTGTCCATGAAAGCCCCTTTTGAGATCTGGTTTCCGGGCTCCGGCCCGCCGTCGTGCCGTTTCGGCCCGAATGTAGTTTGCTCTTGGTGTTGGGGGTATTGTAAGGGGAACATAAATGAGGGGTTCTGGGGGTGTTGGGTTTGGTGTTGGTTTATGAGGAGGTGTGAATTGAAAATTGGGGTTTCATTTCTGCGGAGGAATCAAATGCAGCTATGGCTCCGAGATTGTTAGGCATTAGAGATGGGTGCAGGAAATTTTGGGAATTATTAGGGGGAACTTGAAATTAGGGGTGTATTTGAAGAAATTGGATTCGAAATCAAACCGATTTTTTTCAGCGCTGGATCTGTTACTGTTGGGGAAGCTTGGAACAGTGGGCATGAAACTTGCCCCAAATTGGTCTCCACCGAAACCCTGATCCACCATGCCAAAACCGCCGCTGAAATCAAACTCCGCCGCGGTGGTGGCGACGCCGCCGCTGCCAATTTGAAGAACTTTATTCAGATTTGCCATTGCAGGATCCTCCACGTCGCCCATGATCCACCGGAGGAAGGACTGTTCGTGGCTGGGCGACACGGCCGCAGAATCCGACAGCACGCTCTCCCAATCCTCCATAGCGAATTTCTCCGGGTTTCCGGCGGCGGCGGCGGCTCCGATCTCGAGAGATGGAGGGACCGGTAAAAGCTCGGAATCAGGGGCTCCGGCATTGGAGCTGGTGGCAGTGGTGGAGTCGTGCTGCCATTTGGGAGAAGGGGAAACAGCCGCCACGCCGGCGGTGTCGGTAGAAGCGGCACCACCCCCGCCGCCGGTGCTTCCGCCGCCGTGAGATGAAGACAGGGTTGAGGAAGATCTGGGCCTACTCGAAATTCGTGCAGAATCCAGGACAGATGTAGGCTCACAAAAACTGTGATTCGAGAAACAATCGGTGTTCTTAACAAAACAGGAGGAAATTTCAGCAGTATTATCTGTAAAAAAATCCCTGTTCTTAACAACAAAGTCCAAATCCAACACCCCCTTCCCCTCAAAATCAAAGGGTAAGGGCATCCCTTCATCTAAATCCACCACTTCAATTCTTCTTCCAGCTCCACAAACCAAAAAAAAGAAAAAGAAAATTGAGAAATAATGCAGCGAATTCAAAAGGATATATACATGCAGATTTTCTAAACCCAGATAGCGATTTTTGCGGTGAGAAGAAAAGAAGAAATTAGTAATTATGGGGTGGGAGAGGGAAAATGAGAAGTATTGTTTGTGGATGAAGAAGTAGTACTGCCATGGATGGATGCGTGCAACATAAAAAAGTAAGTAAAGTGGCCTCCCAGTCCCCTCCTTCATCTCTCTCTCTACTAGTCTATTGTTTTCTTTCTTTTCATTTTTCCTTTTCTTTTTTTGTTTTTATTTCCCTCTTTTTAGTTAATTTATGTGGCCTGTCTAGTTATCTTTCTTGCTAGGGTTTCTCACCTCCTCCACCAACCCACGCGCTTAAGCCCGCGTGTCTTCCCTATTACAATGTTTTCTCAATATGTTTTACCGGGATAAGTCATGGTGCACTTAGATGAACATGAGATTTACTCGTTTTACATTTGTCCACTTCAATTTATTTTTAAGTTTTACTTCTTTGTTTTTTTATTTTCTTAGTTTTCTCTTTTCCCTGATAAATAACATTTTTTTTAAACTGTTGGTTGCATTTTGGCACTCCAAGACATGAGATTTCCACCTAGAAAAATAGAGTAGCCATATGTGGAACGACGGGTTTCGATGCACCTAGCCCAGTCGGCGTCTAAATACCCAACAAACAAGATGTCCGAGCGTTTGGAATAGGAGAGGCCGAAATGTATTGTACCTTTGACATACCGAAGAATACGCTTGACTACTAAGAAATGATCATCCGTGGGAGAATGAAGAAATTGACTAACTTGATTCACAGCATAAGATAGGTTCGGTCAAGTGATGGTGAGATACTGAAGCGCCCCAACAAGAGATCTATAGAGTGTAGGATCTTTGAACGGAGGACCGGTACTAACAAGAGTCTCGCCCGCTGCTAAGGGGGTGCCGATCGGTTTGGAGTCGAGGAGCTCGACACGAGTGAGAATGTCATGGGCGTATTTGGCTTGACCGATAAATAAGCCAGTCAATGTGTATGAGACCTCAAGGCCCAAGAAATAATTTAGACGACCAAGATCTTTGATCGCAAATTCTTTATGTGTCCGATCAATTAAGTGCCGAAGAATCGAAGGGTCATTTTCTGTGATAATTATATAATCCACGTATAAAAGAAGGTAGATGATGGAGGTACCTTTTTGAAAGTGTAAAATAGATGAATCGGAACGACTCTGAAGAAAGCTCAAGCTCAAGAGATATGAGTTGAATCGCTGAAACTAGGCAAGAGGGGCCTGACGAAGACCGTACAATGCCTTTTTAAGACAGCAAACATGATCTGGAAATTGGGGATCGATGTAACCCGGGGGATGCGCCATGAAAACGGGTTTATCCAAAACTCCATTGAGAAATGCATTCATGACATCGAGCTGATGAAGTGGCCAATTTCGATGAACAATAAGTGCAAGAACAATACGGACAGTGGCGCTTTGACAATGGGGCTAAAAGTGTGATTAAAATCAGTACCCGGAATCTGAGTGAAGCCATGTTCAACAAGTCGAGCCTTATGTCGTTCTATCGAACCATTAACATGGAATTTCGTGCGAAAAACCCATTTAGAGCCAACAATATTTGTGTCGGAGGAATGGGGCACCAGATCCCAAGTGTTGTTGGACCGTAGAGCATCAATTTCCTCTTGCATAGCCGCTAACCATTCGGGAGATTTTGCGGCGGACTTGAAGCCACGAGGTTCCGAGGTGGCAACGAGATCTGAAAGTAAAGAAGTCACAACAAGATTGACCGGGTATTTCGGCTTAAAAATCCCAGCCCTACCCCGAGTAACCATTGGATGGGTCGAGGCGAATGGCGGGGTAGCCGCTAGGATGGGCTGCACTGGATCGGGAGCAGCAGGTTGCGGGGCTAACGCTGGAATTTGCTGGGCTGGTTGTACGGGAACCGCTGGAGCTTCGGGGGCAGCTGGAGCGGGCAGTTCGGGATAGGACGGCTCGTCCGCAGGTAAGGGCAGCATGCGAGCAGCCTGCAGTGGCCTGGGATTATCGGGCGTGGCCAGAACTAGTGGGGAGCAACCGTTGTTTTCCAAGAAAGTGGATAATTCGAGATGGGCAACAAAAGTAGCCGAAGTAGAGTCTTGAGAAAAGGGAAATACCAACTCGTCGAATTGAGCATGACTGGTTGTATAAACCTTTGAATTTTCTGGATTGAAACAACGAAACCCTTTATAGATACTGCTATACCCGAGAAATATGCATGGATGACTTCGTGGTGCAAGTTTATTAGGTGCATAATCCCGGAGATATGGAAAACCCAACAACCAAAGGGCTTGAAGTTCGCATAATTGGGTGCATGGCCAAATAATACTTCAAATGGAGATGTACTCTGCAAGACTGATTAAGGAAGCCTGTTAATACCATGAGGAAGGGGAGAAAATATGACTGCAGCAACGTGAGGGAGGAGCCGCGGCGATGGTGACGGAAAAGTGAGAGAATAGAGATTAGGGTTTGTTAGGATTTTCTGGCTGATACCATGTGAGAACAGGATTGAGATCACCGTTAATTTGGTGATTGACAGACGTATTATTAATAATATGAGATTACAAAGATATTTACGGAAAGAAAATCTCTACAATTACGTACAATAGGACTAATTACGCTATAAATACGTACATATTAAATGACTAAGTCAAACATTCCTATTATCACTATTACTTATCTAATTCGTCTTAATGTCAAATACATTGGCACATGTGATTTTAAAAAATTCTCGACTTTTACGAGTTTTTAATATTGAGCTGAGTTTCCTCCCTGTATAAAAAATTCGAATATTAATTTCGAATCAAATTTTAAAAAATTAACCAAACATGAATATAAATTAGTATCAAATAATTTTTATGGGAAAAATTACTAATATGTACAAAATTTTAATGCAAATTATTAATAGGTATAAATGTGATTGCATATATAGCTAAAGTTGCACTCGAAAGTGTAAATATACCTACGTATATGTAATTATTTCATACCTATCAGTAAATTTTAATCTTAAAATGTACCTATTAGTAAGTCTCCCTAATTTATGAAGTTCAAATCTTGTGTTTTAATATTCGTCTAAGTTCGTTTTGTTTGGCTTTCTTAAAGGTGAAGTAAAAATATACGGAGATTGAATTGCATTCTTTTAAGGGTAGTTATCATGTGTACTTACAACACCGTGCAACTTAAATGTATTTTTAAAACATACTACTATAATTTATTTTTTGAAAGGTTTAACGTATTTACACTGAAACGATTTAACTTGTTCAGTGTAAGACAAATAAAATATTTCAATATAAACAAATTAAACATTCTAAAAAAATAAATTGCATGTTTTAAAAATATACTTAAATTGAATGACACCGCTGATGAATACCAGTCTTCCATGAAAATACAACCTACGTATAATCACCACACACGCAGTCTCAACTTTATAAGTGGGATTTATTACATTTAAACGATTGTAATCATATATTCAACTATACATCATCTTTTGTAAAAACCACTGATCCATTTCATCAAATAATTGTACCTTTCTAAGTATTTTTTCAATTATCATATATCTAAGACTTATTAGTAACTAGGTCTACTAGTAGTATGCTTAAATAAATCATCAAAACAATGTATAACCTATGCATATAATTCTAAGTTATTACTTTAATTAATCAAACATGCAGCACGATGTACCTTATATCTTAGTTTGGATTAGTTAATTGATTTTTCTGATTTCATTTAAAAGTTCCAGTGAATATAATACAATGACCTCCTTTTTCCAAATTTTCTTTTGAAATAAAATGACCAAAGTAAAATATTTTACGTTGATACTCATAAATGATGAATTATATAGGCAACAACAATCTGTGTATTCTATTTGTAGTAAAGACTTGCAGATCATTTTCAATAAATAAACAAATAAGACAAAACAATAATTTATGAGCACAAAGATTTCTTTTTTGTTTGTCTTAAATTGCAGTCACTTCTATATTAAAAGTATTTCAAATAACATTTTGTAGCTTAAAAATAAAAATGTGTAAATTACTTAAAATTATTGTTCCAAATGAAAAATTATTTAAAGCTAAAAAATATTATTTAAAAGAAATATTTGTAATTAATAAGAAGTTAATCAACAATGCTCAGTTTCAACTTTCATACAGGTCCAGATGAATTGAAAAAAATGATGTCGTTAGTTTACTCGTTTGCATCCCAAAATTACCCCTTTTGCTCCCAGGCATAAAGACGGTGCCTCATATATCGAGATTGAATCGACGGCCCAGATCTCTCTCAAGAGATGGTGATAAGGATCTTATTTTTCTATTGATTTTAGGATTTTGTTTGGTTGTTCTTATTTAAATAGCGGGTAAATGAAATTAGAAATTGAAGTTGGAGGGAATTTTTGAAGTTTTTGTGATCCACTCTGATTCATTCTATTGCAGCCGCAGGGGGTACAAAAGTAAAAATATTGACAAACAAAAGTAATGGGTTGTAAATTTTTGTTTATGAGGGACGTAATTGCCAATGTACATCCCCTGCCACCTTTTTTGGGTCATTCTTTACATTTTTTCTCTTCCATCAAGCACATTATTGGAAGGACTCTGCAAAATGAAAGTAACAGTACATTTTAATCCTGTTGACCATTCTGCCCTCATATTCGTATGTACGTTTTCATATATAATTCAAGAATTTTAATTTGTGATTGATATGTTGCCAAGTGCGTCATTGTTTTCTTCAATATTTTTAGACCCTAAGGGAGATGTTTCCAGGTTCAATGTTCTGTAGTTGCATACAGTCGATCATGCCACGATATTGTTTCTCAATTCACAATTTAATACTTATATAAATATACACTTAGATATAGAGAGAGGTTAGTATTTTAATGGTAAGACTTGGGCGCACCCGTTGTAATTAATGTACACTTAATATTATTCAATAAAAATAATTTATAATATTATTCAGTAAAAGTAATTAGTACTAACTAATTAATTAATATTACTATTTAAAAATACATGTGAATTGCACGGATCAATTGATGTATATAAGTACTGTATTTGTTACTCCATATTCTTAATAATACGGCCCACACGGATTAATTAATATCAAGGCTTCTCAACTTGTTTCACAGTCTCATTTTTTGGTTGATTCTTCATAGTATTTTGCAGGCAGTTGCTCGTTTGATTGATATAAGAAATACTAGTATAATTTTTAAAAATCTTTTTGCAATATTGTGAGTTCGCATTATTGCCTCTTATGCATTGCTTCTTAACATCCGATCAAAAAAAAAAATGCATTGCTTCTTAACAATGACCAACTATATCTAATAATTTAAATTAAATTAATCGCTACTTATTTTTTAAAACATGAGTTGCATCGAAATCAGTTAAGATTTAGAACCAAAAGAAATTGAAAGGCCCGATGAAGCTGCATCCTGTGTAAAAAGTGGAAAAGGATCGACCAAAAGAATGAAAAAAGAGTCTTGAAAAGCCCAAATCTTCAATTTTTAGTCTTGAAAAATTTAGACGTTATGCAACAAGATACATTAATCATTACGTGAATCTATTTTTAATAGCATTGGAGCATTCTCCTTGCGTATAAAATATATATCTTAATGATCATTCATTTATATAGAATCGAACATTTAAAATAAAAATAAAACAACTAATTAATACAACAATCATTGAGTGGTGCAGTTTAATTGTACACATCTATCGACATCAATGATCAATCTCATATTAAAAATGGTAGGCACATTAAAGAAATAACAAGATGCAACATATATTAATGAAGAAAATGAAAGGGGCATGCAAGCAATATAGCAGAAAGCATAAATTAATTAATGGAGTTTAATTAATAAGTAGTTCAAATAATGTGGAGACAAGGTTGAAAATTGTGTGGAGGGACATGCTTAGGGTTTGAAAGAGTAGTTTGATTTGGATTTTGGGTCCAAAAAATGAAGTTTTATTAATTTAATTACATGCTGGCTTCCATGTGATGCCCTTACAAACTTCTTCCTTCAATGAAGTACTGGAAAGTTTATCCAACTCAACTTCTCTTTACTTGCCCCCTTGTTTCACAATCTCTTGTCTTTTTTTATTAAGTAACATACATAATCACACCCCTATCTCTCTCACACACACAAACACACTTTGTTTGATTTGTGTAATGATAAAGGGGTGATTATACATGTTCTTTACTCTCTTCTCAAGGAACCATATGTTAACATCTCAAGCAATCACATATTAGTCCAACAAACTACTATGTTTTAACCTCAATCTCATGTCCATCGGGTGCATCATGTACTCCACGGTATATTTTAGAACCATGCAATTTATTTATATTGAACTACGAAGCCTAATTTCCCATATTAATAGTTGCACGATTCAACGTAAACAAATTACAGATTTCAGTATAATAAATTGCATGGTTCTAAAATACACTATGCAGTGCACGTGACATCTGGTGCATACAAGACTTAACCTTTAACCTATGATAAAAAAATACAAAGATGTCATTTTTTTTTCTAAACTAGAATACGGATGAAATTTAAGTGGTGACTAAATAAAACTAATAAATTCACCTGCTAAGATGAGTTAGCTTCATAATTTTGGCATTTGATTTTGTTTTTTATAAATATTAATAACATCTACAAGACATTGCTCTTGTAGCTCTTCCTAAGATTAAGGGGACATGACTAAAAAAAATTCCAGCCAAAAGGAGTGTCTGCTTACAACCCCACCACCACTTCTGGCTATGTTAACATCGAATTAGAAAATTCATATATATATATATATGGGAGATGATACATTTATATTAAATATAGGAATGCACATGTATAATTATCTCTAACATACATAATGGTCAATATTACTAATATATACATAATGTATTTATATTTATATAATACAATGATTAGAAGTTGAATTAAGAGATAGGCTAGTGGATGGCTAGAAAGACAAGACAAAATAAATCTTGCGTATTCGGTGACCGCCGCATCTATTAAGATCACGAGTTTAATTAATGAAATAGTTTTTACCATATGGAATAAGATCATACCAAAATTTAAGGAAAATTTGTATAGATTTTCTGTATAGATATTCTAGGGTTTGAAAATCTTCATGCCTTCATGCAGTGTATGTGTAAATATGAATCCATGGGCGGTTTTCTTTTTTCATTTTTTTTTTGATTAGTTGATGAAGAAGAATTTCATTAAATTGTGAAATTAATTAATTCGCATAAAAGGACAGTATCATTATTAAATAGTTGATGCCTTTATAAATCTAGAAATAGTAATCAAATTGCAATTGTGTTGGAAAAAATGATTTGTTAGGTACGTGTAGTCATGTACACATATTAAAAGTTTATATAGTGAAATATAAAATGAAACATAAAAACTTAAATATAGAAAGATATTCATTAAGCGCTCATAAAAATGTGTAGTACGTAATATTCTCCTTTACATATTATATATATAAATTCTGAAACATATATATACACACATTAAAACTAAATTTTCAAAACATGTAGAAGTAGCCATTTCGTTATTATTTAGCTCACTGATCTGAAGATTGTGATTTTACGTACTTAATATATTAAAAAATAAGTTTATATATGTACCTTAATTTAATTAATAAACCACTTTGGTCATTTAATAAATGGGAACAGAATGGAATCAATAACTAATTGTGGAACTATTAACTAGTAGTAACAAAGATAATGAAGAAAATCCTGTCAAAAAAAAAAAAAGATGATGAAGAAAAGACTTGAAAATTTGGATATGATGAATATAGTGGGAAATCCTGAGATGGGCTGTACTTGGGCAGAAGTTATTCAGGTAAATTTGGGCTTTTCCGAACATTGGGCCACTTATTCGAAATGGGCCATTTCTGTTGGCTTTAATTTAATGTTTATGGTATAAACTGAAATTCTGGACGTTAGCTTTTGAGTGTGTTTCTGTTGAACTTGAATTATTTTGAGGTAGTATTTTTTCTTATAGATAGTCCGATTTAAAATTCTGTGCAAAAATAAATCACGATTTTATAATTCTGGTTATTTGATGATTATTTTATTTATTAAGCTATTTCATAGGTCATTGACTTTTTTGGCTCTCTATTTATTTTATGCACAAACCTCAGTTACTACTATACAATGATGATAAAATTGTCGAAATATATTTGATTTATTTCAAAAAAGTATAAAATATACCTAAAATAGATCAATATAATATCTGTAAATGAAATATGTCAAAAATAACGTCATTTCACGATGTAAGGCAATATTTTATGTTTATATTACGATTGGTGGATTACAGGTTAAAAAAACAGAACCTTTACGATACGTGGAAACGAATAAGGCAGTCTCGTATTCGACGATTAGCTTGGAGGAATTTTGACTCGAATTTTTCAGAGGCGAGATCCAATCTCTTTTAATTCTAGCTGGAGGTAAATTTCTAAGCACAATTTTTTTAGGGTTTCTGTTTTCAATATAGTAGAAACTCAGCATTTTACGATTTCATTTGTCAAGTTTTAGCGGTTTAAGGTGGAATTTGGAGCTGCATTTCTGTTGTTGTTATTCGGAATGCAATACTTGTGTAATTAAACTAATTATTTGAAGGCATTGGTACATGATTCATCATTATTCTCTGTACTGCAATGGTAAAATAATGCAATTTATTTGAGAGGAAAATAAAGTTGTGACTGCTCAATATGTAAATTTTGTTTGCGTATACCTTGTATGCATGATGCTAAGATTATGTTTTAGAACACATTTCCCAACTGATAATTGAAGCTGGGAGAATGATTATTTGAGTGAGTTTTGGGTCAGAGAGGTAAAATGGAGCCTCTTGAGTGTTCTGTATTTGTAATTGGAAACAAATTGCATTGACTTATGAAAAGCTCCATTTTACATTTCGTTTTGTGAATTTGGGCTTGGAGGAGGAGATTGAAGGAATTAGTTGTTTTACATTTCTTGTAGTTGATCTTGAGAAACCGCTTTTTAACTATGTACATTTGAAAATGTTTTAAAAAGATTCCTCAGAAAATATGGGTGAATAAAAATGTGTTTGGATGAGTTAGTTGCAATATTGATCAATTGATTTTATAGGTGGATTTTTTGAGATTTTATGTTGAGAAAAATAGATGTGGTTTAGTTGTTTTCAAATGTAATGGTTCTTACCGGGGGAGTTGTGTTTGGATGTTTAATTAAATTTAGAGTATAATGCTTTGAAAGATTATATTCTCTCTGGATATGTATTCAGAAAAAGAGTAATACAACAGTTTTTTAGACAGATAATCTAAAAGCATTTTTCCGAAAGAAACCACACACTGTTTATGTTCTGGTGTATTGGAGGAAATTCATGTGTATTGTTTTTCTATGAAGTTTCTTGTTGGTGTACGATTGTTAACGTTACCTGATAGAAATGGATGCCAATTCCTAATCCTAAATCAGTCTGCTAAAGTATATGAAATGATCGTGGGATGCCATGCACGTGAATATAGGGACTAGGCATAGTATCTTTTGAAGAATTTTCTTCTATTCTTTCTTGTTTGTAGCCTATCATCCATTTGGCATGTGATACTCTTGATTTTCCTTTCCTTTTTCCTCTCTTTCTCTCTCTCCAATTGATTATTCTCATGTTTTCAAACAGTGAATAAAGCAAGTGGGGTGAAAAGTGGGAACCTTGAATATGAATCAAGATTTGGAGTAATATTCCAAGGATCTTGAATTTTGATCTAGTAAAAGATCTTTTCCAAATTAGCTTATAAGGTAAAGCAGCTCTCAGCTTCACAGAAGCCAGCATGGCTGAACAGCTCCTGAGGGCCAGTAAGAGAGCATCAAAGACTTATGAGTTCAAGAGGGCATATTCAAGTCCCAAGGATCAGCATCATCAGAGTAAGAAACAACGGAAGGGGGAAACTCCCCTTCGAATTCCACCAAGTCCTGAGTCATATCTTGATTTCAAATGTTCAGATACGTGGACCTGTAAAAATTCTGCATGTCGAGCCACTCTTTCAATGGACGACACATTTTGCAAGAGGTGCTCTTGCTGCATTTGCCATTTGTTTGATGACAACAAGGACCCCAGTTTGTGGTTGGAATGTACGTCTGGTTCTGATGTAGGAGACTCGTGTGGCTTATCATGCCACATTGAATGTGCATTTCAACGTGGTAAGGTGGGGGTTGTTGACCTTGGGCTGATGATGCAGTTGGATGGGAGCTATTGTTGTGCTTCGTGTGGCAAAGTTTCTGGGATACTCGGGTAATTTGTTTACCTTTAACCTTGATACTTTTGTTGGCCGCCCCCCTCACCCCATTCCATTTCTTTTGGCTTTACTGATTGGCCTTAATGTAGTCATAAATTTGAACATGTAATTTGCATGCTAAATACCTTTGAAGTTGGACCAGGTTGGGAATAGACAAACAGTTCTTAGATGTTTAATAGATGCTGCATTTTGATTCAAATTGGCTAGCACTATGTTCACTGGTTTTAACTTTATTTCAAGAGTTGAAGTAGGTTGTAATATAGATTACCAGGATTGAGCATATAATTTTGTACCGTTAGATTAACCTTTTTGGCTTCTAATGTGGTGTCCTTACAGAAGCTGGAAGAAGCAGTTAATTATAGCCAAAGATGCTCGTCGTGTTGATGTTTTATGCTATAGGATATTCTTGAGTTACAGGCTTCTGGATGGGACTTCCAGATTTAATGAACTTCATGAATTTGTCAAAGATGCCAAATCTCATTTGGAAACAGAGGTAGGCCCAGTCGATGGAGTTTCAGCAAAAATGGCTCGGGGCATTGTCAGTAGACTATCTGTAGCTGCTGAGGTTCAGAAACTCTGCTCTCTTGCTGTTGAAAAAGCTGATGAATTAATGGCCACAAAATCTACTGCGACCATCAATTTCACTGGTAAATACTATTTTACCTTTCAGTACTCTATGAATAAAATCATGTTGCGATTTGAACCAAACTGTTCTATATTTTTTTATTTGTGATTCATAGAAAAAAGAGGTCGAAAAGTATTAGTTCAGGTGATGAAAAGTATATGCTCATATGATGTAAAGTATATGCTCATATGATGAAAAATACTAGCAATATAATGAAAATGTATTGATACTGTTCAGCCTTGTATGAACTACTACTTTTCGTAATACAAACTAATGCATCTCATTATATATTTCTTTTATTTTTGTAAATTGCGTCAAAATTGCATGGTGCAACTGGTGCATAGAAGTTTTTGCCATACTCAAATGCTTTGCTTCATCATTTATGCAGAGGGTTCACTTCCTGCAGCTTGCAAATTCCTATTCGAGAATGTCACATCATCTTCAGTTGTGGTTCTATTGATTGAATTATCAACTACATTGAACAATGATATTAAGGGCTACAAGCTCTGGTATTGCAAGACAAGGGAAGAGAGTTACTCTGAAGACCCTATTTCCGTCTTTTCAAGAGAGCAGAGGAGGATTTATATATCGAGTGTGCAGCCTTGTACGGAATATTCCTTCCGGATTGTCTCTTATACCGACAGTGGTGACTATGGGCACTCTGAAGTGAAGTGTTTCACAAAGAGTGTCGAAATCATTCAAAGCAGAGCAGCTGAAAAAATGGGTACTTCACATGATGGATCGAGCTCTAGTGCCAAAAAGCACATGCCTTCAACAGACATAGAATTGGATTCAAGATTCAAGGTTCGAGACCTTGGACGAATCTTGAAGCTAGCTTGGCTACAAGAAAAGGGCTGTTTGGAGTCATTCTTCGACGTTGAAAAGCTAGAAACTCTGGAAAAAAGGGCACCCTCTGTTTCACGCGAACTTGACTTAAATGTCGCTTCTGTCCCTGATTTGAATGAAGTGTTTACCCCTCCGGTTACATCATCTAGAGACGAAGGTAATGAATGCACTTCTCATCACATGCATCGAAGATCGGGAGAAATGGCAGGTGTTGATCAGAAAAGGAGTTATAGTAGCTATAGGGAGACTCAGGATTCTGACAGCACTCTATCGAATGCATCACCCGAGGTGTGCCTGGATGATAACTTTGAATATTGTGTAAAGATCATCCGTTGGTTGGAATGCGAGGGTCATATTAAGAAGGATTTAAGATTAAAACTGCTTACATGGTTCAGTTTAAGATCTACGGAGCAGGAACGAATGGTGTTGAACACTTTTATACAAACCCTAATCGATGATCCAAGTAGTTTGGCAGGACAGTTGGTCGATTTGTTTTCAGATATATCCAGCAAAAGGCAGCGAAATGGTTCATGTAGTAAGTTTTGGCATTACATTTTCTTGAACCAAAATCTTGGATTAAACTTGAGATTGTTTCTGATCACTGTGTTGGTTGTCTTGTACAGGTATTTTGTGCTGAGTTAGATTGATCGACTTTCGAGATAGCAGATAAGAAGACTTCTCATCATTCAAGGTATTTCATACATTGTGGGATGAATTTAACTCAAGTGGCTAAAGGTCTTGACTGCATTTGACTAGTATAATTTGAGTTAATAGAATTTCTATTAATTCTAAAGCATGATTTTTGTTTTTAGATCTTTCTTTATTTTACTTGAATTTTCTAGGATCATTTGATCTGTAACTGCAGCTACTACATTCTCCCGACTATTAATTTACTGCTGACCGGATCTGCTACTTTTGCATTCATCTGTTGCATGCATCCCCATCTTTATATAAATAGTCAAATATTGAATTGTATTTTATTTTCTATTATCATTGCATATGTGCTTTCATCTAGATCAAATAATTAACTGCAATATGCTTGTTAACATGTGTCTTAGTAATTAAGATCCATGAATAATTCAAGATTCCTAGAAATAACAAAGGCTTTGCAACATGTAGTTCGAAGTTACTTTTAAAAGATTGTGTGTAGATCCTTTCAAAAAAAAAGTGTGTGTGTATCGCATTTTCTTTAAAAAGAAAATAATCATTTGGTCATATTTACCCATTAGGGCGTGGCGCGTGTTTTTCCTGAAAAAGTATCTGATCAAGTTTAGTTTCTTATTGTTATGGGCTTTTTACATTTTGGATCTGCCATTTATACTTTTTGGACTGTGATTTTATTAAATAGGCCTACAAAATTATAAACTTAACACCAATGCTAATGTATTTTGGGGTAAGCGTATTATTGTTGGGCTTCTAGTCAAAATTTTATTTTAAATTATCATCTTAAAGTAAAATGCACAGGATGTTCAGATTTAGGTAAAAAGTTAAAATTGCATATCATTAGCTTATACTTTCACATCAATCGAAAAATGTGAACATTCTTCACCCATTCAAGTTTTAATTTTAAAAAACAGTCCACACAAGTCATGTACCACTTTACTATATAATCAAACATAATTACCTTCAACCACATCATCCTCCGTTGGACAGAATTCCTGGATCTTCATTAACAATGATATAATAAAAAATATGGATATACATACACACACGTGTATCCACCATAAAGCTGGTTTATATAAGCTATAGTGTTTTTACTAGTAGTAGTAATATTTGACATCAAAATTATTAAGTCCAGAAAGTGGCAACAATCTGGTGTGATGTTTTACGTTACAACACAAATAACTTTTAAATTAAGCTCCATATTTTATACATAGACAACACAAGTGTAACACATTTAGTATATATATTGCGAAGATTTTACATGGAAAAGAGTGGGGTGGGGGACAAGGGTGATGAAAATGCAGGGATTTAAGATGACACACACAAATCCCATAGCCGCCTCGGTACCCATTAATGTCTCTCACTCCCTTCTATTTCATATATGTATGTAACTTGTGTTTGATGTCGTGTGTTATGAGCACAATATCGACAATGGAGGAAATCGCAGACGATTTCAACGTTTTTGAAGAAAGGGGGCTGAAAGAAGGCGTTTCAGATCTAGATGTGGTGGATGGAGGTGAGAGAGGGACAAGAGAGGTGGAGTTTGGTCCGAATAAAGGTAGCGAAGTGCGTGGCACTCATCTGTTGAGAGAAGGCAAAATTACTGAAGAAATCACACCATACACTTGTTGATATTTCATTGGTCAATGAGTATCTTATTTAATATTGCATTTCATTGGTGGAGACTGATGCTAGTGGCAAAGGTGTAGGGGCAGTCTTAATGCAAGATGGGAGGCCATTGGCTTTCTTGAGCAAGGTTTTGTGTCCTAGGAATCAGGCACTATCCATTTATGAAAGGGAGTTTCTAGCTGTGCTATTGGCTGTGCAAAAGTGGAAACACTACTTACAGGGGCAAAAGTTCATCATAAGGACTGATCAACAATCCTTAAGGTTTTTGCTGGATCAGAAAGTGGTCACACCTCTGCAACAACAGTGGATTAGCAAGTTATTGGGACTTACTTATGATATACAGTACAAGAGAGGTTCTGATAATGGTGCTGCAGATGCTCTATCAAGAAGAGAGGATGATTCTTTGGGTTGTTCTGCCCTTACAACCATCACTCCTTCTTGGATTTCTCAAATTCTTCAGAGTTATTTTGAAGATGATTTTTTCAAGAAAATCTTAGCTGCTAAACAGGTCCAGCCTACTGATTATCCTAATTTTCAGGTGGTTGATGGTTTAATCAGATTCAAGGGAAGGCTGGCTGTGGGCAATTCTATGGAGTTGAGGAGACTCTTATTTTCTGAGGTTCATAACTCCCCCTATGGTGGTCACTCAGGTATTAATGGTACTTGTCTTAGGATGAAGAGGGTCTTTTATTGGCCTAATTTGAAGGGTGACATTGAGGCTTGGGTCAGAGATTGTGATATTTGTGCTAGGAACAAATCTTCTCAGGGGTTGTATCCTGGTCTACTACAGCCTCTCCCTATTCCTACTCAAGCTTGGACTCATGTTTCCATGGATTTTATTGAGGGGTTGCCTAAGTCTTGGGGTAAGAATGTTATCTTAGTGGTGGTGGATAGGTTCACTAAATATGCCCATTTCATTGTCTTAGCCCATCCCTTTACTGCTCAGACTATAGCTAAACAATTTTTGGATATCATTTGCAAGTTGCATGGCCTGCCGGTAAGCATTGTTACTGACAAAGATAAAGTTTTTACTAGTTCTTTTTGGAAAGAGCTTTTCAAGTTGCTGGGAACTCAACTCAACATGAGTTCTTCCTACCATCCTCAATCTGATGGTCAAACTGAAAGAGTCAACCAGTGTTTAGAGCATTACCTTAGATGCATGGTTCAGGATGCACCAAGACAATGACTTAAATGGTTGCCCTTGGCTGAGTACTGGTATAACACTAATTATCATACCAGTCTCAAATTAACCCCTTTCAGGCTCTATATGGCTTTGCCCCTCCTTCCCTATCCCTAACTCCCTATTTGGATTCACCTACACCTACTGATGCTCAGACTTTCCTACAACAACGCCAAGAATTTGTTCAAAAAATCAGGGATAACCTTCATCTTGCTCAGGGCAGAATGAAGTTTTTTGCAGATAAAAAAAGACAGGATAGGGTTTTCGAAGTGGGTGATTGGGTTTATCTTAAACTCCAACCTTTTCGGCAGAAACAGTCTCCCTACGAAAGAATTTGAAGCTTTCGGCTAAGTACTTTGGTCCCTACAAAATTTTGGAACGGGTGGGTATTGTAGCCTACAAATTGGAGTTACCTACAGGTTCTCTGGTTCACCCCGTCTTTCATGTCTCCCTACTTAAGAAACAACTGGGTAAGCGACACATACCTGTTCCAGATCTACCGTCGGTTGATTCAGAAGGGTCCTTTCTCGTTTTTCCGGTGGAATTCCTCGCGAGCCGCCGCATTACTACTCCTGCAACAAAACAAATCGAGGTTAATGTTGTTTGGATTCACAAAGATTGGAATATCACTACGTGGGAAGCTGAAAGTTTTATAAAATCAAAATTTCCCCTTTATTATCCTTGGGGACAAGGATCTGGTGTGCCCAGGGGTATTGTTATGAGCTCAATATCGACAATGGAGGAAATCGCAGACGATTGCAACGTTTTTGAAGAAAGGGGCTGAAAGAAGGCGTTTCAGATCTAGATGTGGTGGATGGAGGTGAGAGAGGGACAAGAGAGGTGGAGTTTGGTCCGAATAAAGGTAGCGAAGTGCGTGGCACTCATCTGTTGAGAGAAGGCAAAATGACTGAAGAAATCACACCATACACTTGCTGATATTTCATTGGTCAAGGAGTATCTTATTTAATATTGCATTTTAGCCCTTAAATTCGAATTAAGTCATTAGTTTTAAATATTGCTGAACTTTGTGGTGGTCCCCAGGCTAGTTGTTATATGAGGGAATTCGTACTCTGAAAAATTTATGCAGAACAATATTATAACTACTTCCCTCTCCAAATTCTCTCTCTCCTCCCTTAACATACTTCCTTCTATCTTATCTTTAATTTACATTTTCAGAAAATAGCAAAAAATACAAATGCATTCTCTAAATCTTAAGTACTAATCACTACATCGTGTCTTACAACATAGGTCAAACCTCAAACTATGAATGTCTGCCAAATTAATCAAACCATAAACATGATTTGATTTTTAAATTAATTAATTTAGTCGACTTGTAATTTCAACAGCGTTAACATATGACGAGAGGGAATCCATATCTATATGGAGTAGTTTTTCTATAAAGTTTTATGGCAGTACGTATATATTCATGTAGACGAGCACTAGTGTTATTAATTGAAGTTGCTTTCGACCGATCAAACCTTTAGGCTGCGTTTGTTTTGGGATTTAAGTGTGCGGAGCAAGTCAAGGTTTTATAATTCAGGAATTTAGAATCTTTGATGAATAGTAAATGTATGTGTTTGTTTTGGGATTTTAGTAGGGTGAGATTTAACTTTATGTCAAATCAATGTTTAATAATGATTGATATTGTATTATTATATTATATTGAGAAGAGTAATAAAGTGTATAAAGTGTGATGTATTGGGAAGAGGTAATAATAAATTTTATAGGTATTTGTAGGTGTGGATGGAATGTGGGATTTGAAAACCAGGTTCTAAATCCCAAACTCGTATGAAACGGGGAGTGCAAAGTCCTAAGTCCATCCATGTGAATCCCAAAACAAACGGAGGCTTAGATGTTACACCGAACGAAATACATTAAACGTGACATTAATTTATCAATTATATACATATTTATCATGATCGATAATTTCATTTGATGTAGAATGCACTACATTTGGCGGTAGACGCCGAAGTGGGGCAATCTACATGGCAAGTTGAGGCACATGGGCTGGTGCCACGTGGCAGATGCGACCGTTATTGGCGGTTGGAGCACTGGCGTATGTCCCTTGCAAATGCTACAAAGCCATGCACCCTTGTCTCTTGTCTTCTTCAATTCCGATCCTTACTTTCTTCCCATTCAACCTTCTGCATCATAAACCACTTTTCATTTTTCTCTGCTTTGTATGTTACAGTTTCAAATATATTACAAAAATATTTACCAATGATCTACTAGTTGATTGCATTTGCACAAGTATAGCGATGATGATGGATATAATTAAAAATCATTACATATATAATTTATATTATTGTTGATTCAATTTTTTTAGTGACGTGAGTGAGTTAATTAATTTGAAATCCACTCTAATTTGGACTGATTGAAACTAATTCATCTTAAATTGTGGAATACAGCCTAAGAGCTAACATTATTAAATATTAGACTAATTACAGAGGCTGCGACAGGACGAATTTTGGATTTTGGCAGCTTGCTAGTTTTAATTTTTTTTAAATAAATTCCCACCATGTTTAAATTTTCCGATCGACAACCGAAATTAGGAAAGAAGGCATATTATTTTAAAAGCTAGTTAGCTAGCATGCGATCTTCTTAATTATTAATTAATTAAATTGATGAACATATAAACATTCCCTTAATTAATTAATCTTCCATACTTAGTATACAGTTAACAATGGCCTCGGGGAGTGTCGTAAATCTCAAAAAGGTTTCTCACTTTTTGGCTGTTGTCTCGATCGATCTCACATTAATTAAAATATGAGATTTTCAAGGTAATTAAAGTGGTGTGGGAGAAATGGTAGAACTAGAAACCAGGAAGCAGATGACAAGAAAATAAGGGTTAATTTCTCGGTTTGTACAATTTGGAAATCAGGCTCTTGCTTTATTGTACTTACTCTCTCTAAATTTTCTTGAAATATATACCTCACATCATAATAAAGGAAAAAGATATATATTCTCTAATTACTCTTACTACATCAAATCTTGTGGTTTAGGTTGATTAAATTGAAAGAAGATGTGAAAGGGACAGTGAGGAGCTACCCATATCTTATTTGTTGTGAATACCGGCCCATACATGTGCATGTTCTATTAATCTACAATCTGCATTTAAGGCTAGCTTTTCTGTATAAATACACAGTTGTACGTAGCTGCATTTGGATAGATCGAATTGGTTCAAATGTCAATCCTACTACAACTACTTCTTCTACTATTGCTTTCTCTCCATGCATCGAATGCCCGCCTTCTTCGCAACGATACTACTAAACAAGTAGATCAACCCTCAAATACCATTAAGGTAATTAATTTGCTCCATTTATCATTTATACAAGTTTGTGTATTATTATATATAGAGAGTGATTTGTGAATACTGGTTTGCAGGAAAATGAGAAATTGGTTCCAGCTAGGGAGGGTGAGAGAAAAGGTAATTCAGATATTAGAGATATTGCAAAAGATTTGGATAATAAGCAGAAATTAGCTGCAGAAAGCGAGGAGGAGAGAGTGAGTTGGAAAGTGCCTGATCAGAAGAAGCCATTCCCAGGGTTTAACTTGGACTACCTGCCTCCCAAAACCCACCCTCCGGTTCACAACTGAACTGATAATGGATCAATGATCAATTCTAGGGTTAATTAATGAGGGACACGAACTATATCAGGAGCCCTAGCTAGCTACAACTTCTTCATCAAAAGCAGCTACCCAGGAAGTATCTAGTTTTCTACAACAATTTTCGCATAGTATATATACTAGTACTACAAATTATATATGCCTACCTAGCTAGCTACTAATGTATATTGGAGATTAATTGGAGAATGTTATCTTTAATTAGATCAAATTCATGTATATATTCTTCATTTATTTTACTTTTTCCACTCGGAGTATCATGCAACCAATTTCACTGCTTATGTACTATAATGGTGATGTTAGATTATACTAAATAATATCGCATGAAATTACAACAAAACTCTTTGAATTTGTCACCTAAATCTGTTTGGACCGGGTTGCTGCAGGTGATGCATGCGACTCGCTTAGTCATTTCTGCAGGGAGAAAATTAATATATATTAGTGTTCATCTTATTTTTTTCTATACTATTTCTTATCACTATATTTTTCGTATAATTTTTGTAGCAAAATGAAATATAAAACCAAAATATATGATGAAGAAGGAACTATATATATATATATATATATCATGTAATAACTTATAACATATACATTAATTTTAGGCATAGGATCATAATTCTACTACATTTATCAGGTGTAAGAGCATGAATTAATGAATGGATATATCTTTTGTCTTATACAATAAAAAAAGAGTTATGTATGTAATTAATTATGTACATTCAAGAGGTAGTTGGTTGGTGAATTTGGATTATATATATGAGTGTGCCTGTGGATTCTTCCCTGCAGTTTCAGTTGATGGTATTGGCAGTCAGTGGCGGATCCAGGATTCGAGATTCAGGGATACATTTAAGTAGAATTTGAAATTTGGGAATACATCTGAGTATTTTTTTTTAATTATACATAATAAAATACAATTTTATTTTTTTAATACAAGATATAAAGAGGGTACATTTCATTTTGGGGTACAATTGTACCCCACTCCCTCCGCCACTGTTGGCAGTTAAGATTTCGGAAGTTGATATAACCATACCACATGCTTGTTTGGTATTCTTTTGTTTGCACACATTTAATTCTCTAGCCGTCCACACTATATAGTTTCATGCATGGATATTGTTCAAGCTGCTACTTTAAAATCAGTATTAATAAACAAATACTCACGATACACGTTATATACTTGAAAAATCAAAGGAAAAAACCCTGATATATATTTGTATGAGATCGTCTCGTTATTCGAATTGGATCACTTTTCAATTTAAAAGTTACCACTTTTTAAAGTAAAATGTATCACTTTTTATTTTACCTTAAAATAAATTAGTAGGACAAAATTTGAACTTATTTATTATAAATATATCAGAGTAGAAAATATAAATAATTTTACAAAGGATGATACAATAACTTTTGAATTAGATCTGCTAATGTGATGGACTCTTGATCAAGTTCTGTTCGATTTAGCAGGTAATCAATTTTTCTCTGCTTGATCATCAATTTTATTCGATTCATTTTTAAGATTTTTTGGGCTCAACATCTAATATATAGACTTAATCTTCATATTGATTGAGAGAAATTTAATTTTATGAATTTTTCAGTGAGATATGTACATATACACTTTAAGAAAATAAAGAATTGACTACGAAATTTTTAAATAACTACAAAAATTTTCTACAAAAATAATTTGACCCTTAAAAAGTGAGGATTGTCTACGATTTACTTACCAATTTTTAGAATAATCTTTGAAAAATATATCTACACAAATAATTTCATAAGCAAACAAATCACCTACGAACAGTCTACTTACACATTTGTAATTTTCATAGGCAAACTTACCTACACAAATAATTTCCTAGACAATTTTTATTTATGTAGGCAAATTATATTTGTAGTTTAAAAATAACATATATAATTAGAAAATTTTGTAGGTAAATCGTAGGTAAACCTTACTATTTAAGGACGAAATTATTTTCGTTGAAAATTTCGTAGTCATGGTGAAAAATTAATATTGAAAATTTTCGTAACTATTTTGTTGTAGTGATATATTTCAGTGAATTAAATTTTGAACTTCTCCTAATTTAAAGATTCTGTGGTTTTTTCCAGAGTTTATTTTCTTGTTCAACAATGATTATGTCTGATCTTAAAAGTGCCTATAATTAAATTTATCAATTTTCAAATAAAATTCCTCAAATAAGTAAATAAATAAATACAAAGATGGCGCTTTTACGTTTCCCGCCAAAATATTTCGGACTCCGATATTTCAATTTTCAAAGCAAGATATCGCTACTTGAGATTCATTTTCAAACAAAACAACCACCACATTCAATTTGAGCCCCCCCTCTCTCTCTCTCTCTCTCTCTCTCACACACACACACACACAAGCCTTGAACAAATGGATGTCAAAGAAGCTGGAGCTTCACTCGATGCGTTGATTTCGTCATTCAACAGTCGAATTGCGGAGCTCCAACAGCTCGTTATTGCTCGCAACAGTTGAGAATCCTTCTTCTATCTCCAATTTTTCAATTTCAAAATTTCAATTTTACATTGCTCCTACTTGAAATTGACCAGTGTATCCGGCGAGTAGCATCAGCGATCTATCGGCGATAGATGCGGCATTAAAGGGGATGGAGCTTCAGGTCCAGAATATTAAGAATCGCTTGCGTGAAGAAACTCGAGCTATCCCTAAAACGAAGGTAATCACACTACTGTTCGGATTGTTTGATTAATTTCTGTTGGTATTTTCTCTTATGGTGTGGCTTTGTTGGATATTTAATGGATTGTTGAGTTTACTTTAGATTTTAGAATATGGGGGATATGTTTGGATTAAAAGTTCTGATAATATGCTGATGAGTGATGTGAAATCGAAGATCTGATTTGTGGTCTTGTTCATTGTGATTGCAGAAGTTAATAGAGGCAGCACTGCAGCAACAAAAGAAATTGGAAAGCATTTCTGCATTTGTTCCATCAAGTATGCCTGAAAGGATTACTAACTCTTATCAGGATGACAATAAATGGTAATGCGATATTTTAGATGCTGTTATCGTTTTAGGTTCATTAGAAAAAGTCTTCGGTTTATTTGAACTGATTCTTTAGTTTTCTATTTGTTTCAGGGCACAAAGAGAAGAACATAAACAAGATCTTGGATTTGAGGCTTTAAAGCTTGAGGTGCCTGCAGCTAAAGTAAAGAATCTCTCTCTTCATATTGCATCTTTATGTATATGTTTTTAAATCTGAAATTTCATTTTATCTTAATTCTTTTGTGCCTGGTTTTTGAAGTTGCACAATCACTTCATTTCTACTTCAATGTGCATTGTGCTCGGTTACCCTGTAAGCATTTTAGTAGAATGGAGAATAGTAACTCAACGTGGATCTTCTTTAAGATTTTTAGAGATTCATGAAGTTGTAAATAAATATGAGGTTCTATGCATTAGTAATTATCAATTGGTCTCCATATCTGTTAGCTGTGTTAGTTTATTTATCTCATCTTCATAAGTTGTCTTGTGTTTTTCCTTTCATGTCTTCAGTTCTTTTCTTAGCAGTGAACATGTCACATTGTGATGGGATAATTTGCATTTTTTTAGCTATTGTATATAGTGCCTTGTATCTCTTCATTCAGTTTACAGAATAATACTCAGGAATTTCCCAAATTCAGTTCTACGAACAATTACTCTAGATTTTGTACCATATTCACAGTATCTCCCTTACCAAGTTCGAAGGAGGGAGAGCACAAGTAAGTGAATAAATTGATTGAGGCTTGCTAAACCACTTTGATCTAGCAACTTCTGTCTTGTATTGATAGGCTTGGTCACCTTCATGAACCTTATCTCATTGCCTTTGGGCAATATATGTCATTGGTATTGAAGGTGAACCCCACATTAATATCTTTCAGGTGATGATTCAGAGAACCAATTTTGTGAGTTTTAGATGTGAAAGAGTTGTCTAGCTGATTGATGTTTTTTGTTTATACAGGGCATCACACTCACTAAAGTTATATCTATGTGTGATCACTTAAAGGTGTCAATATAATTAAATTGAATAAAACAGGCATTTTGTTTGAATTTACCCCTAGGGCTTATGTAGTCTACTATGATAGCTTCTGTCCCTTCACTAGCATGAGATAAATACTGGATTCATATTATTCTTGTAGCTATTTCAGGAGAAGAAAGGCCGAGCATCCCCTCCAATGTGGTATATCACAGGCGATGAGTTGAATTCTGTGCCATCGTAAGTGAATTTAGTCTACACTGTAGTTCAATTGAATCTACACTATGTTTAACAACTTAAGTGCTTTAGGGTTAATTTCACATTTCAACAACAGTATAAGCTCAAAATAGAGCAACAATAACAATACTATGCGTTCTTTTGGACTAGTATTTCTAAGATTGAAAACCTGCAGGTACATGAAGCAGAGACTCACTTTGGATAAGGTGAATGCAGCAATTGGTGACATGGCAATGTATGCTGAAGTAAATGCCCAGCTTATTTCAGCACCAAGAAAAAAGGTATTTCTTACTCAGTCACGGTATTGCTGCTTCCCTCAATCTTCATTATCCATTTATACTGATTAATCTTCTTTTACTTTATTTCAAATGGTGAAGCTGTCAGACAATAACTTCGACAAGGCTCTTGTAAGTATACTATCTCAGACAAGTTTACTTGCTGATTTAAAAAGTATTCCCTCTGAGAGGTTTACTTTGTTGTCTTTCATAGTTCTCAAAATTAGGACACTTATTATGTTGTAATGTTGTATGGTATTTCTTAAACCTCTAATAATACCCGATGCATGACGAATCCAGGTGCTAATTGGTTGAAGTTAAATTTTCAAGGTTATCATTGTTCTATCTTTCTTATGGTATAAATTGCAAGTCAATACACAGTTGATTGGTGCACAACTTATACAGGAACTAAGGGAGATTGGTACGAGCGATGCAGTGAAAGGGAAACACTTCTTTCTGGAATCAGATATAAAAGGGCCTAATTTGAAACTCGACAACACTGGAAGAGCACTATTAACGGTTAGTGGTTCTATCTGTTTTCATGTTGTGGGATAATGTTGAAGGATCTAATATGATTGGACATTGATAGGTCCTCCGGCATCTGGGCAGGATCACAGAGACTCGGATAGGGCATCACCGCGTCATCATCCTACTCAGGCCTTAGCCAAGCAATTCATCTTTGGATCTGAACGAGTGCTGTTTTTCTGTTATGACAAGTTTGAAGATTCACACACTGAGTTTATTTTTTCTTGAATATCAGTGATCTTATAACAGCTGATGTTAACAGTTAGGCATATCATGGGCATTCGTTTCAACTCTTCAAGAAGTGAAATGGACAAATAGACTAGTTTTCTTTCAATACCCAATTAATTAAAATTGAGAATGTCATAGGAGCTTTTTACAGAATCATTCTCCATTGATTGAAATGCAGATTATAAGGATTATACATGTAAGGCAGGGAATATATACAAGTAATGTGTATTAAAAATGGAATAATATATAAGATGAAGTACAAAATTGGATGATATTTATCCAAATTTGTAGTTTGAAATATTACCAAATACTCCTATAACCAACCATAAAATTCATTTTTACAACTGGTTGAGAATTACAAAATCAAATGGCATTCACTTCATTAAAACCAAATCCAAATTACAATACACACAATCCTGGCCTATCAATCAGCAAACAAACCCTTTTGGCACCTTTTTCCCACAAGAGTTGATAACCAAAGATAAAGCAATTGATATTTCAAGTTTTGCAATACCAATCACATTTGCCTTAATTGCTGTACACAAGCACAATGCAGCTTCAACATCAGCCAGGCCCTTCACAAGTGCACAACATTCGCTGTTAGGCTTCGTTCCGATCACCTCGTGAACGAGCCCCAGCCAGTCCCCACAGACGCCGAACTTAAGGGTGTCTCTGGGGCATTTGGTGGGCTTCACGGGGGTAGTCGAGGGGGCCTTCTTCGGCGGTGGGCATGCCACATGATTGGATGAAACACAAGTGGAAAAGATTATGTTGAGAATAATGAGAGCAAGGACTGGATTCACACCTGCCATTTTCTTTGCTCTAGATTTCCTTTCAAGTGTTGGAAAAGATGCATCATGTTTTTATATAGAAACTGAAGAAATATCTGTTGAGGCAGTGAGTGATTCTTGGCCATGAATTAGTTGGAGCAAGATTTTCATTCAGTGATTGGTGTTGGTGATTAAAAGTTGGATGGATCATTGGACCACTCTGTTTTGGCCCATATGGACTATTCACATGTTGAAGATTGGTTCTAGTTCTTGTTAGTTTCTTCTATGTAGGTTCTGAGGAATCAACCTGTCATTCTTTATTTGAAATTATGTTTCAATTTCGTATATTTATTTTTACAAAAAGAATTCATCAGTGAGAAGTATTGGATTCGTGTTCCATTTATATGAGTATATAATATAGTAATTGTACCATATATTGATATTTTATTTAACTAGTTGTAAAAGTTGTACTTTCTTGCATAATAAGCCACGAAAATAGCAAGTCATCTCAAAATAATCCTTTAATTCTTCTTTTACAAGAAAATGATCCTTTCCTTCTTCTTTTACAAGAAAAGCCTTGGTTGATACAGTATATAAGTAGAAGTTATAACCATTCAAAAGTCCCAACATAGCCCATCACTAAAAAAGCAGCAGTAACCCTCAGAGAGAGAGATAATGGGTATAATAAGAAGAAGCTTTACATTCATTGCAGGCACATTTTTTGGGGTATACATAGCACAGAATTACAATGTAGCCAATGTTGGAAAATTGTTGAAATGTGGTTATGTGAAGGCCAAGCATATGGAGGAAACCCACCGCAAAGCCAACACAACCAAACCTGATCAAAATGATATTCAACAACAGTGACCATTCAACAGCCTTGTAATAACAACACTGTCATTTAATCTTCACACACTTGTGTGCATCACTCTGTTTCTGTTTGTAACATCTTGTCATTTGGGTTCTGGGATTCTTCAAGTGCTTTGGTATATTCTTATTATTAAAGTAAGTACAAAAAAAAAGTATAATCTTAGTATTTCAGGCATAATGACAGCAAGTCAAATGCATCATTTTTTCCTGGACACAGCACATCGAACAGTTGCTTCACGGAATGAATAGGTGCAACTTCAAAATCCATAAACAGAATGATAGCATAGAGATAGCATAGAAATAGCCTTCAAATGTCATTTTTACAACACGAATACAGACATTGTAAACCTCTGAATTCTGAGAAGAATCAAGTTCCAAAATTTCATGATGAATAACAAATTGCATTTCACATGTAAATAAATATGATCAAGTCTCTAAAAGGGACAAAACTGAAAGGAAATTCAGATGAGCAAATTATGACACCTGAACAAAGAATCGTTACTTTATTGCATCACAGCTCTCATTTTCTGATGAAGTAACCGACCAATATCCCCAGAATTAGACCGAATACCAGCACATAGATGGACACACCACCACCTTGCCCTTGTCTCACTTGTCTATGCATCAATTCCTACCGACCAAAGACCAAATGCAACAAAGAGCATTATGTCAACATGAAAAATCACAAACAAATTACTTTGTTAGTATTCGTTATTTTCACCTAAAAGTGTTCAGGTGCAATACGTGAACGAACAAATTCAATGCAAAGTGTAATCGAAATGAAAGAAGGGTATTCATGCCAGGACAACAGGTTAGCACATCCACAATGACAAGCTAAACAGAGATTAAAAAAAATTCCCCAATCTTCCATGATAACTCAAAAACTAGCACCTTTCCCCCAACAAATAAGAAAAGATGCTAATAAGACAAAAACGAGGAAAATCAAAATAATATCAGACTTGATTCCGCACACTAATTTTCTAATATTTGCATTAAATAAGGGAGTCTGTGTAATCTTTTCCATTGAGGCTTTTAACAGATCTCAGAAGATGATCAATTATTCTGATAATGATGAGAGTTCTCTCTAACACCACGATCAAGAGTTCGGAGAAAACAAGGGACACCTCTCATGAGGTGATTCTCCATGAGGTTTGTCTAATATATGATGCCATACACACCTAAATGGTGAAAAGCACATGGTTATGAGTTAAGCATAGTTAATCACCATACCACGTGAGTGCATTTAAAGACCAGACAGTTTAGATAAAAATAAATGTGCACCCTACTTTACAAATGCATGGAATGCAAGACATACCACTTCGCCAAGGAGCTTTTGATTTTGTTTAATAACAGAATCTTTCTCGCCATTCAACTTCGAGATAAATTCCTGAAGATAAAGATTTCACACAAAATAGAACCCAAGAGACGTTACTAAAAAGTCAAAGTAAGATACATTTAGTATTTTGCAAATTCAAGAAAACAAACAGCTTCCACGTACGGTAAAGGTATCAGAAATCATCAACAAAAATACTTACTACTCTCTCCGTCCCATTTTAATTGTTGAATGATATTTAATTTTCATATTTAGTGTAAAATGACAATATTTTTGGGACAAAATTCTTCTCTAGAAAGACAATTAATTTGGGACAGAGGGAGTATTTGCAAACACAAGAGAAAATGTGATGTTCCATAAGCAAGTAATCATTGGATTAGAGAAAATGTAAATAAAAATAGTAACTTCCAGGGGGTACTATAAGCTAATCTAAATAAAGCTTTCTAGGTAAAGACTCGAAGATGTGTGATCCGCAGCACTTCCAATGATCAATTATGAATTTCAACCACTAATGATCATAATGTTGTGTTTTTACTCTGTTACTTTTGTTTTACGAGAATGCAAATCACAAACGAGCATGAGAACTGTAACTATCTAGCAATTATTTTGCAGATTATACATGAAATGATTAGAAGCTTTTACATTTTTGGCATTTCTTCAGAAACAAGAACTTCTGTGACAGCATACTTTAGAACATGCATTAAACCATTAATGTGTGCCTATGCACTTAAGAGAAAGGTAATTACCTCAGAAGATGAATTTCCCATTTTCTGCTTCAATGATCTTGCTACCTGTAATTGTTAAGGATGGAAATAAATTTTGTTGCCATAGCTAAGGATAAAAAAAAAACCAAAAGAAGAAGATTTAATGACACTCGCAGCCTCAGACAACGAAGATTTTCTAATTTCGTCCTCATTTGAAGATGTTCCAGGAGAAGTCCCTTCTTCATCGCCTTCAGGTACTGGTGAGGGAGGGTTAGCAGGAATATAAACAACCCTCATTCTAAACTCATCAACAACCTTGCCGTCCTCTCTGGTAAACTACGAAAAGATTGATGGAAATAATGTAAACACTAGCTTCTTGATGCTTTTTTAAACTATCAATTTCTAACAAACTTAACCCACCATTTCTGTGCTGATATCCTTGCTTGTTGCCCCATTTGGAGCAACTACGCTCTGAACCAGAAACTTATCCCTACATTGCATATCAGGCGGTGGCTCTTTCTGAGCTTGCATAGTAACTACAATCCGAAAAAAGATAAAGATTTTATAAGGGTGAATGCTAATCTTTAAAAGGGTCAAAGGGCTTTTCACCTGTGACATTGCACACAGAATGGGGCAAAACAACGCCTGCATTAGGGCGAACACAATATCTTTTTGGATTGGTTGTTTTGACCTAATCCATCAAAAAGACAAAAATCAAGCAGCTGTGTAATTTCTATCATATATCATATATGTACTTCATGAAAGCATTAGAAATTGCTAATTAAACTGTGATCTTCATAGAGTGACCTTAAATGCAATATACTGATCGGTTTTATTAGTCAACTGGATAGCACAGGAACTCTGCTTCTTCGCTTCAACTGAATCCACAAGACCACATAAAAGATAGTAATTACATATTCGAATCTAGTAACAACATTCAGATATGTAAAAGAACATTTTTTTTCAGATTTATTATCAATGAAAAAGGGCAAAAAGTTGAAACAAAATCTAGAATTGATTAAACCTAAAAAAAGAACAGAAAAAAGAGAACTTGAAAAAGAATCTTAAAAAAGCGAACAAAAGATCAAATAAAGTAAACAGCATCCACTTTTTCCTTTTCGTTTAATTTAATCATGTTGGAAATCGAACAAAAAGGTCAAAATTACAGAATTTGCTTACATGGGAATTTTAATTCTGAGGGCTGAATACCGAGAAATTCCCCGATACTCATGTTTGCCGATTTCGGTTTGAATCAAGACTTTTGCAAAAACGGTATGAGATTTATCAGAAATACGATCGAAGAGAAACAATTTGAAAATGAGGGTAATCTTCGTTTCTGGGTCATGTATGACGAAACCAACCAACGAACGCAGAATATTATTTTTTGCTAATTACATTAAATTATTATTTACTTATTTTTATTCGTAGGAGGATTCTTATTTTTTTTCCTTTAACGGTACTAATTTTGACTTTTTTTCACTAAATATTTTAACATTGAAATTAATTATTAGTATTTACGAAATCCAGTATTTTAACCCTTTATCGATTAATAAAGATAATCATCCGAAATGTATGTTATTTATTTTTCAACTTTTCAAAAGAAAATTGATTCCCTGGCTGGCATCAACGCGAAAGATTTGATAATTTCTACTCCATTTCTTAACCAAAAAATAAATATAACATAATCAATTTGGAATTTTCTCCAAACTCAAAATCCCTAACTGCCCACAATATATATTTAGCTTTAAAAAAAAAATCAAAACATCTGATCCTTTCATGTTGATAACAAAATTAAACAAGCCTTTTTTCTATTATTTTTTTTTTCTGGAAAAATTAAGTACCTCTGGTTTGTGATATCCGCTTTAATTTTAAAGATGCACACTTAATGAATAAGCCCCATTACACTTTTCTAGTTTTCCTCCACCAGGTGTTTAAAGTGGATATTTGTTTGTTGATGTCTATGCTCCACAAAATCTCACTTAATTTAAAGAATTCACTTTTTAGAAAGATAAAAATATATATACACTTAACGTGAGAGAAAGTATCATCAACACAACATTCAAAAGGAAATCTTATTATATCAAACATATAATGAGCTGTTACAGAGATTTAATTGACATATAAGCAACAGCAGGTTATACATAAATATAGAGATGTGGTTCCAGTTGTAGATGCAGTATGTACGAAACACAAAAAGTGTGAGAGGGATGGTTGTACAGTGGTTGCTTATAGACAGACCTAGCAAAACAAAACAAGCATCCCATCCACAATGTGAAATAGCCAGCACTAATACTCACTTGCTCTAACCAGACAATATGGATGCTGTTCTAAATTCAATTGTCCTTTCAACATCTTGTTTCTGTATAGGAAAAGCCATCTACTAGGATAACGAAAGAGATGGGTAAGTGCAAAATAATTGTGTTTGTATGGGTCTTCTAGTCATACATTGATATAAACTGAACTAAAATGTGTATATATGCACCTACGCTTTAGATAAGGAACTCTGAACCTCATTCCAATAACCCCGTCCACTCTAAATTCTACACCACCATTTTCCGTGGCATTTTCAAATTTCACAACACAAGTGAAGACTAAATCTTTCTTTGGAAGCCTAATTTTGTGGATTCTCAGTTTTTCTTTGATACAGAACCTCTAAACACTACTTTCATTCGATTCACCATGTGCGGATGAAAGTTCGACAGGTTACAACTTAAGTTATTTCAAGAATAATTCATCTTTCAATTTCAGTTTTTGTAGATTTAAAATTATTAGTTTTTATTTAAATTTCAGATATGTAATGTAACCATGGCTACAATTCCAGACCATTTTGCTTCAGTTAAAAATGCTTGAGGCTGTTGGTTTGCATATATGCCTTTTGAAGGGTTCTTTGCTGAAAAATTAAAAGAGTATTTTAATAGCCTGGTTAAGAAAAAATGAACTAGTCGACATTCCATATCATAAGTCAACTATGGAGAAACACAACGCATGGTTTTGTTTCCAGGTTTCTTATTGTTTTTTTCAATGAATACTTTTAACAAGCATATGGTGTGCTTAATGAAGTTTGATTTTTTGATATATAGGTGCGCTTATTGGGAGAAACATCAGTGAAATGGACATGGTAGCTATGATCTTCCTTATCCTTCGTATTCTCACATTCTCAACTAAATTGTAATTCAAATTTAATGCCCTCTCCCTTTTTATTTAATTCATAATTTAGGGGTCTTTTTCAATTTTAGTAAGTTCTTGGAGAAAGTGTGGAATAATGGTCCTTAGTTACAAGGTAAAAACTTAGAAAATGTTAGGAAATATTATTAGTTCGTGTGAATATTTTTTCTTTATTGAATATGAGTATTGAGCTTTTGACTCTTTATAATTGTTTACTGTGCATATTTTTTTGTTTGTATTTAGATAATTTTTGAATTTTTTGAGCATTTTTTGCAGTTAAGAATATTCTTGCTTTTGTTGTACGAAAAAATAAAATGCATTTATCACTTTTTTTTATTTGTTCGTCATATTCATTTCATTATTAGCCTACAATCTTTTTTAGTAATCTTCATATTTGGTTTATATATGATTTAAGCCCTTCTTCAAGAAAATGAAGTCTGTTATTTCCTTGCAGTTATGTTTTTAGCTATACATGCCTTTTTGTTGGTTCAAAGATTGTTTATGACCATATAGCATGAATAGAATCTTGATGTCAATGAAAGAATCTAAATTGTCATAAGAAAAGAGTGCTTTTAGAGATTCAGTTGCTATATCCATTTTTAAGATGCTCTAAAATTTTAAGATGTTGTCTCTTATGTCCCTTGCGATTGCGAGTGAAAAAAAAATAAAAATCGGGTAATGAATTGGAATTCCAGTTACCATGCATCAACTCTCAATTTCAAAATAGTAAATTTTATATTTTCTTGGCTATCATAGTTTTATAATTTCAATTGATTAAATATCAATATATTTTCATAGGATGGGTCCATTAAAATTTTTGTTTGCAAGCTTCAAAAAGTTTAAAAATAAACTTATTTTGACACATATTTAAAAAATATTTAATTAGTGATGAATGTAAAATGATGAAAGGATTTTTTTTTGCTTTTCCTTGCAACGATTCTAAGGATATGGAATAATTGATTTAGAAGAGATGATGGCTAGAGAAAAATCTGATATTTCAATGTTAGATTGTAAGTATGCTATCAGACGTGTGCACACTGCAGATTTGTATGTGTTATGACTTATGAGTGTGTTATGAAATGAAGCTCCACATTATTATTTGAACATTGCTTTGTTTCAAAATATAATTCATATAGATTTAGAAATTCACGAATCATATAATATATATGTGATGGGAGCCCATTTTATGTATAAGGTCATTTTATACAAGTTTTCATTTTAATGGAAGGGTTATGCTATTCGTTATGTCATATCTCGATATAGAATATAATTTCTTATATAATTGAAGGGTTATGCTATTCTTTATATATATATGAGAATAATTAATTATGTTTTAATAGAATTATAATGTAAACCTTATTTTAATTATATTTATATACAAGAATAATTAATTATTGTTAAATAAAATAATTATTGTGGAGTGTAAAAATACTAGTTTTCTTATTGGCACCAAAATCAATTTGGTGCAATTTAATTTTAGGAGTTCTTTTTCTTATTTTTTTAAGTTTTAGTTTTTTTTTTTTTTTCAATTTCAATTTTCTTTTAACTTTAATTTCAGTTTTATGTTTTTTTTTTTTTTAAATGGTTCATTTTTTAAGGTTCATGTCATATAGTTAGTAAAAAAAAAAAGAATTGAATGACAATTTGAATTGATCTCATCATATCTTTAAATTTCAAGAATATATTTTAATATAATGAAAAATAAAATATATTTTGAAAAAATATTTAATTGATGAATGTAAATGATGAAAGGCTCATTTAAAAAAAATTATAAAATATTTATAATTAATTAATTTAAGCAATATATATATATATAGATTAATATTGCTTTGGAAGCTAAATATGGGAGTTATAAGGTGGCTTGGTGAATGTGTACTAACAATTAATTTTTATAATTAATAAACATTATCATATTTTTTAATATAATATATATATATATATATATATATATAAAAAAATTATAAAAATTATTTATAATTAATTAATTTAAGCAATATATATATATATATATATATATAATAAAAATAACTTTATTAATTATAAATTAAATTATATTGCAATATTAAAAAAATAATGAAAATTTAAAAATTATGAAGATTAGAAGAAGAAAAACAATTTTTATTTTTTTATTTTTTACGTATTTATAATTAAATTTCATATTCTAAATTTTGTATATTTTAATATATTAAAATATATGTATATCAATGACAAGTATATATATACATAATTTCACGTTCTAACATATAAATTATTTAAATACAAATATTATATTAATTACATTAAATTTAGTTATAAGCAAGTACTAATTTTATATGTATTTATTGATATGATTTTTCAGTTATTACTACTAATACTCTTTTATAATGTAACTCATATTCTTCATTTATCACTACTAATATCATTGTTGTAATATAAGTCATATCCTTCAGTATCACGAGTAATACTCTTTTTTATAGTAATAAGTCATATCCTTCAGTTATCATAATTAATATCATTTAATAATATAAGTCATACTCCTTAATCAATTTCACGGACTCCTGTTTTAAAACTTGTTCACCCTATATTTTATTTATAATAACATATGCTCTCAATTTTTTTCTTCTAATAAATTTTTTATATTTTTTATTGAAATTTAAAATTTATATGATAGATTTAAATTATAATATATGAACTTCAATTAATTAATACCTAACAAATGTGTGTGTGTGTGGGGCTTAAATTTAATTAATTGTAAATATCTTTATAAGATTTTTTTTTTGGATGAGATTTGGTAGAAATTAATTAGTTTTGCTTAAATAAATATAATTTTCTTAATAGATTATCTAATTATATTAGAGTGTTATTCTCATATTTATAGATATGATGAGATGTACTCTTGTCATTCATCTAAGATGTGAAATAGCAGATGAAATATGAAAATGGAATAGTGAATCCGAGCCGTGCTTTTTTCCCAAAAATATTAACGGTATCACAGAGTTTTTCAATCGACGACGTCGGAAATTGAGAATACAACAGTCAACCATTTATGCATAATAATTCATATTTATGTGGGAGTGTGCCAATAATATAAAATAAATAACGACTCTCTTGTTTTTGGAGTGTAATCTATTTTATTTTTTAGTTATGGCATGATATTTTTTTTTTTTTTGATCGGACTGGCATGATATTTTATTACTTCCTTCGATTTTTTTTTTAAATAGTTAATTCAACATTTTGCACAAATTTAGAAATGTTAAATATCATTCAAGGTTTTTAGGAGTAATATATGACTTGATATCATAGGTTAAATATTTAATATTTTATTTTATATTTTATAATGTAGATGAATGACACGCGTGAAATGGTAAAAAAAAAATCATTAAAATTTTAAGTTTATGTGTAAACGATTCAGAAGGTAAAATGTCATTGGGACATGAAAAAATAGCACAAAGAACTAAATTTTCATTTTCATCTATTTTTATTGTATTAGTGAAATATTTTCAAAGTGGACTTAAATTATTAAATGTTTAATGTGAAGAGTATAATCAATTGGATAGTCTACGTGGTTGATTGATATATTCAGGGTGTGTTTGTAAACCAAGTAACAACTTGTAAAATTACTTATTCTCAAAGTTGTGATAAAGAGCTTTTGAAAAATGAAAATAAGTGATTCTTCCTTTTTTTATATGGGGAGGGATCCGGTGCTATATAGGAGGGTGATGTGCACCATTTCCACTATTGGATCACACACACGTACACACACTCGTGTGGATGTGTGTGATCCAATGATAGAGAAGGTGCACAACACCGGATCTGAATCCTTTTTATATAGTTTGCAAACACTCCCTAAATCTGTCAAAACTGAAGCCTAATTCCCTGAATTGCCTGATTCGAATAGGGCCCAAAACTAAATAAAGAGAGTGGAGTGCTCTTAAAATATGAAATTTGTTTTAAATAATGATGGGTAAAAAACGTAATAACACTCCTAAATTTCAAATTATTTTAAATATCTAAATTTTAATTTTATCTACAAAATATTTGATGAGTTTTTAAATAAATATTTTTAGATAAATATAAAAACTATATTTCACACATTTTTTCTCTTTGATTCTTTATCCCCAAATATCTCAATATTTATTATTGAAGCATGAAGGATTAAAAAAAAAAAATCTACGCCGATTATTCCAGAAAACTCTTATCCCATATATTTTTCAACAAAAAAAATCTATTTCTCAGCTCTTATAAAGCCGATCCTTTTATCATAAATCACAACATCACAACACAAAATATAAATTTTACGGTAAATTGAAGTACTCTCTGGACCAAAAGTACCAAAAGTAACGGTGTCATCCCTATTCTTGTGAGTTCTTGTGAAAACAGTATTACTCTTCCCTTTTTTCCTTTTATTTAGAAAATTCAGTCATCACAATAGCAAACAGTGTTCTTGTGAAAACAGTCATCCCTGCTCTTGTGAGTTCTTGTGAAAACAATATTACTCTTCCCTTTTTTCCTTTTATTTAGAAAATTCAGTCATCCCTATTCTTGAGAAAACAATGTTCTTGTGAAAACAGTGTTATAGTAAAAACAGTAATACTCTTCCCTTTTTTCCTTTTATATAGAAAATTCAGTCATTCATATTCTTGTGAAAACAATAAAATTCTTCCCTTTTTTTCCTTTTATTTAGAATATCCAGTTTCTGTTCTTTCATATTGCCGAATGTTATGCAATATTATTTTAATGAAATCAATTGCCATGTCTAACCTTTTAAATTTCAAAGGTCCAAAAACATATCTTCTGATGATGATTTCGAAAATTCCTTCCTTATAAACTCAAATTATTTTCAATTTCCTAAATCGATTATGAAGATATAAAGTTTACTATTTTTTTTTTAAAAGGTCATAAAGTCCTGCGTCCATTCCAATCGATTTCAGCAAAGGGGATTATCCCCAAATTTGTTTTAATTACCTACATTCCAAATTTGTTCTTAAAATTTGAATTTTGTTTTAAATAATGATGTGTAAAAAACGTTGTAACATCCCCTAAATTTCAAATTATTTTAAATATTAAAACTTTAATTTTATCTACAAAATTATTCATCTTTTTTTAAATAAAAATTTGTAGATAAATACAAAATTTATATTTTACACGTTTTTTTTTTTTCTCTTTGAGTCTTTATCTCCAAGTAACTTAACATTTGTTATTGAACGATTCAAAAAAAATATCTACGTATATTCAGGTTATCCTAGAAAACTTTTATCTCATATATTTTTCAACAAAAATTCTATTTCTTAGCTCTTATAAAGTCTGACTTTTTATCACAAATCAAACACACATAAAATAATTTTCACGGGATCAAAAACAACGGTGTCATCCCTCTTGTGAAAACATTAATACTTTTCCCTTTTTTCCTTCTATTTAGAAAATTCAATTTCTGTTCTTCAAATTTTTGTTCTTTAAATTTTTATACTACCGAATTTTATGTAATATTATTTTAGTTAAATGAATTGCCATGCCTATGGTATATTGCAGGGTTAAGACACTTGGTTCACTTGAAATATCAAAATTAATTCATTGAACAATCAATTTTTTTTTTAACAAATTAGTGACTATTGAATAATGCATAATTACATTTTATTTAAATTTGCATTAACAACCCGTATAATCGCCATATAAGAGTGCTACATTTGATAATAACATTTGAGGAGCACAATGATTCTACTAAATCTTGTTAAAACCACTACATTTGATAATAACATTTGAGGAGTTCAATGACTAAATTTAAATCTTTCACCCATTAAACTCATTTTCAAAACATTTTTCTAAATCACTAAAACTTGACTCATCAGATAAATTTGGAACAGGGTCAAACATTAATGAATTAAAAATCATTTTTCATAAGCATTTAAAGGTTCATATAAATTTTTGTCCTAAAAAAATATTGTCATTAATGTTTTAGATATCAGGTTGTCAACCGGCTGTACGGTGTAGAGCCTAGTTAGGAGTTGGCCCATAAGAAAATCTATTTTGCACGCCAAAAAACTTAGAAAAACCATGAGTGTATCTTTTACTACTCTTTTATTAGTTGCTACTCCATTAAAATATCCGCAGCCTACCAAAAAGTAGCCCCGCCTAACTCTTACATGGAAATCATTGCAAAAATGCGTCTTTTTTTCTCCATAATCTTTTTATTAATCTTTCTCCATTAAAAAATATGTCGTAACATACAAATAGTAATAAAAAAATGTATTAAAATGATGAATTCTGCGAGAATAAATGAATTCGCAATTCATATGGAAGGTCATGTAATCAAAATGTGAAATTGATTGTGAGTGATTTCAAATGAGAGTTGTGGCGTCATCGACATGATCAAAATAAAAATTAGATTAATTTTTCAATTAAATTTTGAATGATCTAGCAAATGACCTAATTGACATTAAAATGATCAAAATTTACATAATTAATTTTGCACATAAAATTAATTACATCTTCGTTTGTAATTTTATATGCATTATTATGCATAAGTGACTCTTAATATGGACAATATTAATATTTCATACGAACAATAGTGAAATTTTATATGAAAAATAAAAATTCATGTGAGCTCAATTTCACATAAACGTTTATATTCACGTGTACTAAGTAACTTTTCATTTAAATTAACACTACCTCAATAATGAGATATTTCTCCACTTTATTAACTTACTAGTTAGGACTCAAAAAGTACGTTTAGCCAAACTACAAACATACAAGGTAAAGATGACAACGTGATCATAACATTCGATATTATTGTGTTGGGACGTAGGAGAAAAGTAATCCATCACATTACGTATAACCATATTTATCCGTACAATTATATATTATACAACTCTCTTATAAAATTTATATATAATATAAAATTAAAATCACTATCTTTATAAATTAATATCACTATTTTTATAAATTACTGTAAATATATAATATTTAATACTATAATATTAAGTTATAAATATAATTATACTCTCTCCGTCCCAATCTTAATTACACTATTTTCGTTTTGGACATAGCAATCTTGACTATATATTTCTTTAAATGAAAATACTTTATCACATAAAATACTAATAAATAATTTTTTCTATCTCAACACTTTATTATTTTATCACATAAAATACTATAATAAACAATTTTTCTTAAACTTGAATACACAATAATCAAGTAGTCAAGATTAGGACAGTGAGAGTACTAATTTATAAATATAATAAAGCTAGGTCTTTAGACAAGGGTCACCGTCAAGACTCATAGTGCATTTTAGAAAGCGTGCAACTTGTTATCTTTGAAAAGTCGACTTATTTACCTTTGAAAAATGCAAATTGTTAATATAAACAAACATACGCTTCTTTTGGAATAGTTCTTTAATATACAATATGAATTTAAGAGTGCCATGTGGTCCTACAATCATACGGTGAACTCCATTCATATAATAATATTAATTTAGAAAGGTAAGTACTACGAATATGTATTCAATTCATTTCTTGTAAAATAAAACTACTACATAAAAAATACTCATGAACGGCTACTTGACCAAATAAAGAAACGCACGACCAAACATACATCGTATATAGTTTTGGGACCAGTATCCCCCTAATTTAGGCACCGCAGTTGGGGTATCATGATTTATAGTCCAAAATATTTATTGAAAGACAATAATTACTCACATATTTATTGCATCAAATTATTGATGTAGTCGACGTATATAATAATTGCACTAATTATTTCGCAAAATGTTTTCCAAAAGAGACAAATTAACATCAACATTGTACTTAACTAAGCAGTACTAAAACACGTTTTCATTCCTGATATAGTCCATCGGATTCCTAGTATATATAATCATCAAATCATGGGGTCCGCTAATACCGAAAGCTAATTTCCACTCTAAATTGACTAATACCAATCTTAAAGGACTGCAAATTCGCAATTGGGTCCCTAAAATCATTGTCACTATAAGATGAAAAAAAGCATGCAGATTATCACACACAGATCTATGCAAAGACAGAGAGGAGCACAGCAAATGTGTACTCTACAAAATTTGGGAGGCCAGGTGATCTTCCTAAAATACCCCTCCTACAAAAAGTTCCGAATATACCAATTTTGCCCTCAGCGACCCCTTGCTTCCCCACCCTTTCATCGACAACTGTTCCACATCAATAAAAGGGAGACCGCTGAGGAATGCCCTTCCTCCGGTTCATCATCGACTCCGAAATTTTGGAAACCGGTCTACATGCCGGTCTGAACCCGGTCTGGCAACCCGCTAAATTGCTTCTCTTCTTTCTGACGACCTCCGTCGTCGCGGTGCAGCAAAGGTTGGGGCAGTCGACTGAACCGGGTCCATGTGCACCGCCGCTGCTGGAACCGGACTCGGTTCTCAGTGAACCGGCCTGCTCCAGAACCGAGTCGGGTGTCATTTGACCATCGTCTAAACCCGGTTCAGGCAGAGCGAGAAATTGACAGTCGCGGACGTACATTGAAAGATCGCACCCGGTTCCGATTATATGGTGAAGCTATGAACAAAATTGGAAAATTCAATTTCGAATTGTGGTAATTCAATTGGGGGTTTTTATGACGAAATTGTGGAAATGCACGCACCTTGCAGGAAAGAGAACAGTAGAGAAACGAGTCCTGCAGGTTCCGGTCGCAGGTGATGCAGAGCCGGCCGGAAACCCTGGCCGCCCGGTTCGTCTGAGGCCTTTGATTTAAGAACACCACTTTTGCACTGTTTGTGGTATATGACTGCATAATAAAAAAATTGAGACCAAATTCAAAAAATCCATTCGAATTAACACTGAATTAATGTATCTGAATTCGGCTCACTTGAACTCGAGCACAATCCATTAGTTTCTCCCCATCCACTAGCCTTATAACATCATGATACACATACCTTCTAATCTGAAACAGAAATTTTCAACAAATTGATTACTTCACACAATTACACAATTTTCACGAATTGAAAAGGAATTTTAAAAATTAGAGACCTGGAGAAGGCGGTGAGAGCGATGATGAGGCAAGCAATGGGGGCAAATTCCGTCGCAACAATCCAAGCAGAAACAATTTTTCTCATTTTTCCTGGCGTCCTGATGAATTATGCAGGCGTTGAAGAATTTCTCCGTCAAGAGACACGAAAGCCACTCAGGAACCTCCATAGTGTCCAACTGCAATTACAGAGAATCAGAAACAATTCATAAGAAACAAAATTCAAATCAACAGAGAAAAATCAGAGACCCTACCGCACCTAATTGTTTTCAGAAGATGGAAATTTGGGTAGGATCTGTATTAAAGATAGTGGTAGAGACTAGAGAGAAGGGTTGATCAGGATATCAGGAAGGAAGATCTCTGTATTCTGTGTATATATATATATAAAATTATACGAGTGTGTATCTATATCTATCTGTCTCTATTGTAGAGAGAGAGAGAGAGAGAGAGAGAGAGAGGGTGTAAGAAAAGAGAACGGCGCCTGCAAAACTGATACTGGGTGCTACTGTTACCAATGAAGGAACAGGAGTGGAGGAGTTGGCCTCATTTAAAATTTCGGGGATGGTGGAAAACTGCAAATGCAAATATTTTCCTTGTTTTTTACTAGTATTTTATTTTTTGATAATTTTTTTGGTGATTTTATTGCACTCTGTTCATAATTTGGTACCATCGGTTTTGCTCCTTGTCTTATGCTATAGTACTATCTATTTTTTTAGGGACAAATTAAATTAATTAATTATAACAAACCCCATGACTTAATTTAGGATTTCGTCACTAAACCCTACAATTCTCACCAGATATATAGGCCTAATTGGTGATTGTGAATTACTTTTCTCTCTCAAGGTAAATGACAAGACAAAGATGGTGATTTTTCTCAGTTCTCGGGGATATTTGGAATAGTAAAACAAACAAGGGGTTTGTTAATTAAATTTTGGTGACAAATGTTAGCATGATCTTTTAGATATGACCAAACAAGATCTGGGCAAGTTTATCAGGTAAAAAGCTCACCACTCACCACGTAACCAAATTTGTTACAAAACCACACTGTTTTGAATTTTGCAGGTTAAGTATAGTCCTTTTTGGTTAGCATTTTCGTGAATGGAGACAAAATTTATAAATTGCAGTGAGTTATGAAATTAATTCAAATTGAATTTATCTCATTCATTTATGGGTTCACTCATTATTAATTCGCTTTGAATTTATCTTATTCATTTATAAGTACTCATTATTATTAATTTGATTTGAATTTTCTTTAATTAATTGATGGATATTTTTTTTTTTTTTTGAAAAGAGATGGATATTGTTTTCACGTAAAGAGTTTCACAAAATATTTAATAACTCGTGACTATTTATAGTGATCGATAATTTTGTTCAAACCGCCTAATTTGTCATAGAGATCAAATTGGGTTAAGCTAGTCAACAATTTGTTTGTCTTGTGATCTCGGTCCTCTAACTAAGACAAATTCGGTCCATTGTGTTGGGCATGGATGGTAGCTCGTCAAAAGGTCTTCCAACCATCCTGGTCGGCTCCATAGACGAGCTAGCTCGACATCCTCGTCCCCAACTCCTCAACCCTTCTTTGTGTCACCATCCTCTCAACTTTGATCAGAAAGATATAATGGTTGAAGACACAAATTAACATCGTGCTTGAGTAAGGAAGTGATATAAATTTGGGAAAATTTTCAAGTGACTAATACAAGGATCATGTCTTCAAAAGGCATACCAAATCTCATGTAATATAGCATTATTGTAGTTAGTCAGCATCCGAAGAACGATGCTCATATTTTCACTATAAAATGAGGCATCAATTTCACTCCGTACTAATTTCTACTTGAATTCTATAGTATTTAATTTCAAAATCGTTCATCATCTTTATTTGGTAGTTCTTTACTTCACTTGATAAAAAGTTACATCATATTTGTGTAGCGGTTCGATTTAGTGACTATCAACATAATTCATTAGTTTGAATTTTCAATAAGAAATAGAGAATAATTCTTAAAGTGAATTATTGTTTAAAAAAAAGTGAATTAATTATAAATAGCTAGAGTTCAATTTTTTTATACTGTTCATCGATATTTTCATTACAAGATAATAACAAATCACTATTAGTGTGTGATTTTTTTCATCCTTTATCCCTACATTGTACTCCCTCCGTCTCATAAAAATAACTCTATAGTTATTTTCAGATTAAGAAATGAAAATTATTATAATTAAAACATTAAATTTTTAATTTGTCAATAATACTTAGATTTTAATTTGGGAAAGACAAGATACATTAAGTAGGAACGAAAATGCTAAAAATAAAACAATAATAATATATTAAATATACTGAGTGGCTTTCTTTGTGGTTTTTGTGGGGTGTACGAAAATAGAAATCATGTCTACCTTTATGGGATGGGGATATTTGATTTTCTTTTGGCCTTTATTCCACATCTTAAATTCTAGTTTATTGTAAGACAAAAATTTGTGTGAACGTAAGTCCACCGTAAACTCGATTTTTTAAGAATCACTGTTATTATAAAAACAATCATTATTATGTAAAAAAAATATTACTCTTTAAAATACGTTTTATATTTTTAAATAGTGAAAGTTTTTTAACATAACAATGATAATTTTTACACATAACAGTAATACAGTTCCTATATAGACATGATTCACATGGAGCGTTACTCTTGTTGCAAATACAAACTCAAAACCGAACCTTATCTTATGAACAATTTCTTGTTTTGAAAGGGTTATGATCAACTTACTTGAACTTTTAATATATTACCTTCTTAACACCCACCGCCCCCTGCTGGATTGTTTAGCGAATTTTGTTAAAATACCAATTATTAAATTTAATTAATGTGTTTAATATTACTGCAAGAGATAACAGTAGTACATTCTACTCAAAATATTACTCCATCCGTCCCGTGATTACTGCAACACTTATCTTATTTGGACGTCCCAACATTACTGCAACACTCTCAAAATGGAAATAAACATAATATTAATACACTCACAACACCCTTATTTTATTCCACTTTATTCCACTTTACTTGGTTTGCGGTCCAATTTGTGTGTTGCAATAATCTTGGGACTGAAGGAGTAATTTAATAGATATGAAAACCACTTAAAGAACAATGACATCAAAAAGATATTTTCTACGTCCCGTGATTACTGCAACACTTAACTTATTTGGACATCTCAACATTATTGCAACACTCCTAAAATGGAAACAAACATAATATTAATACACTAACAACACCCTTATTTTATTCCACTCAAACTCATTTTATCTCACTTTACTTGATTTGCTATCCAATTTGTGTGTTGCAATCATCTTAGGACGGAGGGAGTATTAATTTAATTGATCACAGTAGCAGCTCTCAAATGTCAAGTCTAAGACCATCTCCAGCAATGCACTGGAGTGACGTTTTTGTTCATTTATTGAGCTCCAGCAATGCGCCATTGATCTGCGCTATGAGCAAAATACTGTTTAGAAATTTTGTGCTGCGGCTGAATGTAGCGCACCTTTGGGTTGCACTTTTTTTTTTTTTTTATTAAATTGGTTTTAATATTTGATAATATGTGATAACTTAGAATGATTTGTGTATTTGTGTTGAGATGGTATTTTTTTTGTTATTGTGGATAACTTAGAATAATTTATGTGATGACATATATAATTAAATTATTATTTTTACTTAAAATATCTCAATTAATTTAAAATATGTTATGAATTAAAATACTACACATAATTGAAAAGATAACATAAAATTACATAATAAAATGATGCAAACATTACAATATTGAGAACGATTACATGAAATTACTACAAATAGATAAAATTTAAAAAAAAACATCATAACATAATAACTATTAGATAAAAGCATACAATCATTAAAAAAATAACATACAACTAATATATATTCTAATACTCAGAAAGACCATTTCCAGATCCCCAAGATCTGAAAATTGTCTAAACATATGATACACGCTACTACTAGTGTTTGCTATGTGTGCTTGCCTCCTTTTCTGCATTATTACTTGTTGCTCAAACATCAATGACGTACGACGTCCAGGATCCTCAATGGAGTTCGGATTGATATTCATAATTTTGTCATCTCTCACCTGTTGACGAATTCTATTTTTTTCTGTAGCATATCCATACCACGGTCCGATTTTTCAATTGAACTTTCAAGTAATCCCCGAAGTTTCTCATTCTCCTCTTTGATCGTTTGTAAGAAACTAGACATTTCTTCGCTTGTTTCCTCTTTAGTTTAGACTTTTTGACCCCCTCTGGGAGTTGTGATTGAGAACCATCGCTGAAATTGTTATCTTCACTTAAATTAATAGTGAATTGAGGGGGTGAAGTAGGAGACTCCATCATATTTTCGTCGAGATCTGAAGAGACTCCACCATTTGTTTAAACTTGGGACTGCACAAACTCTTTAATAGTAGGCCAAACATGGTAATTTATATTTTAGTTGTAATTTAAGTTATCATTGTAATTTAGAATTTTCGTTATAATATTATGTTGAATTTTCAGTTTTGATTTGCTCAACAATTTTATATTTTTTATTTAAATTTAAATATAATATAAAAATTAATTTATATTAGAAATAAGTATACAAATACATTATAATTATAGATAATTATAATAACATAAAAAAAAAAAAAATAAAGAATCTTTATAGAATATTCCATTTTAGTGCAAAAAGTAGTGCAAACTGCTGAAAATTTTGTTTTGCATCTAGAATAAAGTAGTACTAAATTGACTCCAAAGTAGAGTCAACTGCTGAATATGGTCTAATAAACAACAATAATCATTATACTCCATCATGTCAAATCTAATAAATAATACTAACAATAGTCATTATACTCTATAATAGACTACCCGACATGAATCTATGGCCTAATATCGAAATTTCAATGGACCTGTTCACAAACTCAATTTAAATTCTAAAAGCATTTTATTAAAAAATAATTATGTCTAATAATTTTAAAAATAATTGCTTCTACAACATTTTTTAGAGTTCTAAAAAAGAATTTTAAATCTTTTCGAAAAAATAAACCATGATCTTAATAAATAAAAGTTTATGAACTACTTAAATAATCCTTTTAAACCTCTTAAATAAATAGGTTAGATTTAGATTTTTGTAAAAGCCTTTAAAACAGTGGCGGATCCGGGGGGGCTAGGGGTGGCAGCAACCCCCAAACTTTTTTATTTTCAATGTATATATATTAATACATGTGTGTAATTATATTAATATGTGTAATTATTTTAATTGTTTAGCTACATATGTAGTATATGTAAAATTTTATCATTATATAAGTGTTGATATCTATTAATTAGACTTAAAATACGTGTTTTTTTAACTCTCGCCCTGTCAAAATATGTATCCTGAATCCGCCCTGTTTTAAAATGTAATAAATCGGTCAGTCTATTTACGCATCATTAAATAGATTAGATTTCTGTATTTCATTTTTGTATGTCGATTTTTTTTTTTTTAAAAAAAAGCCAAAAGTCATATATTGCTAATCAAAGGCAAAATCTGCCGCAACAACAAACATTAAATTATGAGCTTGTTTCCGGATTTCCCCAATAATGTATCAAAAACTTTTGATGTAATTTAGCAAACAAAATTCTCAATTAAAAAATCATTATCATGTACGGAACACAACAATAACAAATTAGTGAAAAAATATAGTGAAACAATAGTCTATCATCCCTAAGTGAAAGTACTTGTGTGAAATATTGCACATTAGTGTTATGTGCAATACAACACAAATAAGACAAAAATTATCTCAAATTTGCGGGTCTGGGCGGTGGGTCGGGAGTGGGCGCGGGCAGAGAGTTCAGGTTGACGCGGGCGAATATGTATTTATAGAAGAATATCTTTATCAAATATATGTTGTAGCTTAGTTGTTCAGGTCTATTGTTAATGTATTTGGTCGCAGGTTCGATTCCTATTGTACACATAATTTTTTATATATTTTTTTTGTCAATTTTTTGTGTGTTACTACATCTATATATAAGTGTTACTACATTGTTATATTGAAAATACTTCACATCTCACGTAACACTTAATAAAAGTTATAAAACATATCGTAACACATAAGTATTCACTAAAGTAACATAGGTCAAAAGGTAACACATTATTGTTTATATGGTAACACATGAGTATTCACATAGTTTTATGACGATATATGAATAGTGTTACATATTACTAAAAAAACATGTGTTACTACATGAAACAAAAAGTGTTACCATATGAAGAAAAATGTGTTAACATAAAAAAAACCAGAGCAAACGCGAAAAGAAATCCACAGTCCAAATTTACAGATTTAAAGAACAGCTTGATGTGTTACTACATGAACAAAATGAGTGTTACCATATGAGCTAAAGAGTGTTACTACATGAATAAAAACCAGTACAAACACGAAAAATCTTCAGTCCAAAATTACAGATTTACAGAACAGACTTGATGTGTTACTACATGATCAAAATTAGTGTTACCATATGAGCAAAAGAGTGTTACTACATGAACAAAAACCAGTACAAACGCGAAAAAATCTTTAGTCCAAAATTACAGATTTACAGAACAACGTAAAAAAAGTGTAGAAGGATCTGAATTTCATCACACACTTTGTATTGAGGGTAATCCAAACACCACACACATATTCTCTCTTCTTCTCGTAGAATCCACATCGAAATCCAAATTGAATGATCTGGTTTCATCCAATGATCAGGAAGAATCGAAAAAAAATTAAATTAGACAAAAAATTAGGGCACGAGCGACGGAAGGAAGAAGAAGAAATCCGATCTGTTGCGGCGACGGAAGAATAATTTGGAAGCGCCTCAAGAAAGAAGAAGAAATCTGGTCTATTCTGGTCTGTTGCGGCGACGCGAGGAAGAAGGCCCATAAGACCCGTCATTCTGGTTGCCCTAATCTGACCCGGTCCTGACCCGCGAAAATAAAAAGAAAAGCTCAATTAAACTACAATTGCACATAACACTAATATGCAATATTGCATACAAGTTTTTGTCTCTAATTTCTAAGTGAGGTTGAATATGTTGGGGAATGAGTTACACAGATCTATTCGGGGTGAATATTTAAATACAAATTTAATTCATTAATTATTACTAGCATGAATTAATCATATATTAATTCAAATAATAATTGCAACAACATATCATGCATATAAAAAGCCACGTAAAACCTACGCATGCGGAATCTACGGGTTTACGTGAACGTACCTCTCGGGATGACAGTGGCTTTGGTCGGACGGACTAACCAAAAGGACTTTCCAAGTATTCCCTTAGCCCTTGCTCGACAATCCGGTGGAAGGATACTCGCGAACAATTAACAAAAGGAAAAAATAAACTTTGTTGCACCACTTATGTGGATTTGCTAATATTTCTAGCACATGGAATTGTACTTGAGAATGAACTAATCATCCCCTATTTATAGGAGGGAGGGTGGTCGAATTTTATGTGATATTTCAATTTGGGAAAAGACTTTTCTTGGTCACCAAGAAATCTTGAATATATCTTCTATATTCTTTTTCCCATAATTAAAATATTCCACAAAAATCCCACCTCCTCTATTATGGTGATTTTCGAAAATTTTGTGTTACAAGAATCCAAGATTTTGATCTTCTTGAATTTATGAGATATTCTTGTATTTCAAGAAATACATATCTTCCATAATATATTTTCAAGAAAATCTTTCTTGCCCACTATATTTTCAAATTTTCAAAATTTACTATATAGATAACCAAGTGGGAGATTTCTTGAATTTAATGAGATAATCTTGTATTCCAAGAATACATATCTTCATTCCATAACAAAATTCAAAGAAAATCTTTCTCCCTCTTTTATCCATAATTTTCGAAAATTTAGAGGAAATATAAGCAACAATATTTATTTTATTTTAATCATCTTTTTCGGTTATTGGACTATATATTTGGGCTACTTTCGGGGCCTTTAGGAGAATTAAGATTGGACCTTCTAATGGATCTTGAATATCTAATATTGAGCCACAATATAATTCAAGCCCATAAATATTAATTAATCCCACTACATAATTAATATTGCACCATCCATCTTAACCCATATTACGATCAATATGGCTCAGGTCATTATTTCCGTGTTTAAGATTATCTAGCCCATTAATTAATTCAAGCCCTTTGAAATAACTTTCCGTTAATTAATATCTTTTGTCCTTGGTAGAGAACGATTCAACATTATTATCCATAGGAAACTAATTCCACTTGCAAGATTTGGTATGATAAAACTTATGAATCTCCCAAGGGGCAAATCAAGCAAGCGTGCTTGCACACTATTCTTCAGTATTAAATCTTAGCAATCACATGTGACCAATAATATTGCCCAAGATAAAAAGTATTGAATCTCTCGATTATTTACCCATGATAAGTCAAAGCAATAGTTACCAATCCCACGTGATCCTATTTAAGGGGACGAAGGTTTAAACAACGAACCACTTCGAGGTCTAATTCTTCCTTGTTCGCTCAAGAATTTATCCTCCATGGAGGTCCTATTCAGTAAGATCGGTCATGCACTAGTGTAATCTCTTGGTCAAGACAAACCAATCTGAGCCTTACACCTCAACCTTTCGCGATGGTTGTTCATTTCCATCTAGGTCGTGAATGGCGTACTTTTAGTTACAAGGGACTGTTAATTTAATCTTTTGTGATCTGGTATCACTAAATTAACTATAGTATAACACGTCATTTAATTATTGAACAGTTATGCAGTAAATATATATAACATTCAATCATATTTAAAGCATCGGTGATAAACAATTTATTTCAGTAAATAAGTCTGAAAAATCAGTTTCGATTATACAATGTAAAAAGCATATTTTTCAAGATAATCCCAACAATCTCCCACTTATACTCAAAGTCGCTTTTAAGTATACTACAACACGTCTCGAGTAGTCCGTGACATCTAATGTCACCTACTTAACCTAATAATTTCTCCCACTTATATTCAAAAGCAGTTAGCGGCGGTCTTGACACCCATTCCACTCACATGTCTCTCTCCGAATGTATTGAGTACAGACGCTTTTTGTGAATGGATCTCGCTAGGGTCATCCTCGACGCTATCTTTGTCACATCTATATCTCTCTCTAACGATTTCTCGCACAAGATGTCTTTTCCTTTAATGTGTTTGTTTGACCGTGGACTCTTGGTTTTCTTGAATTTGCAAGCGCCCTCAAAGCAGATATTGCTAGACAAATTCGTAACACCATCCAAGTCCACTAAGAAGATCTAGAGCCCAATCGGTTCTTTTTCAACGCTTCACAAACAACTACTTACCCGAGTCCCATGGTTGAGTCGTTGATGCATTTCGCTTCACACTCGTCCATTTGACGGCTACACTTCCCAAATGGAAACACACTAACCGAGGCGATAATTTCGGAATCTAAATCGATTGGATATCCGAGTCCATGTATGGCCGATGGGGATTGGAGTATCGATCGATAAATCAACATTCTATCCCGGAGTTCTTTTCGGACACTTCGTAATGTTTTTAACTATCGCCCAACGCGCTTTTCTGGTTACTTTGATATTCTTGCTACCATGCCTACAAGACAGCGGATATCCGGTCTCGACACAACAATGCATACATAAGGTTTCCGGCGGTAGAAACCACAAGGAATACCTTTCATGTCATCTATCTCATTTTCGTCTTAGGGAACATTTTCTTGGATAGATGGATTCCAAGTCTGAAAGGTACGAATCCTTTCTTGGAATCTTGCATGCTGAATCGTTTCAAGATAGTATCTATGTATGAAATTTGCGATAACCCGATCATCATTTTCTTGCGATCTCGAGTGATCTTGATCCCAAGGATGTGTCCGGCTTTCCCTAAGTCTTTCATATCAAACTGCTTTTTGAAAACCATGCCCTTACGCCGATCGATCACACCTTCACATCGTTCCCGATGATCACAATGTCATCTACGTATAGTACTAAGAATACCAATGCAGTTCTGACACGCTTTTTATACACACAACTTTCAAACTTATTTTGTTCAAACCCATAAGACTTTATTACATGATCAAAACTTTGGTTCCAAGCTCGGATGCTGTTTGAGTCCGTAAATGGACCTCTTGAGCTTACAAACTTGGTGTTCTTGCCTGTTTCAATGAAGCCTTGGGGTTGTTGCATATGGATCTCTTCATCAAGACTTCCGTTAGGAAAAGGCGTCTTGACATCCATTTGCCGATTTCAAAGTCGAAATGCACAACAATCGATAAGAGAATCTGAGATGGACTTAAGCATGGCTCTTGGCGAAAAAAGTCTCCTCATAATCGATCCCCTTCTTTACGAGTGTAACCTTTCGCCACTAGTCTTACTTTAAAGGTTTCAACCTTCCCGTCCGGTCCTCTTTTCCTCTTATATACCCACTTGCATCTAATGGGTTTGACCCCATTAAGTGGTGTCGCGAGTCGTTTTGGTTGATGAATATTATGTGGCTAATTTTGATTACAACTCGCAAACAAAACATATCGTGTAAAATAAACAATAAATAAGATGAATTTGTTGACCCGGTTAAAGTCAAGAAATGACTACTCGAGGGGCATACCAAGCGGGATATAGTATTACGAGCTTTACGTCACGATTCTTGATACATCTTATGAAGATGAATCGATGCAGATTAGCTAATGAATTCTAGGGTTTCTTGTATATGTGAATAAACACTCTAATTTTTCGGTTCCTCACCTCTCCAGGGATTTTTGTAGGCTACTTTTCTGGGATTATTTTCTGAACCCTTCTCTTCTTCTTTTTTCTTCCTTTTATAGCACTTCGGCAAGCATGAGCTGGATTGGTATAGCATGTGCTGGAAGCTTTGGATCATGCAAGAACTCCGGTGGTGTTGCCACGTTTCTGACTTCATCTTCTAGATCGATCTTTGTACTAGCCAAATGCATAGGGGACGCTCTTTTGATCGTCCAAATTAATCTTTTGTTCGGTTGGACTTTTTGTTCGCCCCTTTAATCATGTCAGTTTTATTGTCAATTTTATATTGAAAAATTGTCCTCCTCGAGCACACTGATTCCTCAGGATATTTGGGTCTTCGGGATATTTGATCGTCGAGCACTCGACCCTTTAGGATGTCCGAAGTTCTTGAGATCCGAGGTTCAACATATCTTGACACAGCTCTTTTAACTCCTTCTTTCCGTCGAGTAAGCGGATACGTTTGTTCGGTAGGTGGCCGAGCAATTTCGATCGGTTGGAGTAACAAACGAACAAAAAGTAACTCATCCGCGGGGCATGATTATTATATTCGAATATTACGCGTGTCGCTCTTTGGTGATCGATTAATCGATTTATTATATCGAACACAACAATACCCCCAAAGGTCGCTTTTTGTATTCTACATGGGGCCCTATTTATTAAAGTCTGATTGGGCCATGTTTGACATCGCTCGAATTCATTTGGATCTTTGAATTTGTGCGATGTCCATATAAACCATATTTCTCCGCCTTTAAATTTTTCTCTTTTCTCCTCTGCTCTTTTTATTGTCTTCGCGTTCGAAAGTTTCGGTGAAGGCTTCATTGTTCGTGAAGAAATTCATTCGGTAACATTGCATTCTTCTTCTACTTTGTAATTATGGCCTCTTCGTCAATTCTCTCTTTCAATCCGACCATCATAGTTCCTTCGCCTTCCCTATTAGTAGAATCCTCCGTAATAATGTAAGTACATCGGAGGCAAATCCTCGAATCGAGGATTCCGATTGGCAATTACGGCAACCATTTACTGGATTCTTTCTTCCGACTCGATAAAGCCCAAACGGAGTCGGATAGTGGTTTGAATTCGTAATGATTAAATTTGACGATTTCGATTATGATTCTTCGCCCCCAAATTCAAACTAGGTCTAGGGCTATTGATAATGTTGATGTGAAGCCGTAAATGATCTTTTCTTGAGGTGGGGAAATTTTGCAATTTATAGAATTTAAATTAATCGAACATAGGTGTAGATGGTGGGCTAAACTCGAACTTGGTATACTGTTGGTGTCCTCACGATCAACATATAAATAGTACAATGCTCGTTATAATTTTGGTTTGCCCGAACAACCTCATAGGATTAGTGTAGAGAAGCTAGTACCGGCCGAGCAAAAGTAGCGAAAGCATAATTGATGTAAATATGCTCATTTCAATTGCATAGAATTTATGAAACCCCTAAGGATGTCTTTTTTCGGGCACGGGGTCCGATGGCGGGTGACCAACCCCCCGAGGGTTGTGTCGCAGATGAATTTGGACACCATGGAGGTCGGGTGGCCTCGATTTCCTCTCCATCCGGCAATCACCCGTTTGCTCGTGGAGTGAAATATCACCATTACGCAGCCTTAAACCTAAGCGGATGGCATATAGTTATGAGTTTTTGACTCGTTCGGCAAAATGAAGCCCGTGTATTATCCTTTCAAATTGAACTTGCTCGGTTAGTGCACTTGACTCGTCCGGAGGCGCTAACACGGATGGTTGTTTATGCAAGCTAACGCCAAGTGCAAAATTATCGAGGATGTGCCGAACAAAATCAGTGACTGGAAAGAGAAGTTCTGGTTCGTAGGGGGCAATTGGAAAAGCCCGGCCTCTGGAAGCGAGCCAAATGCTCGCTTGGACATCATCGACTTCGAGTGTAAAATCAAGTAAGTGATTTTGTATCTTTCATTCTTCAATATGAACCGATTTTAACTCACTTTTTTATTTCGGGGATTCTAGTCTGCGACGGATAAGGAGAGACAAACGGCATTTATTTCCAGCTGCGTTTGGCGATTGATCTGGAATCTCGTTCAGAAAGATCTGTGATAACTTTGAACACCGCCGAACAGAGAAAGAAAGGAGGTTTGTTCGTGCCTCCTCATCATCTTGTTGCTGTTGATCCTTCCGGTAAGGATTATCTTTTGTTCTTGCATAAGTCTTGTGTCTTTTTGTTCGCTGTTACCCATTGATTCTGATTTCATTTTATTTACTTTTTTTTGTGGACCATATTTGTGAGTACATCTGAACACACTGAGATGGCTCGAAGAAAAAGGCCACAGGAACTTGCTCGGATTCAGGCTGAGCGAGAGGCTCAGCGAACAGGTAGAGGGGAGGCGAGCAGGGCCAAACGACCCTCATCCGGTCCTGGAGAATCAAGTCGAGCAGGAGGGGCTCCGATTCGGCCGAACATGAAATTTTGGCGAACAAACTCCACCACCGAAAAAGACCAAGGGTGGAGATTGGCGAGCAGGGGGGCTAGCGAGCAGGGCCGAACGAGCAAACTCGGACAAGCACAAGCCGCCAGTCGGTCGACTCGGACCCACCGTCGAGGCGCGTCGTAGGCGGCGCCTCTGTTGTTGGTCCCATTTCGCAGATTGCCGAAATGGAAGTGGCACATCCTCTCCTCCTCGGTGGACCCCGATCATGGACTCCGTTAGACCCTGAGCTCCGATCTCCCGAAGACAAATCATTCCTGGGATGGGATCCAGCTCGCGTGGGCAGGTACATTTTGCTCGCTCTGATGCTGCTTTGGTTTCTGGTCGATATCTCTATACTCACTTGGTTGAATATATATATACTGTAGGTTGAGCAGGTTGTCGCCCTTAATGCCCAACCTAAAGAATTACTTTTGCTCGCCGAGTGTTCGCAAAGTTCGAGCGTCTGGAGCATGTTCAAAAAGCTTGCGGACTCGCTCGTTCGGCGTGGACTCTTGATCCGGAGGAGTCTACTACGGGTCCCACCCCCTTGGAAAATATCGTTTGGAAATTTGGTGCTTGAGGGGGCCAATCTATGGTCGCTCTTGAGAAAGCTTATGCTCAATCCGCTAACATCCAAGCCAATTATTTGGCTTTGATTAGGAACTTTGAAGATAAAGTGATCGAGCTGAACAGGGTCCAGGACGAACTGAAATTGGCTCAGGAGCAAACTGTTTCGGCACAAGTTGGCGCCCAACGGGCTCAGGAGGATGCTCGCCGTTTTCAAGAGAATGCTCGCCTAGCTCAAGAGGATGCTCGTCAAACAAGAGAGGCTCTGAATCTGTCTCGGGGAGGAGGTGATCAATATCTGAAGGGCTCAAGAAGAAATGAATGTTGAGCCGTAAACTCTCATTTGGTGTTTGATCAAATGGAAAGTGAGAGGGACACACGGCGGCGACTCATCATTGTCAAGAGACTAATACTCGTTTAGGCCTCGAAAACTCAAAAGCTGCATGATGGCGAGTATATTGACTCCATGTCCAACTTCTCGTATATTTGCGCTTTTTGCCGATCTTTGTTCGATCCGATTAGCCACATACTTCGGCAATGAGCGATTGCCCTCTCATATCGACTTTCGGCGATGCACGGTTGATAACCCTCGGATCGCAACCTCCCAATGTCGGATTTGAATGGTGCATGCGACTTTTCCGTTCTTCTGAAGGGATCAAAATTGACGATCGATTACGGATGAAGAGGAGAACTTCGAGCGTTATTATTGCGAGGTCAGCGATCAAAATCTTCTGCATTGAATCGGGACCAATCAGTGCAGGCGAAGCAAGAACCTCTGCAACGAGAGCAAAAATCGCCTCGGCGGAAAGCATCGATACTGGACATTACGAAGTCATTGAGGGACCGAACATAATGTGTTCGACATTTCTCTCCGTCTACCCCCAATTTTGACTTTGCACCTTGATGTCTTTTTTTTTCTTTGTAAAACTTGTGTAACTTTTTGTCTTCTTCACTTTTTAGTTCGAACAATATATCTTTTAACCTTTGTTTCTTGTTGATACTTTTTCTTTTGTCCCAACATTTTTTCAATTGAACGAATGGATTACATCTTGAATATTTCCTCTAACTTTGTTTGTTGAGAATGAATGTTGATACTTGTGTTGCTTGATATTTGCTTTGTTGCTTTGCGTTCGCTTTATTGTTTTCCAGGTTTTGCCCCTTTTCTTCTGAATGAATTCGAACATTGGGTTTGCCTATGCCGCCTCCCTTCTTCTTTTCGGTTTTGATTGTCTTATTGACGTTCTTAATCGGTTGATCGTCTTATTTAGATGCGACCGGATGGGTTACTTTATGAACCCTTTCTTTGGTCTTGCGATCGTCTTATTTTGGTCGCGATCACTTCGTACTCGGGTCGTCTTATTTAGTCTGCGACCCTTTTCGTCAAATACCCATTTCGTCTTTCTGGTATCTGTAAGTACTAGTCGTCTTATGCGACTGCGCGTACCCATTACTCGCTTTTCTGCTGCGGGGAATCGAGAATCATTTAACTTCGTTTCGTCAGTGAACATATAGACTGGGCTCGTTTGTCTTTGTTAAGGTCCGTCTTTTTTAGGTGCGACCTCAAATAGGCTCGAACTAGAATCTCTTTAGCGAACAAAAGTACATATATCTTTCTTTTTCTTTTTGCAACACTTTGTATTCTATTACATCGTTCATAGCTGAAGAAGACTATCTATTACATAACTATTGTTATCAGACCAGGGTTTTGAATCTAAACCTTGTCTTGAGTAGACCTAACCGCCTCACCTTGTCCGCATGGAATTGATGTTGACAAGGATGTGGCACATCAGTCGTCTACCCTTTTTTTTTTTTTGTAACATGCTCAAGCGAAGAAGAAGATAAACTTTTGTCCCTCCCGGACAAGTTGTGGTTATCTTGGGCGTCATGAGCATGAGCATGTGGCGCGCATTCCTGTTCGCCTAAAATAGGTGCGAGCAAAACTTTCAGCTCGCACCATTCTATCCCCTCCAGTAGATGCCTGAGCATCAGCATCGACATCTTATTTTGGGCGGACACTATGACATCCCTCCTTCGGAGGAGATTTTGGGGATGCATGGGGACTCATGGCTTATTCATCTGCGTGGCGATGAGTAACATGGAGTGGCAAACCATGACTCTTCCGAGCATCTTGAGTCCCGCAACCAAGCTTCAACTCAAGGCCATAATGAACATGGGGTAAAAGACTCAGATCCGGACGGATGCTCGATTCAAATTTAAATGATCTTTGAATCGAGAGCTGGATTCTTCTACGTCTGGGGGCATACTAAACCATCTTCCTTCTGAGAATCGCAGTATTTTTCCTTTTTTCTTCTTCATCTTTTTTTTCTTTTTTCCTGCTTTTCTTAACCATAAGTATTCCCTATTTATAGAAACTGCCCCAAGCTAGTCTTTGGCATAGATAGTGGTCTTAGCTCTCTTATTTTTGCTCTCTTTTTGACATCTGTTAGGCTTTTTGTGACTCTTGCTCAAAAAATTAACTCATCCTGCATAAATTTGCCACCACTTGTCAACTTCGCTCCGATGGCGTATCTTCTATTGACAACTCGTTCGACACGTATCTCTGTCATCAATAGTCTTTGTCGGCATTTTTCTTGAAGATATGCATCGAAATTAATATATTCTTCTTTTATGGTCGTCTACTCGTTTTTTGAACCGAATGGGGTGATTGTGTTCGGCCAACAATATGCTCGCTTTTTATTGCTTTTTAACTTTGTTCGGCCGATACTATACTCGCCTTTTATTGATAATATTTTTTTCAAATTTGACGCGTTCACGAGTAAGACAATGGGACTCCATTCGGTCCTCCAAGTCATATGCCCCTGTTTGGTAAATGTTCGTGACGGACGAAAGGACCTTCCCATGCTCGACCGAACACACCACCGGGTACCCCCATCGACGCTTTAAAAAACGGCTCGCCCACATTGAACTGCGCGATTCGGACTTTGGAATTATAAAACTTTTTTTCGATCTCTTTTTGTACATAGCATTCTTGAAATCGACCGCCCTTCTTTTCTTCCAACAGTTCGAATTCAGAAGGCCAGCGCTGGTCATTAATATGCTCTCCGAAAGTCATTGTTCGATGACTTGGAATTTTGATTCTGGCGGTATGGTATACTTGACTTCGCACCAAATGCTAAAGCAAAAAGGGTCTCCGCAGAGTTGATGTTCAAAGTTGTTCGATAAGCCCATAATATTTCGTGCAATTCTTCAAATTTATCCTCCCCCTGGAATTATCAAGTCTAGCCTTGAGGGTATGCTTGATAATTTTATTAACAACTTCAACTTGACCGTTTGACTGGGGATAATATGGAGTTGAGTAGTGCTTTTTTATGCCCCAGCGAGCACAATTTTGTCTGAATTCACTTCCATCGAATTGTTTGCCGTTATCAGTGACCAATGATTGGGGAAGCCCAAATCGACAGATGATGCTTTTCCAAACAAAGTTCCACATCCTTTGTTCGGTGATCTTGACAATGGCCTCAGCTTCCGCCCCATTTAGTATAATAATCAACGGCCACCACAGCATATCTAACTCCCGATGTGCCATTAGAAATGGGCCAATCAAATCGATCCCCCATTTGGCAAAAGGCCATGGGCTATAAACCCGACACCAATTCTTGGTGGGCTATGAATAAATGAGCATGTACCGCATCGATGACACGCGGACGAGCATATCGCGAAGCGAATCTTTTTGAGGGTTGGCCAATAATAACCTTGTTCGATTATTTTGTGTGCTAGGACAAGCCCACTGTATGATTTCGCATACTCCGTCATGGATTTGTTGCGTATACATGTCTTCTTCGTGAGTGATACTGACAGTAAGTGGAAGTGAGAAGCTTCTTTTGTACAAATGCTCGTCTATAATAGTATATCGCAGACTGTAAACTGAGGCGAGTGAGCCTTGTGCCCTATTCTCAGGGAGAAGTCCCTTTTGTAAGTAACTCATTATTGGAGTCATCCAAGTTTCTTGTTCGCTTGTTATTTGGGCGATCGTAATTTCAGGAACCGATGGAAGATAGTTGTGGACGACCACAATGTTCTGTTGTGTTCGTCCTCCTTCGTTGTTGCCCAGCGTGCCAAAGCATCGTGAATGAATTACCCAATCGTGGTAATTGTTCAATGAAAACTTGGTCAAAATGCTCGAGCAACTCTTTTTGCTAGTTGTTGATATTGTGCCATTTGTTCGCCTCGGGCCTCATACTCGATGTTACTTGATAAACGATTATCCGAGAATCGCTATAGATCATCGACCTCTGAATTCCCATTGTCATTGCCATCGTAGTCCAAATGATCAAAGCTTCGTATTATTCAAATTTATTTATTTGTACCGGGAAATCAAATCGGATGGTCAAGTAAACGTTTACTGGTTGGTTACGATGAGAACCTCGCCTGCTCAAGCTCTTGAACTTGTTGATGAACCATCAACATACATGTGCCATGGTTGATCGACAATTTTTCAGGAATTTGTGGATATGTCAACTCAACCATGAAATCGCCATCGCTGCCGCCATTCTTTGTTCTGTGGGAGTTTAACGTAATGCCAGTCGTCCTAACTCCACCGCCCATTTGAGCAATCTTCGAAATATTCTGGTCGATTGGAGGACTTGGCGCAATGGAAATGCAAATAATACCTCAACCGAGTGGTCGAAAAAATATGGTCGCATTTTTCGCTTTTCATTCTGGCGTATCTTTATTTTTTTCAATGGAGGATACGGAGCTCGGCCTCTTTAAAGACTTGGCTAACATAATAAATGGGCAAATGTGGTCCTTCGCACAGACGAGCACAAAGATCGATCGAGATGTTTGGACGCTAACAAGATCTGAATAGAGTTGTTCGCGCGTGGGATAGGCTTAGGCGGTGTCCGAGTATCTGCAAAGTCTTTCTTTAATGATTCAAATGCATTTTGGCAATGCTCGGTCCATCGATATTTTTCTTTAATGCATCAAAGAAAGGTTTACATTTGTCCCCGATTAAGTGATATAAACCGGCTCACGGAGGCTAATCGTCCGGTTAACTTTTGGACCTCTTTCAAATTTCGGGGGCTTGCATATCGAGCATGGCTTGAATCTTTGACGGGTTCGCGATCAATCCCGATTGACTAACCATATGTCCGAGGAATTTCCTGAATGAATGAATCAAAGCTACATTTTTGGGATTTAACTTCATATTATACTTCCTCATTATATCAAACGTTTGTGCGAGGTGGGTGATGTGGTCTTCCTTATGTTCACTCTTTACCACAATATCATCGATATATACCTCAATTGTTCGGGCCGATGTGTTCGTCGAACATTTTGTTCACCAAACGTTGATACGTTGCTCGGCATTCTTTAATCCGAATGGCGTGCGTTGCCAACAAAGACATGTTCTTTTCAACTGCGAGAACGCCGTGGTATTCTTTTGATCGTCCGGATCGTCGGTATTTGGTGATAACCGGTAACGCATCCATAAATGTCATGAGTTCATGGCCCGGCCAGTATTATCAACCAAATAATCAATGTGTGGCATCGGAAAATTATCTTTTGGACATGCCTTATTCAAATCGATTGAAATCAATACACGGTCTCAAGATCCATTTGATTTGCGAAGCGAGCCACGGGTTTATAAGCCATCTTGGGCATTTTACCTCTCGGATCGGTTTGTTGTCGGCGGCTTTTTGATTTCATTATTCATTGCCGCGTATTTTTCGGACTAAACTTTTTCTGCGTTTTTTGGACAACTGGAGCTTATATTGGATCAAGGTTGAGGAATGGCGGGCGTACTCTGGATCTATTCAACCATGTCCTCGTCGCGACCATGCGAACACATCTAAATTTGCTTGAAGGTAAGTAATTATTTTCGCTCGGATTGGTTCAGTAATTCAACCAACGAACACTTAACTCAGTCTGTTGGGTCAATCTTGATTGGCTCCATTTGCTCAACGGTGGTCGCCGCTTTTCTTTTTGCTTCCACCGAGGGTCTTGGGGCGGACCCGGGGGCTCATCATCAACCTCCATGGGTTCAAAACCTATGCGAGGCTCTAGTCCCGACGATTGCTCGTTCGGCCGATCAATATTCATTTGATCTAGGAGATCGGGAATTAGTTGTCTCCCCAAAGTTTATGTTCGCTTTACGGCTTTCGCACGAAATAGTTATGCTCGTCGAACTTATGTTCGCTTCGGAAGATCTTTCGGTGAGATATTTGCTCGTCGGCTAGGCTTATCAATCTCCGTGTTCGCTCCATCATATTGACGATGCTTTTGTTTTTGGTACACACGATAGCAAACAATCTCGAGCTTTTCTTCGATCTCTTTTACGCTTACTGTTCCATCTTGTGTTGGAAATTTAACACAAGAGTAATGTCGTGGAACAGCCGCTTTTGAATTCTGAATAAAAGGGCGACCTAGAAACCCGTTATAAATTGGATGAACATCGGCGATTACAAAATCTAACATTCTAGTTCGTCTAATGTCCGAATTCAAAGTTGATTCTAGCTCGACTCCTAACCTAATCATACCGTAGGTCAAGATTCTGATTCCCCAAAACCCATTATAGTATGATTACATGGTTCAATATAACCGCTCAAATCCCCAACTTGTTTTTCCATCTGGCGAAAGGGTATTGATTTAACAAAATGTTCGTGATAAGCTCCAAATATCAACTAAAGGCGATGTACCTTCAACCCAAGGAGACGAGCAGCGATGGTTAAGGAGTTGTTGTGGGGAGTTATAATTCTGTCGAGATCGTCCTCCGAGAAAATGATTTGGTGAGTAGGTGGGGAACTAGATGATGTGCTCGCCCACCTTCACTTTGATGGATGTTCGCATGGCACGATCTCCATCTTTTTTGCGTCTGTTAGATAACGTTGGCGCTGGTAACATCCACCGAGGACCATATTCGGGGCGTATCATGTGGATTTCTTGGCTTTCTCGACCTCTTCCCACGATAGGAGGCCCTCTTTTGGGCGTTTGGATCTCTTACGTGATTCTTGGGATCCTTGTCAAATGTTTGTTCGACCTTTTCGCTTTCCCTTTGATCTTGTTTTTTTACGTTTTGCGAATCCGCATTCATGAGCTTTTTTAAGAACTGGGAAAGGCGATTCTCTTCATATAGCTTCAAAGTTGGCGGAGTAAATCGCGCAATTTTACGTATTGTGCTGGATGTACTCGTGATAATTCTGATATTTGGAGCGTTAAGTTAAACAACTTATCCATTACAATTCTTCTTGCCTTTTGTCTAACATGTCCCGATCTTTAATTTGATTAAAGATAGTTTACACCCGAAATGCCCAAGAGACTTCGTAGGGCATTTCTTCTTCTTTTCTTCAAAAGGTTTGAAGGAGGGTGGTCTGTACCCCTTCATTCATTCGTTTTCTTTTTCGAAAACTTTCCTAGCGACAGCTCTTGTCTCAATCGTGATTATGCGAGCAAATCTTGCATGCATTTATGATTTTTATTTGCTCATTCTCTAAACTACGTGTATGAGTTCGGCCAATCTTGATGCATGGCCTTCCACATGTATCAGTATTTAAAGTCGGGGCCTCCGACCACCGCGAGGATCTTGGCATCCTCTTCAAGCTGGGGCTCCATCATACAAACATTTATCAAATCTTTCTATGTATGATCGATCGGACTCACCTTTTAGTTGAAAAGTCATGCCAACCTTTGTTTTGCGGGCGAAAGAAACACATGGATGAAAAGTGGGACAAAAATTGCCGCCCCATTTTGTGCGAAAAGACGTGATGGGCCTTGTGGGGTAAAGTTATAAACCACCTATGTGCCCGATCACCCCAAAGTCATGGGAATGACCGGCGTTGCGTTCGCGTCTGTAGCCCCATCGCGATCATAAAGTCACGAATATTCTTTGAGATGGACATGAGGATCCGCTTCAAGATCGAAAATGGGAATTGGCGGTCGGGTCTTTGCGACTTTCTCTTGTACCGGCCGCCATGATCATTTGGTGATAATGGCGAGCAGCAATGCGGTGCTCGTTCGAGGTGGCCCTTAGTCAGCGGCGGATCGGCTGTAATCCTCGATGGCTTTTTGCATTTCCCAAATTTTGTGGGGTGATAGACTTAGATTGGGGCTGTTTCCCATCATGAGGATCTCGTGGATCATGCTCGTGATGGGGGCCCCCCCTCTCCAAGTTTGTCCTTGACTACCCAATCGGTGATGGATAAACAAACTTTGTTCCGCCGATTTTTTTTGTTGATATCGCGGATGCTTTTGAAGATCTGAATGTGCGGGCATCTCTATTGGATGTCTCTTTCTGGACCACAATAGCCTATTATTATTGGATTAGGTCTTTGGCGGAGAGCCTCAAACGTCCAAAGCGATGATGGTCTGAACCCTTGAGGTCATTTCGTCATCCGACGTATCATCGAACTTTTTCTTCGTCCTTTTGCAATTTTTTTTTAGCTTGCTTCCATTTGTCGGTGTATCGAGTGTTGCTCTTCCCTTTTGAGCCTCTAACCCGCCAATTCTTTTTCGCCCTCTCTTTAATGCTGCTGCAACAAGAAAGTGATGGCTTTAAATGTGGCCCGGATCGTGGCTATATCCTCAAGATTGATGGTTTTCAATTTGATTTTTGTGAAGGTTGGCGCCGAGCCTCTTTCGATCGTGAGGTCGGCTTTTGCCCTCTCCTCTCCGTTTGTGTATTCTAGATTGAGGCATTTTATTTTCTTTTTTACGCCTCGGTAACTATGGGTTTGTGTATGGGTTGGTTTTTGATTTATACCCCTCTCCTAGCAATTACCAATTGTCATGAAGTCGTTTTGGTTGATGAATATTATGTGGCTAATTTTGATTACAACTTCATAAAACAAAACATATCGTGTAAAATAAGCGATAAATAAGATGAATTTGTTGACCCGGTTAAATCAAGAAATGACTACTGAGGGGCATACCAAGCCGGGATATAGTATTACGAGCTTTTACATCGACAGTTCTTGATACATCTTATGAAGATGAATCGTCTGATTAGCAAATGAGTTCTAGGGTTTCTTGTATATGTGAATAAACACTCTAATTTTTCGGTTCCTCACCTCTCGGGGATTTTTGTAGGCTACTTTTTTCCGGGATTATTTTTTACGAACCCTTCTCTTCTTTTTTTCTTCCTTTTATAAGACTTCGGCAAGCATGAATTTGGATTGGTATAGCATGTCTTTGGATTGGTATAGCATGTCTTGGAAGCTTTGGATCATGCAAGAACTCGGTGGTGTTGCCACGTTTTCGACTTCATCTTCTAGATCGATCTTTGTACTAATTTTTCGTCATGTAGGACGCTTCTTTTGATCGTCAAATTAATCTTTTGTTCGGTTGGACTTTTTGTTCGCCCCTTTAATCATGTCGGTTTATTGTCAATTTTATATTGAAAAATTGTCCTCCTCGAGCAATAACCGATTCCTCGGGATATTTGGGTCTTGGGATATTTGATCGTCGAGCACTCGACCTTTAGGATGTCCGAAGTTCTTCGCGAGATCCGAGTTCAACATATCTCTTGACAGCTCTTTTTAACTCCTTCTTTTTCCGATCCGAGTAAGCGGATACGTTTGTTCCAGGGTCGGCGAAAGCAATTCGATCGGTTGGCTTAACAATGAACAAAAAGTAACTCATCCACGGGCATGATTATTATATTCGAATATTACACGTGTCGCTCTTTTTGATGATCGATTAATCCTGATTTATTATATCGAACACAACAAGTGGTTCGACTAGCTCCCACACTCTATTATGAAACATAGAACCCATTTCGGCTTTCATTGCTGTTTGCCAAGAATCTACATCCTTATCTTGGAGTGCCTCGTCATATGTCCATGGGTCTGACATCGAATCAAGTCCGGGGACTCTCCTATCCCCATGAATCTCTTGGGGTCGTCTAACAACCCTCCCACTATGACGAGGTTAGGTTGAAAGCGTATCGTTTGATATATCATCTAAACATGATTGACACTGAGGTTTGCCCTCTAAGCTCATTTAAGATAATCTCACTTCTGGGTTTTCTTTGGTTCATATAGTCTTCTTCCAAAAATCTAAAGTGGGTGCGGATGACCACCTTTTGATCTTCGGGACTATAGAACATACACCCTTTTGTTCCCTCGGGGTATCCTACAAACAGCCTTAATTCTGATCGAGGATCCAATTTACCGGCTTCCTTGTCCAACACGTAGGCCGGACACCCCCAAATTCTCATGTGTCTCATACTAGGCTTGCGCCCGGTCCACAATTCTTTGGGAGTTTTGGGAACCGATTTGGATAGCACCAAGTTCAGAATGTAAGTCGTTGTTTCCAAGGTATAACCCCAGAACGACTCGGGAAGATCCGCATAACTCATCATTGATCTAACCATTTCCAAAAGAATTCAGTTTCTTCGCTCTGCAACCCCGTTTTGTTGAGGGGTTCCGGGTGCAGTGAGCTGGGATACAATCCCTTCATCAGATAAGTAGTTCAAAAACTCATTGCTGAGGTATTCGCCTCCACGATCAAATCGTAAAGACTTGATACGTTTTTCCTTATGATTCTCTGTTTGAGCCTTAAATTCTTAGAATTTCTCAGAGAGCTCATATTCATGCTTCATAAGGAAAATGTACCTTGAGTAATCATCAATAAAATTACTCATAACCTCCTCTTGCTTTGGTTGACATTTGACTACATACATCTGTGTAAACGATCTCTAACACTTCTTTGGACCTATTCCCCTTGGCTCCAAATGCCCTCTTGGTCATATTACTCTCCAAACATGATTCACAGGTTTGAATTTGTTCAACTTGGAGACGCTCCAGTGAATCATCTTTCACCAACCTTTGGATCCTCCTTTGGATTTATATGACCTAATCTTAGATGCCAAAAAGTGTTTCGTTTCATGCTTTCTTTTGGGGAAATAGTTGATGTGTTATAGGATGCATTTACGTGAGTGGTGTGCTTACGATTAATTGTATAGAGATTTTCCATCAATGTCCATGCATCTGGATACACTCATCATTTCAAAAATGATGTCATTCTTATTAGAAGAAACTTAGTGTCCTTTAATCGAATTTTAGAAACCGAAAGTGAATTCTTTTCTAAAAAGCGGGAACATAAAGATAATCTCAAAAAAACTTTATCTTCAAAAGATAGATGCACTTCTCCCAATTTGCTTTTCGCTACTCATGTAACATTGCAAGAATGCGGTACTTGCGTAGTATTGCAATAATCGTTACTATCGTAGCATTGCAATATCGCCACTTACGCAGAAGCATTGCAATGTCTTCTACTTTAAATAACGTTGCTCGATTGTGATGAGGATCTCACTCCCACTAAGTTGCGGATCATTTAGAACCCGTGAAGCCAACATGATTAGTGGATCTCGTATCAACCACCCACGAATGAGAAGTATCGCCCGCTAAACAAGTTTCAACAACTAGTGCGTGAGAATTATCTTTCTTTTCCGTCCCTTTTTGGGGTTGGAACAGCAAAACCTCCATTGTCCTCTCTCTTACCACGGCTTAAGCACTTCCTCTTTGGATTTTCCTTGACACAACAAGCATTCCTCATCTTACCATTGCCTTGGCAATAATTGAGTTTTATTGCTTATGGCCTTTGGTTCTCTTTCTTTTATCTTGCCTACCCTTGGCCTAGAAAAAAGAAAAAAGACCACTTCTTGGTCAAAATTTGAGTTTGCTCCCTCTTCATCATTTTACGAGACCAAAAGCTTGCAACAAATTAGCTAAGCGAGGCCAAAATGCTCAAAAACTTTTTTAGGGTAGAGAGTGAAGTACCAAATTCATCCGAGTCTCCGGATCATAATCTGCAGACTCGAGAATCTCAAGTTTGTTCGGATGGGCCATCTATTTTGAGGCGTAATCCCTTACGGGTTTGCCCTCCACCATTTTCAATTGACGACATACATCTCATGAGGTGATCCGACGAGTCCCGCGTGTTTTGACTCGTCATTTGGCTCATCGATTTTTTGTGTGTCAAAATCCACTTGTGCTTTTTTTGTGCGATTAGGATAATTTTTCGTTTCAATCAATATAGTTTCCATACATATTGTATTGACTTTAAGTATAATAACAAATTGGATTAAAAGGTTGCGACATGATGAATCGAAATAAACAATAATATGCATAAGCACAAAATTATCACAAGGTTTGATCACATGCATCATATTAAAATCTCAAAAAAAAAAATATGAACACGCATCACCCAACATCTCAAAAACAGTTTAAATAAGCCACGCGTTGGGTGGGTCATTATTTAAACACATTCAAGCAAAAGTTACAAAAAAAGATTTACAAACCTTTAATATCCAAATTAATAGTTGGCTCAAAACTTGACCAATATAAAATTCGACAGGACTCGGAGAAATATATGCATATCAATTTTATACCTAAGTAATAACCATGATTAAATCTGAGGATTACTATTTCGCTTTGATCGAGCCTCGTTGGGAGGGTCATCGCCGCCACTAGTAATAACCCACAATCATCCGATTTGGAATTCATTCATGTGAAACCTATCTTTTTTGACCGTCCCGTTGGGGAATTTCTCCAAAAGAATTCACAAATAAATAAATCATGGAGGTCAAAATTAATTCAATTTTATTATCAGGAATAAAATTATCAATTAATTATTTAAACATACTTAGTAATTTTTGAAGTTGAGACTTTTCCATTTTGGCAACCCTCATGCAAACACATTTAAACAAATTAAATAAAGCATAAGATAACACAAATAAATCAAGCAAAAACAGAAAAATAAACATATTGGGCACAAATTATCCAATTGTCATGGTTTGATTTTTCTTGGCTTGATCTTGAAAAACACGCCTCAAATTTCTCCCACTCGTTCGTCTCGAAAAAATACTTCATCTCGAACCGCTTCACGCTTAAGAATTTTTGGTAAGGATGCGCTTGATCCGTGCCACTCGGCTCGGGAACTGCGGCCTCGGCGACTTAAGCACCGCCAGAAAGATCGCCACAAGGTTGCCTAACACGCCTCGGCGGTCAGCGGTTCTCGGCGGCGGCATCGCCTTCAGCAGCTCATGTATTCGCTTCATCTCGCCTCGCCCGATCTCGGCGGTGCAGCGTATCGCAGATGGCGCCCATTCTTCTCATCTACCCTACGCCCCTGCGCGCATCACCATGCGTGCCCACGCATCCTCATCCGCAGTATTGTCGCCTGCGCGCCTCGCCTTTACGTCAACATACCGCCCGACGCCACGCCGGTTACGGATTTTCGTACCTTAACTCTTTCGTCTCTTCGTTCCGATCCGGGTTACAATTTATTTACAAAAAATAAATCAACCTAGATCTAGACTAGTCTATTACATTGATCAAATCAAACAAATCCTAGTCTACTCGTGGATTTTCTCACGAGGCAAAAACAAATCCGAACTAATCGAATTAAAAACCACGGTTTTATATGCATGCAAAATAAAACATTAAAATCCATGACAATTGGATACCGCAAAAGCAGATCTAACAGTTCTACTATCGATTTCAAATTTAATGTCCACGAATTAAATTACAATTTAAAAAATTCAGAGTTTTTGAAAGCGGTGACTCGATGCGGTTGTTGGGGAATGAGTTACACAGATCTATTCGGGGTGAATATTTAAATACAAATTTAATTCATTAATTATTACTAGCATGAATTAATCTATATTAATTCAAATAATAATTGCAATAACATATCATGTATATAAAAAGCCACGTAAAACCTACGCGTCACGGAATCTACGGGTTTACGTGAACGTATTCTCTCGGGATGGCAGTGGCTTTGGTCGGACGGACTAACCAAAAGGACTTCCCAAGTATTCCCTTAGCCCTTGCTTTCGACAATCCGGTGGAAGGATACTTCGCGAACAATTAACAAAAGGAAAAAATAAACTTTGTTGCACAACATGTGGATTTGCTAATATTTTCAAAGACATGGAATTGTCTTGAGAATGAACTAATCATCCCTATTTATAGGAGGGAGGGTGGTCGAATTTTATGTGATATTTCAATGTGGGAAAAGACTTTTCTTGGTCACCAAGAAATCTTGAATATATCTTCTATATTTTTTTCCCATAATTAAAATATTCCACAAAAATCCCACCTCCTCTATTATGGTGATTTTCGAAAATTTTGTGTTACAAGAATCCAAGATTTGGATCTTCTTGAATTTATGAGATATTCTTGTATTTCAAGAAATACATATCTTCCATAATATATTTTCAAGAAAATCAAGAAAATCTTTCTTGCCCACTATATTTTCAAAATTTCGAAATTTACTATATAGATAACCAAGTGGGAGATTTCTTGAATTTAATGAGATAATCTTGTATTCCAAGAATACATATCTTCATTCCATAACAAAATTCAAAGAAAATATTTCTCCCTCTTTTATCCATAATTTTCGAAAATTTAGAGGAAATATAAGCAAAAATATTTATTTTATTTTAATCATCTTTTCAGTTATTGGACTATATGTTGGGCTACTCAGAGGGCCTTTAGGAGAATTAAGATTGGACCTTCTAATGGATCTTGAATATCTAATATTGAGCCACAATATAATTCAAACCCATAAATATTAATTAATCCCACTACATAATTAATATTGCACCATCCATCTTAACCCATATTACGGTCAATATGACTCCGGTCATTATTTCGTGTCGTGTTTAAGATTATCTAGCCCATTAATTAATTCAAGCCCTTTGAAATAGCTTTCCGTTAATTAATATCTTTTTGTCTTGGTTAGAAGCGGTTCAACATTATTATCCATCCAGGAAACTAATTCCACTTGCAAGATTTGGTATGATAAAACTTATGAGCCTCCCAAGGGCAAATCAAGCAAGCGTGCTTGCACACGACCCATTCTTCCGTATTAAATCTTAGCAATCACATGTGACCAATAATATTGCCCAATATAAAAAGTATTGAATCTCTCCGATTCGCTACCCATGATAAGTCAAAGAATAGTTACCAATCCCGTGCGGATCCTATTTAAGGGGGCGAAGGTTAAGAAACAACGAACCATCGAGGTCTAATTCTTCCTTGTTCCGATTCAAGAATTTATCCTCCTCAGAGGGTCCTATTCAACAAGATCGGTCATGCACTAGTGTAATCTCTTGGTCAAGACAAACCAATCGAGCCTTACACCTCAACCTTTCGATGACGGTTGTTCATTTTCATCTAGGTCGTGAATGCGTACTTTTAGTTAAAGGGATTAATTTAATCTTACGTGATCCGGTATCACTAAATTAACTACAAATGTAACACGTCATTTAATTATTGAACAAGTTATGCAAAGAAATATATATAACATTCAATCATATTTAAAAGCATCAGTGATAAACAATTTATTTCAGTAAATAAGTCTAAAAATTCAATTTCGATTATACAAAGTAAAAAACATACTTTTCAGTATAATCCCAACAAAATATATATAAGCAATAAAATTGAATGAAAAACGAAAGGAGAAAGTAAAAAGTAATTAAAAAGCTTGTCCATAAAATATGGAAAAAAAACAAAGGAGTTAATAATATTTGATGTAAACGTCACCGTATTTGCCCCAACACTTGGTGCTGGGTTTAGATGCCATTACAAAATCCAATTCCATTTTCACCCGGCCCATATAATTACATCACTCATCTATAATCTCTATTTGTGTTTGTTTTGGAACTCACACAGATGGACTTAAAATTTTGCGCTCCCCGACTTATACAAGTTTGGTATTTAGGGTGTGATTTTGAAACACTTAACACATCTTCCATAAGCACTTATTTTCAAAAGCTATGAGAGGGAGCTTTGAAAATAAGTGGTTCTGGAAGCTGTTTTAAGTGTTTCAAAACACACTATTAGAGTTTGATTTTCAAATTACACATTTAATCCACACCTACAAATACCTATAAAACTTATTATTATTTTTCTCAATACATCACACTTTAAACACTTTAATAAAACAATACTATACACTTTGATTTGACATAAAATTTAATTCATCGCATAACCTAATATAATATATTAATACAACATCAATCACTATTAAACATTGATTTGAGATAAAGTTAAATCTCACTCTATTCAAATTCCAAAACAAACATATATATTTATTATTCATTAAGAATTTTAAATTTCTAAATTCCAAAATCTTAACTTACTATATTTATTATTCATTAAGAATTTTAAATTTCTAAATTCAAAATCTTAACTTACTCTGCACACTTAAATATCAAAACAAACACAACCTTATTGTTTTTTATTGTATTTATCTTTTACACGATCATTAATTATCTTCTCTACTATTTTTTACATTCACATTAATTAATAATAATAAAATAATATAATATTATTTTAATTTAACATAAAATTTCATTCATCCTATATTTACCATTTCCCATTTTCATCTCATCCACCGCATCCCTTAACAAGACATACCCTTAGAGTATGTTCGTTTTGGGCTTATAGTGGACGTGAGAAATTCGGACTTTGAAGTTTTAATATTTTAAAATCGTGATGAATAGTTAAGATGTATGTTTGTTATAGGATTTTATATGGTATGATGGTGGAAAAGATGATTGATGTGATATTATTATATTATTTTGAGTGTATTGGGAGAATAAAAAGTAGATAATGTGAGTGTATTGGGAAAATAAAATGTAGAGTAGTAATAGGTTATGAGATAGAATATGATTAATAGAATTTCAAAATCTTTACTTAAAGTCTCAAAACAAATGGGAGCTTGAGATTGTAATATCCAAAGTCCACCGGAATAGTCGCGAAACGAACATACCCTTACATACATAGGTAAATTATAGGAAGTTTTACACGGGGAAAAAATCGTCAAATTTTTTGGCAAAGATACAAAAAAAAATGTAAAATTTAAATGTGCAGAGAATATAGGAAAAATATGGGACGACTTTCCCAACCCTCTGCTTGCAACTCCAGCCCTGAAGATAACAATCAACTTAAAAATATTTATCATGGTAATGAATGGAATTAAATTATACTCCATCTCTCCCTCTTTTATATAAATTAATTCTTTCCTTTTATTTATATTCCTCAAATATCTCAACATTATACATAATATCGTTACTTTTCTCACACTAAAATTAATTTTATTTCCTTTAATTTACATAAATATTATTATTTTACTATCATTTAACCTCTATCAAAAAATAACTTCACCCCTTTCTTAAAATTCGTGCAGTAAATATTCAGAAAGAGAGGAACATAAAAAATATATAACATCCATTTTCTCAAGTGAATAAAAGTAAAAAATGTTGGAAATTTGAAAATATACTAGAAATATGAAAAGACAGAAATTAGAGAGGCACTTGATATTTCCTTTTCCAGCTTTCTGTAAGCGTGTTGCTACCCACAATCCCACCTTGAAACCATGTCATTACTATTTCCATCTTTTCATTCACAATCTTCCTCTTCGAGTATTACTAAAATTGTTTCCTTTCTAAGTAAAGAAATTGTATTGGGTGTAATATAAAAATAATAAGCAAATTGAATAGTATAATAATATTCTGATGCAATCCTGTATTTGATGCCAAAGTAGTCCACACGTTCCCCGAGAAAATGATTATCTGGTGTTATTTCTTTTTTTTTTCCGTCAAAAAAATAAAATACATGATTTTAATCAAAGGCTATTACTATTAATATTATGATTCATTTATCATGCATATAACATGTGCTATTTTAGTATCTAATGCCCCAAGTTTATTGATCATGTTGGATACTTTTGAGTATCTACATACATGCATGCAGTCCGAAGTAAATTTATAGTTTACAGTATGAACTATGAACTGAAGAGGTTGTAATTTTTAAATAACTGATGATCTTAAATTCTTAATATGTAAGTTAAATTTATACTTTTGAATATATTTATTTAGAATTCATAAAACATAATTACATAAGCTGCAAATTATATTAAATAATTAAGGTGAGCTTGTGAGGGGGTAGTGACCATTTTCTTTTTCTTATTTAAGTTGCTTCCTCGTAATGTTTGAATTCTAAAAGTTGTTCGCAAACACCCAAACCCTTTCACTTGAACCATTTCAAAATTTCAATCGAGATTTATATATTCACCTTTGAAAAGTATTACAATATTGAATAAAAAATTATGAGGTACAAATGTACACGAAACAACAGAACCGGCAAGGGATTAGTTACTACATTTGGAATATTGTCATTTTCCAATATCATCCATCTCAATATATCAATATTTTGGCAACAATTAATTAACTTCCATTTTAATCCTATTAACATTTTTAGCATAAAAATAGTACATTTTGCGCAGATGGCTTTAATGGGATTTTGTCTACATCTGTGGCAGCTGAAAATAAATGAAATTAGCCTTGTGCAGTGATGCAAGAAAACGTAAAGAAAGATAATGGGCATGTATCACTATCACTATCACTATCACATATAAGGAAATCGTGTCTACAAGCGTACATCATCGCTTTTAGGTTTTCAGACAATCAGGAATTTGGGCATAGCCATAGCTCTTTCTGGACCTGTATAGCATTACCAATTAGGAACACATTGCTAGCTTACTAATTGTATGTATTGTTTGTTTATTAATTTATATGCAGTCACATAAATGTGCAGAATGTGAAATCATAAATTAATTGAAAATACGAGTTGTATTGTATTTGTATCACATCGAGTTATTAGGACGTAACCTCACTTGATGTCTAATCCCAGATTTGTAAAATTTCGAATTTTTGTCGTATCAAAAGTCTCCATAATTTCTATATGGTAGTTAGAGGATATGATATGGAGTTTGTAGAGCTGCCCAGTTTGACCCTTCTGCCCTTATAAGAGCACCTCCAACTATTCTTCAATCCAATTTTCCTAAGTTGAGGAATTATATATATTTAAGTTAGTAATATAAATAATCTTTTAAGTATTGCGATCTTTTATGCTTGTTATATTATATTTAGATTTCGTTAATATTTATATGATCAGCTTATAATGTTTATATTTATGCTTTATGATTTGTCTTCAGAAACAGAAAATTGTCCACAACAAAATCAATCAAACAAAAACATTCTTTATTTTTAATGTTAGAACGGCATGGTTTATCTAATATAATTAAATGTAATATAAGAAAACAACTTTTCACACAACAATTTAATTAAATTATAAATTTAACAAGAAAAACGATGAACAGTTGATTGTGGAGTGCTAGAATAAATCCAGTCCAATTTTTTGGTATTTGATTTATACATTGGTTGGATTATATTTGGTGGAATCCAATAAACTTGGGTAAGCTATTAGTATTAGTTGGAGATGACAGACTACCAAACAGGCCCTTTTATAGTTTGTTTTATGAAGGTTTGGAAACCCATAAATTAAAGTAGTCCACGTAGCTTGAACCTGAAACGTAACTGGCTAATGCTTATGAAACAAGGCCCAACAGAGGACGTCTCATCGTGTTTGCAAAATGATGGCTCCGGCCCAATTGAGAATATGGAGCGAACTAATTGCTTTATAGGTTATTAGGCCCAATAGAGAAGTACACTCCTTAATCAAACCTATCACTCTGTCCCTTCTTTAATAAGTTCTGATAACTCAATTTCTCTCTCAAATATGTGTATATCTGCAAGTTTCAATTAAAAAAACGATCATTTTACCCTTCATTCTTGATGTCGATGAATGTTATTATTTTGGGTATAGAAAAATTACGGGCAAAAATATTATGTACACTATTTTCTTTTTTTTTAAAGGATTATGTACACCATTTTCACCATACATCATTACTACTATTGTTGGTAAGACCTAACATTTTACAAATAAAGTGTTGATCCTTACAAATAATAATAATAGTAATGTACGATGAAAATGATGCACATAATACTTTCTCATTAATTCGTGAAAACTCGTTTAGTAAAATTTCATGAAATATAGGCAATGCCATAATGGAACAAAATCAAAACTTAAAATTAAAATAATTTCATCCCCATTCACTACTTATTTGAATGTATGAGAGAATGGTTTTAATTCTCACATGGAATTAACTCCATTAGATCAACTCATAGTAAATATCAAATGTAGGTTCATGGAGTACTTTACTTGTCTCAACATTACCAACTCTCGTTGTTACTTTATTTATCTAATTTGTTAAAAAAATGTGGTACTTCACTAAAGTAAAGGAATATACATCAACCTTTATTTCGATTCCAACTAACACTTTACACTTCGCAACCCCATCTTTACGATCTAAGATTCTAATTTAGTACAAATTTAAATTAAGGCGGCCAACTAAGTTGATAATAATTTATCCCCAAAATAAGGTGCTAATAAAATAATAAGAGAGAGAGAGAGAGTTCATGATCTTTGGTTTTCTCAGCTTTTGTCGGCTAGAGAGAGAGAGAGGTTAGAGAGGTTATTTCAAAACATTAATACATTGTTCTATATTAATTAATTTAAAATCTACGATGTATAGGAACTCCATCTTGTCATTGCAAACATTTTCTCAGTCAGAGTTTGGATTTTCTATGCAATATGCTTCATAAATTTTGATCATTGATCATGAAATACATTTAAATAAAAGGAGAAAATTTCTTACGGATCCTGCTAATATCGATTAAAATTGGATCAAATTGCACGAGATACATATTGCACATATGTTATATCATAAAATTTAACTGGATTAAAAGAAAAGAAAAAAAACATTTGGCAGAAATAAGTATGGTTTAGCAGTTGTTTTGCTAATTGTGTATTGGTCGGCCATTAACAAATCTGGGTTCCCGAGCTGTTACTCTATCATTTCCCTTGTTACCGTTACGCAGTCGCCTTCCCGTTTATGTATTTGAAATAGGTATATATTATTATCAACACAATGAATAAATACAATTACTTGTGCAATTCATTAACCTTTTTTTAAAAAAAAAAGTCTAGTATGGACATACAATTAAAATATATTTTTAAAACATACAATTAATTTTACTAAAATATGTCATTTGTTTATAATGAAAATATGCATTTTGTTTTCACGGACACAAATTGCAAATTTCAATGAAAATGAATTGTATGTTTTATTTCAATAAATTATATATTTAAAAATTGTGTTTGAGATTTAAGTTGCACTTGATGCACATGACATCTACTTTAGAAAAAAAAAACATAAAATGTTTAAATATGATATTATTAGCTTTTAGAAAAATATGATATTAACCTCAAACTCCAATCAAAATGACGAATCCAATGAGTTGAAGGATCCATTAGCCCAATTCAGTTAACTTAATATAACTTGAAAAATAAATTGAATCGGCCCAGTTAAAGTGCCAAATATGGTTTGATCCGTTACTCTTATTTCCATTACAACAATTGGAGTATTTTTTAACGATTAAATTTAATATTTTTTCATTATATACAGAACCATATACTTATTTTTTTTAACCTATATGCTTATTTAGATCTTAAAATTTATTAAATTGTACTTCTTTATTAATATTATCAAAATTTACTAGTAACAATATTTATATTGTATTATCATCTGATAAAATAAAATAGAAGGGGGTATAATTAAAGTCAGGACAACAAATTAGACATGTAATTGAACTCTAACCAATTGGTAAGATAATAAGATTAGTTTGATGTACGTGAATTCGGTGTAAAAAACAAACGATGCAAAATTAAGAGACTCTAGTCCAATATGACTGAGAAATTCATAATAATAAGAGAGTCTAGTCCAATATGACTAACAAAATTAATAATAATAACAATATGTTGTAGGATATGCAGAAATAAAGAGAAAAAAGAAGATCAAGAAATAGACATATCATATTATTCAACCAAATGTCCATTTATATAGGTTACATGGAATACATAAACATCTAATTAATTCCTCCAATAACCACACATGATGAATGCCTTTATTCATGCCTCATTAATATATGATTCGAGAATCCAAATAATCATTTACCTTGATGAAGGCACAATATATGATTCGAGAATCCAAATAACAGTGAGATACAACTCACTAGATTGACTCATGAATTTCTCTAAGATGTATTTTCTTCCACATTCACTAGAGGTAATTAAATTTCATTCTCATTATGATCTTTCAAATGATAATGTTGGCACAAATATCTTTAAAATTTAACAAGGAATATTGTTGCACAATATATTGAAATAAATTTATCACTTTTAGAATAAAATTCAATTAATAAGCCAACGTCACTAAAAAAAATCTTAATCTGATTATGAAATCATCGGTCTAAATAACTTTAAGAGCCAAAGTACTTGTTCAAATAAAAGGAGACACTATGCCTTAACAACATTCTTGAAAAATGATAAATTGATACAGTATAGCAGTCAAAATCACGAATACTTATTGACTGGGCAAAGTCCTTGTTGCCATTGAAATCTGCATTCGTGAGGTTAACATCTTTACGATGGTTTGCCTTCCATATAATGGGTTTCACGTTCTTTAGATTCCCCGTGCCTCTTATAATTAATTGCTACTTTGTGCTTGCATGGTAATGGTGACCCTTACCATGGGTCCCACAACCCGTACCACATGGTGCATTTATTATTTTTACGTTGGTAGGGATTAACACGTCATGTCCATTTTCCTTTGGGACTCTTTCCGTTGTTCCCTTGATAAAGTTAGTTGAGAATTTTCTTTGTCCCATCAGGTTTGACATTATTATTTAAAAGAATTTGGTCATACTTTTTAAAGAACTTGTTGGCTGTCTACTATAGCTTGTATCAGGAAAAAGTTGAATTATGAAAACGTACAAGCCCAATACAAATTTGGGCAATTCACCAGAACAGATAGCATAATAATGATCCTTTAATAAATGATTAAAGAAGTATGCATAGCGCCAGAGATTTGAAAATATAAAATAATTAAGAAGTTAAAGCCTATTAATAAAATCAAAACTGTTATGCATGAATAATAAAAGGTAAGTATGATCATTTTGAGTAGAAAGAATTACTTATCAATTTTGAGTAAAATGATTTACTTATCAAATTGCGTAGAATAATTTACTTTTCATTCATTATATTCCTTTATTCATTAGATGTATCACTTTATATCGTGATAGTTTTTTTTTCACATTCAAGCCTATATTAGTTTCCAAAACATCCCGGTGTCCTACTGTTCTTCGGGCGTTTTCAATTGAAGGTACTCCCAATATTAACTAGGATCAATGTGTTGCCTCAAAGATATTAGAGATTGACTTTGACCTTGTCAGACAGTTCATCGTCATTGGGACCAGTGAATGGTTTGATTGTAAAAAAAATACTTCCTGAAGAAAATATTTTCCACATCGAAACCCAACAATGGTACTCAATTTCTTTTGAGCCCAATATTTTAAATTTAGTTCAAGTTGATTAAGCCATTTATACTCATATGTATCATTCATGAATTTTCTTTATCATAGGGAGAACTTTGTGAAAATTTATATTCATGTGAATTTGCTTTGTGAGAATGCTTTATCACATTGAACATGCATATATACAAAGAGAATTTGACATGTTTGATGATAACTTAAATAAATAAAATTTTCAGTTAACATATTTAAACATAACATTACACACCCAAAATACAGCATGGGGGTTTCAAATATAAAAAAAAACAGTGTTATCAACATATATCTTTGTGTGGCTTTTACTAGCAAAAATATATTTGCACCAATTTCCTTAGGTGAGAACAGATTCAATAAATTTCAATGAATCAAAATAGCCACAAAATATAAGTAGTAATAGGCAAACAAGAATTTTCACAGAAATCTTAATTTCTACAGCAAATAATTCTCAAGTTTATACTGCAACAAACAGTTCTAATTGCTAAAATTTAAAAGGGATTAAACCATTTTACCAGAGCGGAACCCTACGGTAAGGGTTCCTTATAACCATCAATGAAATATTTAGCTCGTTAAGCAGCCTCAATGGAAGGTTCATGTATTTGCTTCCTCGTCTCATATTCATGGGCTATTTCATCAGCCTTAAACTCGTCTCAAATAAATAGAATAATTAATCGAGTCCAATAGAAAACTCAACAAAGAGACGATTTTTAACAAATGAAATAAAGCGTAAATTTAATCGAGTCAATAGCCTTTACATAGGTACATACTTAACTCAAGTATAAACCAGATTGCCTTTAATATTATAAGCACTTAACTTCTCAAAATACTGAAACAATTGTAATGTGGCTTAAATTTCAATATTACATTTCAGTGTAGATGGTCAGTAAATTAGGCCCACATACTGTTATGGAGTTTAATATAGCCATTTATCTAAAATTATAATTGTTTAGCACACAATTTAGACAACACTGAATGAAGCATTATCACATAAGGAGATTAAACAATTATGATTTTCGACCATTATTAAACTTTACATACAATACAATGATAAAAGGTCAAGGCCGAAATAAGAAACTCATATATAAAATAAGAAATAACTCGCAAATCATTAAGAAAAATAATTGTGTGGACACTATGTCAAACAGATAGGTACGACACCACAGGAGTAAGGAGTAATGGATAATTGGGTATTAGACAAATAAACCAAAAAATTGGCAATAACAATAATAACATTTTGTTTCACATATATTAATTATCCAAATCTAAGTCTAACTGTTGCTGTACATATTGATATAGAGAATTCACAGTGAAACCCCAAGTTGCCGTATATATTTCTCATTGTACAATACAATGGACCTTTTTTATTATATTTAACGTTCAATAAGATCCAGGGTATTCAATAAACCAATTAATCGTGTGCGGCAGAATCCAAAGGAGGGTTCGAGAAAGGGTTACCTTTACGAACGCGATTACAGTGTTTGAGAAGAACCATGGCAACGAATTTTTGTAGCCGGTGATTCGGAGATCTAATTGGAAAAACAATCGTGCTGATAACGTGTTGTAGGATATGCAGAAATAAAGAGAAAAAAGAAGATCAAGAAATAGACATATCATATTATTCAACCAAATGTCCATTTATATAGATTACATGGAATATATAAACATCTAATTAATTCCTCCATTAACCACACATGATTAATGCCCTTATTCATGCCTCAATCATTTACTTTGATGAAGACACAATATATGTTTTCCTTCAACATAATACAAATTATACACTCAATATATATTTATATAATTAAAAAATCAAAATGGAATAATATTTCATACAAACACACACCACAATTGACCTAATGTTGACTAGATTCTGAAAATGAAAATTATACTCCTATCACATACTATTAAATCGGGACAAGATACAATTACAAAACATCTATCTGTAAATTGACAAACGTATTAAGAGCATTCTCAACCGTTAACACTACACTAGCGCGAAGTCGCGCTAGTGTAGCATAACAATTTGAGCTACATTCGATTTTATCTCCAATCGTTGACGGTACATTTTACATTACATATATTATTTTTAATTTTTATTGAATTAAATTATACAATCTAAACTTAATTAATACATTATACAATTCTAAACTTAATAAATTTTATACTCTTATTATCAATATAATTATTTTTTATTACATATTTATGTATATAAAAAAGACAATTTATAAAATGACATTAAATTAAATTTCATGATAAAATACAACCATACATATTAAAAACATAACACTAACACTTCAAAGATAAAACAATTACACACGATACAAGAAATTGAATAAAAACAATAATAGTTATCTAAGTCTCCGAGTTAGAATACTCCTCCCACAAATGATCAATCAATGCATTTTGAAGTGTAATGTGAGCATCTTTGTCTCTAATTTTTATATATCGAACAACAAATGCTTGAAATGAGGAAATATCATTGTCCACCATTTCTAAGAGGGGGGGGGGTGATACCTCTATTGTAGCTTCAATCAGCGCATTACCTCTATTGTAGCTTCAATAAGCGCATTAAGATCTTGTTTATCTTCAATTATCATATTATGCATGATTATGCAAGCACTCATTATATCTCGCAAATCATCAAAATATTTATCGCAAAAATGCTGAAAGTCTTCAACAACCACCAATTAATGATGCATTTGACATATATGGGGTAAATTTTGGTGATCTCGGAGGATCAGGAAGTAATCTCGATCCTTTTTAATTAGGGCGTTTAATTTCAAGCATCGTACTTTTTTAGCTTAAGAATCATGATTCGAATTTTAATGTATTTTGTGTGATTTAATTATGAATTATGTATTTCGTTTTAGCATATTATGTATTTTAATGTATTTGTGCGATTTAATTATGAACTATGTAATTTATTTTATAATTTATGTATTTTAATTTATTGTATTTTTGTGTGTTTTAATTATTTATTTAGAACTTTATTATTTAGTTTAAAATAATTTTACATTGTATAAATGTAATAAATAATAATTTTCACAAATAATAATAATGAAAAGGAAAAATAATAAAATGTAAATTGTATTAAGAATAAATGAAAAAAAAAAAATGTAGTGTGATGAATAATATCCTCTACATGTAGTGTTAAATCTTGCACTATATTAATGTAGCGCGCTGTTGGAGCACCATCTCGCGCTATATGTAGAGGTAGCGCAAGATATAAACCTTCCATTGGGAATGCTCAGACTAAAATTTGCAGTTCTAATTTCACCCTCTAAATTGTTTCCAAAAAAATGGAAAACAAAAATTAGTAATGTCATTTTTATGAAGAAAAAAATAGTTTAAAAGAGCAGAAAATGATAAAGGCGAAATCCACTAACAAACTAATCATCATATTTTTGCACAGTGACACTCGCACACGCATTCCTTGCAAGTCATCCAAAGAACCTCCTCAACCACAACACCAAGCCAAGAATTTGCTTCAAGAAAAAAAAAATTGTAGGTCACACAGAAACGATTGGGCTCAATAGAGTGAGGAATTTGTAATTGTATGTATAGAATTCGAGAAATGGTGGAGATGGAAGGCGGTCCCTCGTCCAAACAGCCGCCGCCGCAAATCTCCGATGTGTTTCAGAAATTCGCCCTCGCTTTCAGGACCAAAACCTACGAGTTCTTCGCCGAGGACGATACCGCGGCCGCCGGAGACTCCGATGGCGACGTCACGCTTCTTCTCGACTCGGCTGAGGGATTCATCCCCGACCAGAAAGTCGTCGTTATTAAACCCGACTCGAGGTCCGGCCCGGGTGATTCGGATTCGCGATTGATTGGAGCTTTGGTTCCTTCTCTTTTTGCTACTTTGTCCTCCTTTGAAGCCACGTATTTGCAATTTCAAGCGGCGCATGTGCCTGAAATTGACCAAATTGGACTCGAGCAAGCGGATAAGATGATTGTCTCCATTCTGCAGAAATTGACCGAGATGAGGAATTTGTATAGGGATTCGAAGAAACGGAGCTTAGGGTTGGACTGTGGTTTTGAATTTCCGGCAGGGTCGTTTTGGGAATTTCAGGTGCAGGAGAATCAGAGCAAGCTTAGGGTTCTGGAGACGATAGTGAATTCCTTGCAATCGCAAATTGATGTCAAGGATGATGAATCTAGGGATTTGAGGAGGAAATTGGAGAAAACACGAGCTATGAACGCTGATTTAGCGCGGAAATTAGGTCTGAAAGAGGGGAATAAGGGTTTGGGGATCGAAGTGCTATTGACAATTCGGGTTTTCGAAGCCATGTTAGGTGATTCAGTTAAATCATTGCGTTGTTTCGTGAAGGTTTTGGTTGATTTGATGCAACGAGCAGAGTGGGATTTGGAGGAAGCGGCCAGTTCTGTTTATTCAGGTGTGGATTACGCCAAAAAGGGCCATTTCCGGTATGCATTTCTATCTTATCTTTGTTTGGGGATGTTTCAAAATTTTGAAAAGCATGATTTTGGATTATGTGACACCCAAATTATCTGTAACGGGGACAGTAATGGGGTTAAACATGGTGAAAATGGTGTAATTGATAGTGGGAACAATGATTATCTGAGGCAATTAATCGAACATGTTGCGAGTAATCCTATGGAGACTCTGGGCAAGAATCCGAAATGTGAGTTTTCTCGCTTTTGTGGTAGGAAGTATGAAGAACTTATTCATCCTACAATGGAGTCATCAATTTTTAGCAATTTAGATAGGAAGGAGAAGGTGTTGGATTCTTGGAAGTCACTCACCGTGTTTTATGAGTCATTTGTTAGGATGGCAAGCTCGATATGGCTGCTTCATAAGCTCGCATATTCGTTTAACCCTGTGGTTGAGATATTTCAAGTCGAGAGAGGGGTTGATTATACAATGGTTTACATGGAAGATGTTCTTGGGAGAATATGCTCGCCAGGAAAAACTAGGCCGAAAGTTGGATTCACCGTTGTGCCTGGATTCAAAATTGGAAGGACAATCGTTCAATCACAGGTTTATCTCACTGGCTTAAAAGATACCAAGTAGTGAGTTTACTGTCTTTAAGTATGAGGAATTTTGGAATGTAGATGAAAAGATGGTGATACAGGGAGGCCTTCGTTAATGTTGACTTGCTTGATACGAGAACTTGATTTTTCGAGTTGCATAATCGTGAGCTCTTTCTCAGTACCTTGTCTTAGTTTTATTGTGTGTGGATAATTTTTACTAGAGGTGTTTTCTTGCTTTTTCGTGTTTATAGGTTGTTTTAATACTTGTAAAAAGAAGAAGATATAGCAAACATTTCCCTGTTTGCAGTTTGTGTCAACTGCAAATAGAAATCAACTGTACCTAGCTCAGTGTATTGAATCTATAATGATCATTTGGCTGTTGAAATTGTTGAGTGACTCGCTTTATTTCATTGCAATCTTTTTCTCTTCTTGCCTTTCAATCAATGTATTATTCCTTCTGCTTGTTTAAAACTGTGATAATGTGTAATTGATAACAGAGATTCCATAGCTCTGACTTTTGTTACAACTTGTTCTATAGAAAAGGATTTACATATTCACCTTTCTCTACTCCTGTTCTATTACTATTACTTGCTCTGGCTCCATTGCAGGCCGGACTTTCTGATGTTCCACATACGCGCACACACATTGGTAAAATGAATTTATTGGCTCGTGCACGATGTTTAGCTTAAATAACTCGGTTTTAACTAAGTAAGAGAATGGCTTAAGTTGCTATGAATGAGCATTATTCAACGATGTTTTTATGCTTGAAGGTGTGATGGCTTGCAGGTTTTGTGAGGATAAGGGAAGTAATACTGCTCAATATCAGGATTGAAGAAAGTGCACGGAGTTCCACTCTCTGTGATTCTTAAAACAAGTCTTACTGTATGTTTCATAAAGACTGTATATATTATGCCAGTTGTGCTAAAATTGAGTCTATTTAATTTATTATTAGAATTTGGCAAGATAATAATATAAAAATAAAAAAGGGTTGCCCCAAAAGAAAATTTAAAATGGGTCGGTTAACCGGGATACTAGATTGGGCTGGTCGGGTTTGTGAAATGATATGCGGAGAGTGGGCCAATGTGGGCTCGAGTACAGGCCCAATTTGTTGTTGGATGGGCCAAGGTCCTATTTAATTGAACCCACATTTGGGTTGGAGAGTGGGCCAATGTGGGCTCGAGTACAGGCCCAATTTGTTGTTGGAAGGGCCAAGGTCCTATATAATTGAACCCGCATGTGGATCTCGTCAAAGGCTCGTTATATAATTTGACCTGTTCATTGTGATTGTGATATTACGCTATCAAGTTATTAAGTAAAGAGTCGGATTTTATATAAAACAGTTTTTCTGTATAATTGATTTACAACTATCATTTTAACCACTACTTTTTAATAAAATACTCCCCCTGTCCCGTGATTACTGCAACACTTGTCTTATTTGGACGTCCTCCAACACTCCTAAAATGGAAACAAACATAATGTTAATACACTAACAACACCCTTATTTTATTCCACTCAAACCCATTAAAACCCACTTTACTTGGTTTGTTGTCCATTTTTTGTGTTGCAATAATCCTGGGACGGAGGGAGTAATTATTACTATCAAAGTATTATTGAAATAAAATTAATATTTTCTAAAAATACACACATAAAATTGATTTATATAAAATTTTGTCTTTAATTAAACATGTGGGTTATCCTTAAAAAATAATAATGAGAATAATAGAGAGCACGTGGTTCAATGATTCATGCAAACCTTGTCCTTCTATCATTTTCGTACATTTCTATTTTTAAGACCTGAAATAACCAAACCTTGTACAAATTATCTTAAGCAACTATCCAAATTAGGGGTTGAGGAAATACCGAAAATACCGGTATACCGCACTTACCGTACCGAAAAATATCGATTTTATCGAAATTTTCGGTATACCGAAATTTTCGATGCGGTATCATACCGCATCGAAAATTTCGCACGATATGATATGAAAATATAGAAAATTTCGGTATACCGAAATATTTCGGTATACCTAAATATTTTCGGTATACCGGAAAAATTTTCGGTATACCGGAAATATTTTCGGTATACAGGAAATTTTTCGGTATACCGGTATATTTTTCCGGTATACCGGAAATTTTTCCGGTATACCGAAAATATTTCGGTATACCGGTATATATTGAAATTTCGATACGGTATCGGTATGTAATATCGGCATACCGAAAATTCGGTATACCGAATTTTCGGTACGACAACGGTATGAAATTTTTCGGTATCAAAAATTTCGGTACGGCAATGGTATGGCGAGAAAATTTTTGGTATGCCGTGCCGTCCACCCCTAATCCAAATCATGTCTGGTATTCACTTTTTCATTATCGCAAAACAGCCAATGCTTTTCTTGTCCAGATCACGCGGCTAAAGATTAATAATATATGTACACCAAACCAAAATCAACTTTTTTTTTAAAAAAAAGGAAAAAAAAAAAGAAAAAAAGAAAAGAGAGGGGATATCATATTAATTGAGCTTTATTTGTGTTCGGCTCAACTATATTAATATAGCTCATGATTAGACGAAGTGGACTAACTGAAGTTGGTTAGATCAGATTCGAGTCATCATTTAATCTTTCATTTTTTATTTATTTAATATTGCTCATGAAGATCAATGATAAATTGATAATTAGATACACTCTAAAACAAGCTTTAAATCTCATTTTCCATTTTCTGTTGTTAATATCGTGAATCCTGCTCACTCCTTGGATCTGTACTTTTCAGTTTTGAATATAATTTGTACTCTTTTAATAAAATTTATTTAATATATATGTGTGTATAGCAATTGAAATAAATTAAAATTGATTGATATGTATTCGATATAGGAGATATTTATGTTGAGTTTGGCCGATGGAAGCAGAGATTAGGCGGTCATGGGGTGGGTCCAAATGTTGTTCACATTCATAAAAATAGCCAAAGCAAGAAACATCAAGAAACAAGTATTTTCTTCAAACGGTAAAAATGACCTCATTCTAGCAATATCATGAAGCATATGCAATGCCGCGTTTGTCTCCAATTTATGTGCATATATATCATGTTATACTACACACGCATTACACGTACATATAGGTGGAATTACTTTCATCAGGATTTGAATTTAGGGCGTGACCATCTCGTCAAAGGCTTTGATATTATGAAATAATTTCATCTCTTCTAAAAACTCAAGATTATAAAGAGGTTGAGAGAAGTCCGTCTCATCTAAAAGCTTGAGTTTGTAGAGAGGGTCGGGAATAATCTATTTATTTAATTTCCCTCAACAGAGGTGTGAAATTAATTCGTTTATATTAATTACCTAATATCTAATAGGTGCAGTACTGATTTTAAAAAAAAAAAAAAATGCTCCCAGAAAAGGACTATATTTATCGAGTAAAAAAAATAAAACTTTATTTTCATAGTTTTTAGGTACGTTTTGATACATATAATTCTCATACACGAATCAAAAGCAAATAAAATACTTACCTAAGTCTTGTAAAGTGACGAAGAGAATATATGGAGAAATAGAGGCTGAAAAGTGTTACATAAAAAATAAATGAACACGAGGTCGGAAACTATTTTTTTTTCAATAAAGTGGGTAAAAAACCAGTTTACTATGGAGCCGGGTACAAGGATCTATTTCTATAATATATATATATATAAAATAACTACAATTAAATAAAATATTTGTACTTATATATGTACATTTGTCAACAGATGAAGTCTTAAGAAATTTCGAGTGGGACTATATCCACATTTTAACTAATCGGAATGGACTACCTGCCGTGGCACGTTGACCGCGACACAGGTGGTCTGTGTCGCATGGACGGCGCGACAGGGATGGCGGTTGTCGCATGGTCAACGCGACAGAGAAGACATCAGTCGCGTTGACTATGCGACATATTATATATATTTTTTTTCGAAAATGTTAATTTATTATTTCAATTTATAAGTGTATTCGATAATTTTTTAAAAGGTTTCCGTAGATTTGTAAAAGGTATGACTTTCAGTTCTGTGTAACGCAAGCTTTAGTAATGTATTGTCATTCTATTTATTCTGGTATTTGGTTGTTTATTTATCTCACATCAAGTTGAGGGATTTAATTTCCTTCGAAGCAATTTAGTGACAGATAATCCCGGTGGTTGTATAATGGCACACGATCCTGGTTCTGGTAAAACATTCATGATAATCAATTTTCTTCATAGTTTTAATGCAAAATATCCAGTTGCAAAGACCTGTTGTTGTACCTGCAAGAAAGGTGATTGTATCTGCAAGAAAAGTTCACAGTAAGTTCCCAAGGCAGTGCTATTTATCTCCACCCAAAGCTGAAGGCTCTAGCCAAGACTTCTGGTGTAAAGGATAGAATCGACGAAGAAAAAGTCGATTCAATCATGGACAAAATAAATACAAGAGAAGGTGCAAAGCTTAACTTGATTCACAGAGCTATTATAAGTTAAATTATTTACTCTTAATTTATCATAAATATATTTTTTTAAATTAATTAATTTTTAATAAAAATAAATGTATTAATTTAGCATCTGAATCCCCCGTAATCATGAACATCTCCTTCCCCATGCTGTAAGCCTTCACTACAACATGGGAAAGGAGATGTTCATGATTACGGGGGATTCATATGCTAAATTAATACATTTATTTTTATTAAAAAGTAATTAATTTTAAAAAATATATTTAACATGATTTAATTAATATTTAACAAAAATTAATCACCAATTTGATACAACCTCAATTAATAAAAAAAAAGAAAAATACATGAGATTTTAAATGTCTTTTCCCCAACCCAAGCGTTCCCTCTTTTGTATCACTGACCCTCCAGCACCGTTAAAAAATAATCGGGGGTTTCTCCATCCTTGTTGCATGAATGTTGCACAAATCTTGAAGAATGCGATTCTGAAATCAGCTGGATCTCCATTAATCTTGAATTTTCCTTGTAATAAAAAATATAAAGGTTGTTATTATGATATATAGTTTTACAAAATATTAAAAGGTTTAAAATGTAAACATGGTTAAACTTACTTCTAATATAGTCCACATTTGTTCCCGGCACTTGGAAGGTACCATAGTCCAGTTTGTCCATTTTGGGTCAAGGTACTTGCAGCATATGCTCCGTACCACGTTATTAGCACATAATCCAAACCGTGCGATGAAACTGTTGTGTTCAAGTAGTTTGTACATATTAAGAACGCTATTAGTTATATAAAAACTTGAAACTGGATATTATTTAAAAAAAATAGATTACCTCCCATCTTTGTCCAACCACAGCAATGGGGAAGGTCTTTCCTTGTTATCAACAGTGTTGACATTTTCGGATGTTATTTTTTTTCCACTCATCTTTTAATAAGATGTACAAGTATATTAGTTTTTTTAGATTTAAGTAAGTAAGTTCTATATTATTATTGATATTTATAAAAAGAAGTAAAAACATTTAACAAGATATAAAAAAATGGAATACTAATTTATCAATGAATTAATCAATTAAGTACAAATAAATAATTCATCTAAAAAATTGTGTACTACTGATTGTTATTATCATCATAAGGGTTGTTGGGTTGGTTTTGGTAATATTGTTGAAATGCAGCTCCGTCCCACCACCAACCAGGAGGTATTTCTTGGTCGAATTGTTCAGGGGCATATCTTTGTTGCGGTCCCCAATAGGCAAGATTGGGGACCGTTGCGGTACCGGCATGATGGGCAATCACGTTAAGTCCAGGCATGATATAATCTGGACACTGTGGATCCACACTAGCTTGATTGATCAATGTATGCGTGCGTTGCCTCACGTGTCCCAACATTTGTTGCGCTGACCCCTTCATGGGATTGACATAAACATCGTTTTGACCGTGTGCAGGGTTGTGCACTCTCGGATGTGTTATGTTTGCATACCACATGGGATAATCAGGCGTGGTACTATCCTGCACTACAGCTTCGGTACCAAGTTGCCCGAGATGGTAATTATGATTTGCCATCTCGTTCCAATATGCCACTGTACGCCCGTAAACCTTTTTATAGCTCTTTGCCTTCGCACCCAATTTAGAAAGATGATGATCGAAGTCGAGCGGTGGTGGGGGTACGGACTGAACTCTCCCATATTGTCTTGCAACCCTCCTTGGCATATACCCTTCTGCGATGTCAAGAAAATGAATGCAACCATGAAATAACGATACCGACGGGATATTTGATGGACTGCCGTATGGAGTCCAATTGACCTATAATGTAAGTGAACTATTTGTATAAGACATTTTTTTAAGATACTTAAATTATAAATGACGTTATTACTAGTAAGATGTATTGAGAATGAGAAACATACATGACTCGACGGATAATTATCTAATAGTTTGCGATAATGAACAAGATCCCGTCTATTGGAACTGAATGTTTGGGACTTGTTCCATTGCAATACTCTTGGTGTCGTTGGGTCATAATATGTAGCTTCACTGCGTTTGCGCAACTCAGTGAAGTATTCGTATATCCAGCACTGAAAAATTTAAATGAGTTTTGAGTTATTATATGTAACAATATATTTATAACAGTATATTAAATATGATTCGAAATATTATCGAAATTGAATTTTGACCTCAAGTATCGTTAAGCATCCCGAAATTTGTGTCACTTCACTTCTGGATGCTATTCCCAACCGGCGATATAAATAAGCCAAAGCTGCAGCTCCCCATGCATATTGAGGTACAAAATCGAGATTCCCCAACACATGTAGATAATCTTTGGGGACAGAATCACTTGTTTTATCTACAAAGAGTGTAGTCCCCATCAAGTACCACAGGTAACCTCGAGCAATAGATACATTGATGAGGTTCTCACCGATACACTCGCTGTGTATGTTCTCAAGGGGTGTGCTTTGTTGGTTATCTCCCCTAGATCCGCATCTCGCAACCAATGCATCGTCGGTATATCGATGATTCCCAACGACGGGAAGACCATTTACCCTCAAGCCTACATGGGAAAAAAGTTGTTTTTATTAGAAATGAAATTAATTACTGAGAAATTATAAAATTTGATTTATTAAAAATGAAGTTCATTTTCAGTACCAAGGATAGCATGAACATTGTGGAGTGTGATCGTCATCTCCCCGAAAGGCATATGAAACGTGTTTGTCTCGGGGTGCCACCGCTCGACGAATGCTGTAATGAGGGGCATGTTGTTGGATTGAAACATGTATTGCCCGAGCCCCTCCAATCCAGAATTTTCTATATAATCAAAGAGATCATGGCCTTGATAGAATGAATTTGATGACCATCTCTCAATAGATCTCATTCGAGTCTGGGAGCCAAGGACCTTCTGAAAGGTCTACATATTTTGTACATAAAAATGAACTCGTTAATTTACATATCATAACCGTTTTAAATAATAATAAAAAAATAGTATTTTACTTACTGAATCGTCCCATATTTTTCTGGCTCTGTGTGTTTTGAAAGCACACAAGACACTTGGATCATTAGGTCCTCCATGCATTGGACGTTGTTGTCAACTAATCATTACGTTGCGAGGATGACGATGACGTTTGTGTCGCCTGCGGAGCACTCTCGTATTCATCCTCAACGTCAGGGTGAGCAGAGTGATGAGACGTAGAGGGAACATGGTGAGTGGAGTGATGAGAGTGATGAGAGATGCTTCGGGCTGATTGTAGGAGGACATGAACATATCAATGTCGGGTGAGTCTAAATTGGGGAATACTATTGGGGAGTAATTAGGATTAACGTTTGTCATTAAATCATTATGTACATGTGCAGGATGTGAACCATACTGCACCGGAAGAGACAACTCCTCATTATATTGTGCTTCAGCAGGGGTGTTTAGGTCGAAACCTAAGAATCTACTCCACGAAAAGCTGGCGCTGGCCTGATCGACATTCGATTGTGGAAATTGAAATGGTTGTGCACTTTCATTTCGTTGTCCACGTTGTTGAGCAAGAACACATCGGTCGCATGCTCTACATAGGGCTGTGCAATCGGGGCATACGAAGCGTTGCATACTAAGAAAAAATAATCATTGTTATTCAATTATACTTGACGGAAATAATTTGTCATGCATATTTGGACGGAAATTTCACTTTGTTCCGAAGTCGAATCAATTATTTTCTTCTTTATGAAATATAAGACAAAATTTATCCATTAATTTATAATTCATAGTTTTTAGAGTAATTTTATAATTTTCAAGTAAAAATCCTAACTAATATTCATATTTTATATTTTTTATGAATATTCGAATAATTTTATATCTAATAATATTTATAATATTTTTATATTTTTGTATAAGTTATTATTTAGTTTGGAAAATAATTATTCTTCTTATTACGAAATAATTTATGTGTGTTTTTATTTAGTTGTTTTTTTTACAAATTATATATATATATATATAATATTTTATTTTAAGTCGATTTTTTTAAAATTTTTAGGTCGATCTTTTTAAAAAAAATTAGGTCGATTTTTTAATTTTTTTTTACAGATTCTACACAAACACACATATTAGATTATATTTATTACTTGGTATTGAAATATTTTTTTTGTATTTATATTTATTTGCAGTCTATATAATTTTTTATATTTTTTAAATTTTAGCAAGGTTTTATTTAGTTGAGACAAATTATTTTTTGTACTTACAATATATACACATTCTATATTATCTTTTACATGATACATTTATTATTCATTTAGTTTGATTTTTTTTAGATTATACATAATTTATTGTTAGTTTAAACATATTTATTTTTTTGTATTTTATATTATTTACTGATTATATATATTTTTTATTTGTATATTTAAAAAATATATTATTTAAGTTGGAAAGAATATTATTCGTATTTATATAAAGATTTTATATTTCTTTTTAATATTCATATTGTGTTGGTAGTCATATTTAAATTGTGTTGGTAGTCATATTTAAATTCACTATATAAGTTTACAATTAATTTGTTTATGCTAAAACACCATATAGCAATTCAACTAATACCTTATAGCAATTCAACTAATACCTTGCATCAATTAAACTAATACCTTATAGCAATTCAACTAATACCTTACATCAATTAAACTATTACCTTATAGCAATTCAACGCATATAATATAGCAATTCAACTAATACTTTAAAACAATTCGACTACTTTTTATAAACACACTTAAAATTTCGGTTTTTTATAAACACAAAAAAATTATTTGTTTATGCTAAAACACCATATAGCAATTCAACTAATTATATTCAACTAATACTTTATATCAATTCAACTAATATCGTATAGCAATTCAACTAATATATGTGTAGCAATTCAACTAAACTGCATGTATGATGTATGTATATATATAGTTGAAAATAATTAAAGTGCATGTATATATATATAATTAAACAATTCCACAATTAAAAAATAATAAAACATACTTTGAATATGGTGGAGGCGGTCAGAGATGAAAATGGCGGAGACGGTCGGATGTGGCTATAAGATAGCGGCGGCGGATGGAGGCGACTGTTAATGAAACATAGATTAAGTTATTATGTGTCGGAAAGTGAAACAAGACAATAAAATATACAATAAAAAAAAAATTCAACGGCGGTCGGAGGTGGCCGGAGGAAAATAATCTTGAGTGTGTATATTGTTACTTGTAGTGGTGTGTGAAAATAATGAAAGAGGTGGAGGTAATATATATATAGAGTGAGATACAAATGTTGGCCGGGGAAAAAATACGGAAACAATTGTGTCGCTCGATCTACGCGACAAGAAGGTTCTCATGTCGACGATCTCCACGCGACGTGACAATGAGCTCGTGTCCTTTGCCATGCGACAACATGCCTGCCTGTCGTGCCTACCATGCGACAGCAGTGCTCTGTGTCGCGCGTGTCAGGCGACAACAGGTCTGTCAGCTTTAATTTGAATGTTGTTGACCAAAACTTTAATTTTGGACCTTGAATTATTTTGTGTCATACGTGTGCTGGGCGGAATTATTTTGTGTCATACACGTGCTGGGCGGAATTATTTTGTGTCCGTTAATTTCCCAGTATAAGTTCATGCACCACTTACTCCACTCAATGCACCTCATTCAGATTCTCTCCCACCTATTCCATCTCTCCCACCTCCTCCATCTCTCCCACCTCCGCCATTTAGTAGCCAAAAATCTTACAAGTTATAAAATGAGTTCGTATCATGAGGCTGATTATTTTTCCGAAGATCTCACTTCCGAATTTATTACTCCTGAAGAGGGTTTAATTGGAAAAGAAGGAGTTGTTTTTTTTTGTTAACAATGTTGCTAGTTTCAGAAACATCACATTGTGGATTTGTGATTCTTCTGCAACACACGTATGATATTTGTGTACTGAAGGTGACAAATATACACCTAAAAAAACAAAAAATGAGCGAAATACCAAAACCCAAAGAAATTCATGTCCTTTTTGTTTAGTTGCAAGGGTTTATGATCGCGAGCGTGATATTTGGGAAATCGATGTTTTAAACGGGACACACAATCATCAATTTCCAAAATATCCAGAGGGTTCGAAACTGGGTAAATTAACTCCTGAACAGTACAAACATGTACAATACCTAGTATCAATGAACGTCACTGCTTCAAACATAATGGCATATATGAAGAAATGCTATCCCAACAATTCTATGGACGCAAAAAGAATGTACAATGCTATTACCAAGATAAGGACAAACGACTCAAAACTTCATACACCTACTGAAACAACATAATTACAGGTATAAATACTAGCACATTTATTTATACTTGTTTTATAAGATTCTACAAATATTTGTTATATTTTTATGTTATATTTAAAAAAAATATATATATAAATGCATTTTTTTATGTTATATTCTAATTAAAAGCATTAATTATAAATTTTTTTAGGTATATAATAAACATAAATATTTTCACCTAAGAAAAAATATTTTTTTTAAATAAATAAATATATAAACATATTTTAAATTATAATATAAAATTAAATTAAATAATACTAGTAAGTCGTATATTTTTTGGTACATTGCTATTTTTGGAAAAAAAAAACGAAAAAAAATCGAACTATCATTTTAAGTATAATTATCGTCCAAAATTAACATATCATCGTGGGTTAGCATAGTTGGTAAGCCTTAGACTGTAGAACCATGAGGTCCAAGGTTCAATACCAAAGAGGTGCATTTTTTCGTTTTTTTTCTTAATTTATTGTCTTACAAAAAGTGTTACCTAAAAATTCATTTAGTAACATTTTAAAAGTGTTACCATAAGGTGTTACATGATGGTAACACTTTTTTAAAGTGATGCATATATCATAAAAAATGTTACCTTAGACTTTGGGCAGCATTAGGAATTGTAACACTCTTAAAAGTATTACTTATTAGCTATAGTAACACATTATTGCTATTAAGTAACACATTTCAGGTGTTACATAATGTAAATTATGTTGTAGTGGACCTTTTCACCACCTAGTTTTTTTTCTTAATTTATTGTCTTACAAAAAGTGTTACCTAAAAATTCATTTAGTAACATTTTAAAAGTGTTACCATAAGGTGTTACATGATGGTAACACTTTTTTAAAATGATGCATATATCATAAAAAATGTTACCTTAGACTTTGGACAGCATTAGCAATTGTAACACTCTTAAAAGTATTACTTATTAGGTATAGTAACACATTATTGCTATTAAGTAACACATTTCAGGTGTTACATAATGTAAATTATGTTGTAGTGGACCTTTCCACCACCTATTATGCATGCCTTTGTTGGGGAATTAATTGTCCGGATCTATTCGGGATGAATATTTAAATACAAATTTAATTCTAACAATTATTACTAGCATGAATTAATCATATATTAATTCAAATAATAATTCAACAACAAATCATGCATATAAACAGTTCACATAAAACCCACGATGATCGAATTACCCGCGGGTTTACGTGAACTAACCTCTTGGAGTGACAATGGTCTCGTCGATAAAAACACACCAAAAAGCCTTCCCAAGTATTCCCTAGTCCTTGCTCGTCAATCCGGTGGAAGGAAGCTCGCGAACAATTAACAAAAGAGAAAAAAAAAATTTGTTGCACCACCTCTGTGGGTTTACTAATTTTTCCAGCACATGGAATTGTACTTGGGGATGAAAGAATCATCCCCTATTTATAGAGGGTGTGGTGGCCGATTTTTCAACATGGAATAGGGAGGAAAAATCTTTTCTTGATCTCCAAGAAATCTTGAATATATCTCATATATTATTTTCCCCATAATTAAAATATTCCATAAAAATCTCACCTTCTCTTGTTATGGTTATTTTCGAAAATTAAGGATAAAGATTCCAAGATTTGGATCTTCTTGAATTTATGAGATATTCTTGTATTCCAAGAATACATATCTTCCATAATATCTTTTCAAGAAAATCAAGAAAATCTTTCTTTCCCTTAATTATTCAAAATTTTCGAAAATTTCATAGTAAATAACCAAGTGGGAGATTTCTTGAATTTAATGAGATAATCTTGTATTCCAAGAATACTTATCTTCATTCCATAACAAAATTCAAAGAAAATCTTTCTCCTTCTTTTATTTACTATTTTCGAAAAAAATAGGAAAAATAGCAACAAATATTTATTTTATTTTTAAACACATTTTTCAATTATTGGACTTTATGTTGGGCTACTTGAGGGGCCTTTAGGAGAATTAAGATTGGACCTTCCAATGAATCTTGAATTATCAATATTGAGCCACAATATTATTCAAGCCCATAAATATTAATTAATCTCACTACATAATTAATATTGCACTATCCATCTTAACCCATATTACAGTTAATATGGCTCCCGGTTATTATTTCCCATGTTTAAGATTATCTAGCCCATTAATTAATTCAAGCCACTGAAATAGCTTTCCATTAATTAATATCTTTTATCCTTGGTAAAGGAACGGTTCAACATTATTATCCATACCGGAAACTAGTTCCACTTGCAAGATTTGGTATGATAAAACTTATGAACCTCCCAAGGGGGCAAATCGAACAAGCGTACTTGCACACGATTCTCCGTATTAAATCTTAGCAATCACATGTGACCAATAATATTGCCCAAGATATAAAGTATTGAATTTCGTTGATTCTCTACCCGTAATAAGTCAAAGCAATAATTACTAACCACAGTCGATCCTATTTAAGGGACGAAGATTAAGAAATAACGAACCACTGAGGTCTAATTCTTCCTAGTTGGGTTAGAAGAATTTGTCCTCCTCAGAGGTCATATTCGATTCATCGATCATGTACTAGTGTAACCTCTTGGTCAAGACAAACCAATCTGAGCCTTACACTTCAACCTTTCACGATGGATTGTTCATTTCCATCTAGGTCGTGAATGATGTACTTTTGGTTACAAGGAACTGTTAATTTAATCTTCTGTGATCTGGTATCACTAAATTAACTACAATGTAACACATACTATTTATTGAACAGTTATGCATTAAATATATGTAACATTCGATGATATTTAAAGCATCAGTGATAAACAATTTATTTCAGTAAATAAGACCGAAATTCAGTTTGATTATACAAAGTAAAAGCATACTTTCCAGTATAATCCCAACGGCCTTGTCCTATAATATCAAATTTACTTTCTCTGCACTCATAAATTAACTCCTTTCACAATTTGGTTATGCAAAACTCACCTTGTACTCCTAAATTTTTTCAAGACGAGTTTGCTTAGTGTTAGTTTTAAAAACAAAAAAAATTATTAGTTTTTTATTTTATTTTATTTTATTAGGTACCAATTTAGGACCGCGGATGATAGCAAAGAACTCATGGACATTGTTTTTAGCTACCCTTGTTCGGTTGTAATGGTCAACACTTATCCGCAAGTCTTGATCATTGACACGACATACAACACGAACAAGTACAGTATGCCTTTGCTTGAGGCAGTTGGGACAACAAGCACTCACAAGACGTTCACCATCGCATACGCATTTATGATCCGTGAAACGCAGGAACATTTCGAATACATCCTACGATTTATTCGGGGAATGTACGACAAGGATCCACCAAATGTCGTTATTACGGACAGAGCTTTCACGATGATGAATGTTGTGGATTTAATTTTTCCAACGTCTCAAGCACAATTATGAAGATACCACATCGAGCAATGTATTTTAGGCAGGGCTATTTTACAACCAGGATTTCAAAATGAGTATGCTGAAGGTTTTAAAAATCGCTGGAATTACGCAATCCAGGCGGGCAATGCTAAACAGTGGAACATTAGGTGGAATTCTTTAAAGGAAACGTACAGCAGCTTTGAGGGTCTAATTACATATTGCGAACAAATGTGACTTATTCCGCACTACAATAAAATTCTAGGGATGTATATCGATCATCGCATGCACTACGGGAATTACACCACAAACATGTAATCCTACAATCTTTTTAATTTTCGTGTTACCTATTATATTTATTTATACCGATGAACAATCACTATTACACTCTTATCATAACTAATACTATTCGAACGATGTATTGAGTCAGGTCAAAATATATATATATATATATATATATATATATATATATATATATATTGGTTGGGCCGATACATACTGAATACAATCATTTAAATATTTTTTATTTTATAATTAATGTAGGGTTGAACAAGAACACCATAGGGTAAAAAAAACCTGGATGGCGGCCTTCAACACTTTGACATTATCTTTCGAAAGCTTCATCAGGTCATGGAGTTGCAAATATGCGATATCAAAAAGCAATCCAGGTTTAGCGGCCACAAAACAAGGACTGATATGTTAGATAACGTAATCTACAACCAACTAGTGCGCAATATCACGTCTAAGGAGTTAGAACTCATTGTCAAAGAATCGGAAAGGAAGCTGGGACACAAAAAATGCGGTCATTTTCTCAAGAGAACACATGGTCTTCCGTGTCATTGCGATCTTACAGAGTACATTGAGTTCACCTACCCCATACCTTTAAACTGTATAGACTCGTTTTGGAAAACATTGGAAATTAATTTTTCTAGTGTACCTACCACCGAAATAGATGATGGCGGTGGTGTTAAGACTAGGAGAAAATTATTCGATGATGACACGGAAGACATTGTTCCACCTCCGAAGGTTGAAAAAAATAAAAAGACTGAAAAAAGCGATCGTGAACCTTCTTGGTATGAGAAATTGAAAGAAACAGTGGGATTGAACAAGTCTACTAAAAAAAAGGGTAAGGGGAGATTGGACACAACTAATGCGCAACAGGATATTCCCCCACAAACTGATCGTAGACATAGCATATCTGAAGGATGTACGATGAGTTTTTCTGAAGAGACTCTGAACAGATTTTCCCAAAATCCTTCGTCTCATTCCCCCGAAACTCCAACTTCAAAGCACCAGAGGCCCCAACCTTCCGATTTTCCACCTCGCAACAGTACCTCTAGTTCAAGTAGGCCTCATCCTCAAACAAATATGAACCATCCAACACGATTTTATAAATCTCAGGTGGAGGCCGATTTTCCTCCATATATCAGAGGTTATATTCATTCCTACAATGACGTAATTGGAGATGGTCACTGCGGATTTTGAGCTGTTGCACTCGCAAACTACGGATCCCAGGAACAATGGTTAAGGGTACGAATTGAGCTTTTCACTGATGTGCAATTAAGAAACTATTTATACAGTAACATTTTACGTGGTTACACAACCATGGAAGATTTGTCAGTTTCACTTTGTCACTTCAAAGGTCCTGCCAAAATCGACAAATGGTTTTCATTATCTGAACATGGGTACCTAGTTGCAACCACATATAATGTTATCGTAATGTCGTTCAGTGAACACGGTGGACATTTTTGCCTTCCCGCAACAATAGATGCTTATCCACGACGTCCAAACTCAACACTGGTCTTGGGGAACGTGCACAACAATTCGCATTGGATATTGGTAAGGAAAAACTGTATTGATGTTATTTTATAATTTGTTTAAATTTATGATTTTTATTGAATTATAACTATAATTTTTTAACTGTAATTACAGCTGGATATGGCAACCGACGACCATCCAGTACCATTCTTATCTGCATACTGGAAAAACAATCATGATCCTTCTGTAGATGATTTAGATTTAGAATTTGAAAGCAGGATAGAGCTTTACCGTACATTACACAACTTGGATGCACCGCGACGTGCGTCTAATTATAGGTCTGGAAATAACGATCAACCTCCGTTTTATAATTTTATTTAGTATGTAATTCATGTTTTTAATTCAACTTTTTTTTTTCATGTAATTGTATATTTATAACAAGTTTTTACAAATAACGAAAAATATTTATACAGTGAGGTAATGGATTCGAGCAGAGCCGACCCTATAATTTGAGGAGCCTGTTGCAAAAATAAATAAATAAATAAATAATAGACCTTTATATATTCATATTATACCATAAATAAAAAGTAATATACTTGTTAATATGTATATTAATTACATTAATTAATCAAATAAAATAAGATGTAAAATTTAAATAAAAATTAATAATACTCCCCCGTCCTTATTTGTTTGCCCATTTAACTGTTCATCTTGTTTTTTAGCGAACAAATTGTTTATTAGTATTTGAAATGATAATTTTTTTTAAGGTGTGTATGATAGTCCTACAGTTTCTCATCTATTCATAATTGATACATATTAACTAATACTATAATATAGTTAATAACAAAATAACTAATACTTTTAAATTTATGAACTAATACTTTGTATACAAATAACTAATATTTTTCAATGTTCAATTGATTAACTAATATTGTTGATAATAAATTAATATTTTCGAAAAAAAAAAATATATATATATAATCTGTCGCATAGTCAACGCGACAGATGCCTTCTCTGTCGCGTTTACCAAGCGACAGCCGCCATCCCTATCGCGCCGTCCATGCGACACAGACCACCTGTGTCGCGGTCAACGTGCGACGACAGGAATCAAATCAGTTTGTTAAAATGTGGATTTAGCGATTCATGAAATTTCTCCATTTTTGACACTACATGAAAACCTGAGGGCAAGATCCTGCGGCCAACCTGAGAGCAATTTGTACAGACTCTAAAATTATCTGAGGCAGTGTACGTATTTTATAGTCAGATACATCAATTTTTTTGGGCACAAATAACTTTTTTTCCGTATATATATCGAGTGATTCCGAATGGATCTTTGTTGTAAAATCCGTAATTGAACGCTTATTATTATATGGTGTCTGTAACATTTTATTAAATAAATGCACTGACACATCTAATTAATTAAGCTCTCTACAAGAATGAAATGAACACTGCCAATTGCTTTTTACAGCTTTACTGCATGCTATACTATATATGTACCTATCATTGACTGTTTTTTGAAATACTAATTTAACCAAAGTCAAGGAAGCTTAATTTTTTTTTTTTTGAGAGCGGAAGCTTAAATTATTATTATTAATTACGTTAAACTAATCTGAAATGATCCTTTATCATTTATGAGAAACTCCGGCCCAGGTTCCTCGTTTTCTGAATTCGTACACGTTTTAATAGGATTAAATGGTCCAAATATAAGTAATAAATTAAATATATATCTAATTATTTACACACATGTAATATTTTTTTTTTTATTAAACAAATGATGACTCAAACCTATGACCATATAACATAGACAGTGACGCTCTAATCGCTTGAGTTATTCCACTTGGTCACACACACATAATATATGATTACTATATCTTTCATATGACATAAAATTTTAAAAGAACAAAAATAAAAATTTGAAAACACAATTTCACCGTGAACTCATTTTTTCTCAAATATAATTATTGTGCATAAATGTATTATTATTTAAAAATCAAGTAATAATATTTCATATGCACAATAGCGACACTCTGAATGTATAATTAGGAGTTAAAATCACAATTAGTCTCATGCCTTTGACATCAAATAAATTTAGTCCCATATTTTTTTTTTGTTGTCGAATTCAGTTCCAATATCTTTGACAATGTCCAACTTAAATCCCAAGTCGGCCAAAAAATTCATAACTACGTCGTTTCCCCGATTGAATTTATGGCTTCCCAACAGCGGGTATGACTAGACTGTCACATATAATTTTTTTATTTTTTTAACACCTAAAATTATAGGTTATAGAATTAAAATAAAAAGTTGATTTAATTCTATAACCTGTAATTTCAGGTCTAAAAATAAAATAGAATTACATGTGACAGTTCAGTCACACCCATACATAACCGAAAAGTCCCAAATTCAATCGGCAAAAAGACGTAGTTTTAAATTTTACAATGGACTTTGGACTTACATTAAACATTAATTATCAAAGATTTTGGAACTAAATCAACAAAAAAAAAAAGTTATTAGATGAATCTATTTGAAATCAAATTTATGAGACCATTTGTAATTCTAGATGTGCATAATAAGATTGATATTAAGAAAAAGAGTTCACGTGAATCCGGGTTAACTAAGAGGCTTCAAAATTTACAATCATATAAGTTAATGCTGATGGCTTATACGTGAAGATTTTCCTGGATTAATTACTCGATTTTGAATGGGTTTTTTTTTTTCAATTTACGAAATTGTCTTGTCAAAAGATTTATATACCCGACGAAAAACATTTTATAAATGCACAAAAGCAGTAAATTATGTATCCAAAATTAATAAACGAGCTTAATTTTAATGAAGATGGGTTCAGAGTTAGTAATTAAGTTAGCAATTATGCGTTCCACATCAAAATTCTCCCCCACCATAGATGACATTTGAAGCTAATTAAGCAACCAGAATGAGAGTGTAAAAATAGTCTTGGGAAATACATCGATCATAGTAACAGATGAACCCTAATATATAATAGAAACTACTACTTAAAAACAATAACATCGATTAACATAGAAACGTTTAAATTAATAGACGCATTTTTAATTAATTAATTTCTTAGTAGGGAGAAACGCCGACGTTGGCCTGAGTAAGAAACCCATCTTTCATCAGAACATCATCCCCTTCCTACAAAAAATTAAAACTTAAATTAAAAAATTGCAGATAAATTGTGAACCTTTATTTATTTTAATATATTCTATATTCACATCTAAGGTTTTGATATATGTACCTGTTGGCACACATTTGGTTTCTTCACGGGTTGATCAGGCATGAGTCCGAAGTGAATATGAGGAAAGTGGGCCCACTAAAGGCAACAAACCAATTTAAATTAAACATAGAAAATATTTAAAAAAATGAAAATAAAAAAGTAGAGAAACCCTAGTAAGAGGTAGAAACCCTAGTATTAGGTTATAGATTGTTGGATCTTACATTTTTTGCAGCAGCACTGAAGGCATCCCTATGGCTTATATCAGGGTTTCCAGCTTTGATACGTTGGATCTCGTCCCTAGCAAATTTCGTCAGAATATGTCAATTTAATTCTTCATCGGTATAATTAATATACATGCCTTCATTAATTAATAATATTGTAGTACAAATTATAAAGATTTTGCATTCAAGGAATTTCTGCACTTAAAAAGGAAGCTCTTAAATCAATAATAAAGCTGCAAAGACACTGTTGGGTAGAGTGGGGCTATCTAGCTGCATATACTACACGTATATATGTATATGTATTGTACGTATATAATATGTATATGTATATGTGAGTGTGTAATACTAATATATATAATTACTTACTTGATGAACCGGTTGTAAGCAGATGGCACTCTCTGTCTTTTCTCCGGAGCTGAACATAAATTATAAATAAATAATTAAAAATACAAACAAACAATAAAACAAAAAGTCGACATTAATATTCACTTTGGCTGACTTTCTTTGGATTTCTACATCTTACTGTCACACTCTTTTTTCTTCTCATCACTACTTCATCATTATCCAATGATTTTACTTTTTCCGTTTCATATTTCTAGGGGGGACATTTTCTTTATACAAAACGGCAAAAAAATGAAAAATTATAATCATATCTTCAGTTAAAAAAAAAAATTAACTAGGGTTTCAAAAAAATCCAAAATTAGGTAAAAAAAAATATCTGAATTATTCTAGGGGGAAACTGTTGATGAACAATAGAATCAATCATGTTACAAATTATGATGTACGAACAAGATTGGGGAAGTGGGACTATGGAATATAAGAGGAAATAGGTGATGAGAGAGGAGAAGATGAGTGAGAAATGTTTGTGCAAAATAAAGGTTAATAACTGTTAAAGAGTAAACACATGATAAAATGAGCAGTTTTTAAGCTTCTTATTTGGTTACGAAAACACTGTGTACTAGAAAGGCCAATGTTGACAGGCTTGAATAACTTAGAGTGGAGGGCTTGTTGTATTCTTGTCTAGTTTTGTTGCAAACTTTTCTTTATTCATTGTAAGGGTTGAGTACCCCTTGTACTCTCAATAATAAATTTTGGCTTGTTCGAAAAAAAGAAAGGCCAATGTTGACGGTGACTCAAAACATTCCACACACTCAAGAACACAAGGGATAAATTTAAAGTTTGATGGACCCTAGCTAGCTAGATGAATTTGTTATTATGCAATTGATTTGATTTGATTTTCCGTATATAATGTACTACTTACTAAAGAGAATTGATATGTTACATATATAATATATTGAAGAATGTGGTTAATTAATTATTGTTTTGATATTCTTACGTCTATTAGCTGGTGGAGGCTTAGGAAGCTCGTCGATTCCTCGAATGGGCATCAGGGATTCGTTTGGATTTGGTTGGTTCATCATCAAGCTTGAAGGTGAGCTTCGAATATCCTCCTGAAAAATTAATTCAAAACAACAATATTTTGTGACTATATATATATATATTAATTATTCAATAATTCATATTAAAGAATTATTATTCAAGAAAATTGAAGAACGGGGTTTGTTGATATCAGATTAATTTAATTACTACCATTTCTAATTTTAAAATGGAGCAAATTAATTAAACAACCACCGGAATTAATCCTGATTAATTTTATAATAAAAAAACAATTGTAGAAGAAACCCTAATTTATATATAATCCCATCAAATTAAGATGCGTATATACCAAAATTAAGGGTAAGTGTTTGTGTGATGAATTCAACCAAATTATTAATTATATATAATCCTTGTAATTAAAAAAAGTAGAGATGGATGTGAATAAAAATGCAGTGTACCAGAAGTAGATTCTGAGGAAAAGAGAAAGAGTGAGCAAGATGGAGCTGATTGGCAGAAGGAAGCAGCAATCCACGCATATTCACAGACAGAAGGTTCGTACAATGCCCGCAACGCACTGTCACAGTCTTGAACAAGCTCGTGCAAGGTACACTCACCTAAAGCAGATATATTATATGTATGAATTAAATTAAGTGTTAATTAATTTGTACCGTAAATCATGAGGGGATGATATATACCGCGAGGACAGTGTCGCAGTAGTTGCAATGGACGTAACAGAGCTGCTCCGAATTAGGATTAGGGGGGAGGTGCTGCCCATGGTGGTGCTCCGGTGCAGCAGCAAAAGCAGATGAAGATGACATTTTTAATTTTGATCTATCTCTTCTTCTTGTTATGGAGTAATATATATAATGATGAATGGTTTGATTGATTGATGGATTAAGTGATCAAGGTATGTATGTATGTTATATATATATGGTGGTGGTAGACTCTGTTGACAGATTAACCACCTTCAATCTGATCTTCTGAATCTTTTCTTTTTTGGGCCTTTTCTTCCTTCACTACTATACTAGAGTGAGAAAGAAAAAAGAAAATCAAAGATAGGGTATTGTGAGGAGTACGATTCGGAAGGGGTGCCCACTAATATAGATAGTAGACAATTTTTATTAAACTTTTATGTTTTTATTATGTTCACCCACTTTAATTATTTTCTTTCATCATACATATACATATATATATACTCCTTTTGTCCCACTATAAGTTTCCCCACTCATAAATGGAAAAAGTAATCCCATTACTCATAATTTTTATCCTCACATTTTTAACCATATTAAAAAATGCAACTCATTACTCCACATACATTTTTTCTGTTTTTCAATACCCAAAACTACCCTTTATTTTTATTATTTTATTATTATTTCTTAATTAAAACACTCAAAAGAAACGGCCGGGAAACTTATATCGGGACTGATGGGGTATATCATTTAAAAGTCCGAACTTATAGAGATCTATCCTAACACTCCCGGCCTCACTTCAGCGGGAATCAAACCTAGATTTGGACATGAGCCAACGTTGATACCATGAGAGCTCATTTGTTACCTGGAAAAAAAGGGATAAAAAACAAATTTCCTATCATTTCAAGCGTTTATTATTATTAATGCATTTTCTCTCACTCAAAAGCCAGTACTCTATTTTTTATTTTGGTTGGATTATACATACCTCCTCTTATGTGGTATTGTTAATATCAAAAATTATTTCTTAAATTCCCATTTATAATACATCTCAACAAACATGTAAAAAATTTAAATATGTCACATATATAAGTAAATTATATTATATGATTGCATATTCTTCTAATCTTATATCACTAAAACGGGCTTTGAAAGAATTACTCCTTATCTAAAAGTCCAAAATTTTAAAGAGACCTTTAAAACTAAGTTGTTTATATTATATTTGTAGCAAAATACAAAAAATATGTATGTATAGATGTATACGTACGTAGAGGGAGGAAATGTGTGGTTGGCATTCCCAATGGATGTGTGTATAGAGAGTGTGAGAGAGAGAGGGGGGTTGCAGAGACGCGGCAGAGGTGGGGGAAAGGAGTGAGAAAAGGACGTGTGCATGGGGTGATTACCTTTCATTCATTCACCTGTTCTTTTCATACTTAACGCACCCTCCCCTCTTTCTATCTATTAATTTTTTTTTTTGAAAGACTATCTATTAATTTAATGTACGACTTCTAATTCTATTAACTTTTTGTTTTTTTTTTCTCAATTCCCAATTTCTTTTTCTTATTTTTAATAAAATTAATGCTATACTCGTATGTAGGGGTGGACGGTACGACATACCGAAAATTTTCTCGTCATACCGTTACCGTACCGAAATTTTCGATACCGAAAAAATTTCATACCGTTGTCGTACCGAAATTTCGGTATACCGAAATTTTCGGTATGCCGATATTACATACCGATATCGTACCGAAATTTCAATATATACCGGTATATCGAAATATTTTCGGTATACCAAATTTTTTTCGGTATACCAGTATATTTTTCCGGTATACCGGAATTTTTTTCGGTATACCGAAAATATTTCGGTGTACCGTAATATTTCGGTATTTCGGTATACCGAAATTTTCTATATTTTCATACCGTTATCGTACCGAAATTTTCGGTACGGCCGAAAATTTCGGTATACCAAAAATTTCGATAAATTTGATATTTTTCGGTACGATAAGTGCGATATACCGGTATTTTCGGTATTTCCTCCAGCCCTACTCGTATGTATATACTTCAGCGTAGGGGTTATAAAGCCTTAAATGGCGGGCACCTATCCTCTTCATTTGCTTTTATTACCATTGTGGTTGCAAGTCAAGTTTGTTTTAAATCCCTTCCTTTTCAGAATTTATTAGTATACTAGTATTTTTCAAAGTCTATCCGATGTATTTAATTATTTAATACTAAGTTATTAAAATCTTGTTCTTTTATACATCTACTTTAATTATGTCCTTTTATTTTTCCGATGTCACCCGTTCAATTACCGTTCAATCACAAGAATGTATCATCACCTTTTTCACTAATATTGATATCATGATATTCAACAAAATTCAACCATTGTGATTTAAAATTTGTATAATCTATAGGAGATCGTTCAGTTGAGCAGTTACTAGTTTGATCCTAAATCAAGATATTAATAATTATGTAAAGGGTGTTAAATGAGTAAAAGTGAGTGGAGGTATAAGGTTAAACAATCATCTCTTTCTAAAGCTTCCAACATTTATAAATTAAGTCCTTATAATATGAGGGTAAAATATATTAATTTCCTTTAAACATCCATCACAAATTCTTCCGTAAAAGTTGTTATCATTACACTTATAAATTAATATTCATAACATTTAATGTCATGATATTAGTTAATAAGTGTAATGATATCATTTGATAAGTGTATATTACTAGTAAAGTTTATAAGTATAATGATATAATTCATATTTTGAGTCGATCGATTTCACATGATCAGCGGTTGTACATATATATACAATATGGAGTACTTAATTATCTATAGACCACTGTTATATTGTCTACAAATATGACTTAGTTTGTTTGTATATGCTATTAATTTTGTGATAAAATGCGTCGCCTTTACCTTTTACCGTTGTAGAGAATATTATCGTATGACGATTTTCAAAATTAATAGGGCAAAATTGATTAAGATAGCTCACCAGGATTACTTTATAACGTCGACCTACTTTCTTGTGGGGTGGAAACCCCTCTTTATTTTTTTGGGAATAAAAGAAAAAGAAAAAACTCAACTAAATTTCCTGAAAAAAGGCATTCGTTATGTGTCTCCTTTTATGTGTTGCCCAAAGGTCGATTCAAATTAGTATAGGACCACTTCAAATTTCAGCATAATTTCCAACTGTACGGAATGATTACTGATTATTAGTATGTTATGGGGAAGAAATATTATCTTTGGACGATAATTTTCTGCTCACCATATTTTCAGTGTATCAATAGGTCTAGGGTTCAATAAGTGTCCACCTCAACTTTGTTTGAAGGAATTTTTTTTATTTAAAAACAATTAATATTTTACCGGATAACTAATTGATTCTTTCATCCACATATAGCTAGATAATTAAATGCATAAATACATATTACTGGATAAAAAAACATGTAAGAGAAAACTCCCATTTTTAGTCTCTTCTCATTTAAAAAGTTCTTTTTTATCAAAATTATTTATTTCATTCTTTTTTAGTCAAGAGAATTAATTTTTGGGCAATTATACCCTTAAAGAAGTTAACAAAAAATTAAAAAAAAAAACGGTGGTACGGGATTAATATATTGTAGTATGAAATTAATTAAATTGTGGTACAAATTTAAAAATGATGGTACAAGTTGAATTAAATTATGGTATGGGCTGAAATGATGGTGGTACGGTGTTAAAATAAGGTGGTACGGGGTTGAAATAAGTTTGGTACGGTAGTGATAGTGGTACGGGGTTGATAAAATGGTGGTACAGACTGAAAAGATATTTACAGACTGAAGTGATAGTGGTACGGAGTTAATTGAAGGGTGGTACGGGCTGAAATAATGTTGGTACGGGGTGTATATATGGTAGTAAAAACTAAAATAATAAAAGCATAAAAAGGGTAAAATTGGAAAAAAATATATTCTCTTTACTAAAAAAGAATAATTATAAATTTTATGACAAAAAAGAACTTTTATTTTTATGTTAGACTATTTATAAACTCATCCCAAAAAAGTAAACTAATTAATTACCAATTGTACAAGACAAATAAACCACGTGATGAACCATAGTTTTCGGCAGCTTTATGTCATCTCCAAACGGCTGATTATAATTAATACCAACACTTCCATAACTTTTTCATTTTTATTAGGCTAAGTTTTCTATGTATTCAGGTACATCGTGCATTTATAGTGCAATTTAGAATCATGTAATTTATTATATTGAAAAGTATAATTTATTTATACTGAATCATATAACTATTAATATGGAAAAATAATTGCACGGTTCAGTGTAAATAAATTGCACTTTTCAACATAATAAGTTGCATGATTTTAAAATGTACTACGAATGCACGATGCACCCGGGTGTACATAAGAACCACTATTTTTATTATGTTGATGATGTGTCACTCCCAGGGGCGATTCTATTAGTGAGTTGGAGTACACCCCAACTCACTATATATTGTAATTATTATATGCAAAAAATTTAAAATTAGCCCATCAACTCATCCAAATTAATTATATCAACCCACCCTAATTATAAATCTACTTAAAACTCATCAATATTTCTCAATTCCTGTAAAAATATTAGCAAATAATTACATGTTCACCCACTTTTAATTAACCTTTTATTTTATCTAAAAACAAATCAAACATTTTTACTTCAAAAAATTTATTTTCACCTAGAGCAGGGAATTAGAGTCTAAGGAAATTTGAGATTCTTCATTTTTGATTTTATTTTTTCAACACTCTTCCTCAATTTTCAAGGCCGATCAAGTAATTTTTTTATTCTTTTAATTTTTCTTATACAATGTAGATACATACTCAATTATTGATGAATTTTATGCTTTGAAGTCTCTTCGAGTACAGTTCAATAAATATTGAAGATATTTTATTTTATTTAAAGTCATTGGACTAATTTTTTTTATTTCTAACTCATTCCCTTATAAATTCCTGAACCCGCCACTGGTCACTCCAAATGCTATGGTTACTTAACTCACTTTACTCGTGAATTATAAAAGAAAACTGACATTTATCCTAATTCATTCTCCAATTTAACGTTATGATATACATTTAAAACGTGAAAATTGAAAAGATAGAAAAAGTATATCACTAGAAAAAAGTAGGGAAAATTACTCTAAGGTATAAGAGTCATGAGAAGATTATTCTAAGGTACATTGTGCAAAAACAAATTTGCACTTTATTTCAATCTAGATACTAAAATGCAAACTTGTTTTTGCACAATGTACATTAGAGTAATCTTCCTATAAATTTTGTACCTTAAAGTGAATACCCAAAAAAGTACTTTGGATTATAATTACGTTAACTTAGAGTTATTCGTGATTGACTTGAATAAAAATTCCTCTCAAAATCTGTCTAAAATATCAAATGGAAATTCGTGGTTGAAATGTTATAGACTCCTTTGACCAACAACAAACTGTCTGAGTAACTTCATATTAAAAAAAAAAAAAAAAACCTAACATCATGACGATTGTTTTTCTGTTGAAAGATAACATCATGACGATTCAGTGAGGAGGATAACATAATGCAGGGGCAGTTTTTAACCACTACTCATTGAGTAGAAGTTTTTTTTTTTAATAACAGAATAAGGGATTGTTTTTAACCTCAACTGATTGAGTAGAAGGGTTTTTTTTAATAACAGAATAAAGGGTTGTTTTAAACCTCTACTTATTGAGCCGCAGAAGTTTTTTTTTTTGTTTTTTAAGTTGATGTAACTCAACTTTTTGAAAAAAATAAGCACTTTCAGCATCCCTCTTATATTTTAAAACACACTCTAAGTGGAGTATATAGAAAAAGTGGGATATCTCAAATATTTAGAGCATCACTATCATTCTCAAAGGTCATATGTTCGAGTCACCTGTCCTACTAAATAAAGTATACAACACTTGCACCAACATTGAACAATAAATATATAAAACAAATAATAATTCTCACGAGTGAAAATATCTAATACTGATTAACTAATATTTTTTAATAAAATAAATAATACTCTCTTCGTTCCAAATTAGTTTTCATATTCTTCTTTTTTGTTTGTTCCATATTAGTTTTCACACACAAAAAGAAAATTTTACTCATAACATTAACCCTCACAGTATACACTTATTTACACTCTATATTATACTTTTTCTAACACAAATAATTCACAAATACACAATTAAATTTTATTTGACTCAAACACTCTTACTTTATCACTTTAATAAAATCAAAATAAAATTTCCTTAATTTCCGTGCCCAAATTAGTGTGTAAACTAATTTGGGACGGAGGAGCACCATCTTAGTACATATTTGAATTTTTGTTTTTTTTTACGGAAAAAGTAAATTTGTAATACTCAAGAAATGGTAGGCTCACGCCTTACATCGTTGACCACGAGGCCAAAGCAACAAGCAGGAATTTCACTATGCCAAAGTTTCTCAAAATTAACAAAGTGGCCAAAATGAGATAAAATGACAACCTTGTACTTTGTTTATTCTAAAAAAAAATAATAATAACCCTAGAACTAACCTGCTAAGTTTTATCAGTATTTTTTTTAATATATATTTACTCATTACTTATTGCATTTATTTCCTGAAATGACCGTTCGCAAAGGCACCTTTCTCTCCCGCACACATAGATACGTTGTTGTCAGTGAAATCAGAAGCCATATCTTCCAATTTTTTCATTTATGTAGCCTTTTGTTTTCACATTATTTCCTCCAATTCCCTTTGGCTAATTTTTATGCAAATCTAATCCTTTTCTTCTGAAAATCTCTTCCTTTATTTTGTCCTTATCTCTGAAACATACTCAGATCAGACTTTAATTTTCCAATATTTTTTAAATTTAAATACACGTTATTTAATCGAATAATATACATATACATAGGAATTTAAGATAAAATCCAGAATTGAATTGTTTCTGTATTTATTTGCCATTTAGAAAGCAGGAGGGAGAACGAAACCCTAGACTTGCTGAAAAAGATAGCTGTCACTTCTTCTCTAACATAATTGAAAACTATCACATCCAAAAAATCCAACCTCGTGAGTTTAAACTTTAAATTAAAAACAAAAGCAAAAGTAAATAAAAAGAAAAGAAAAGGGCTTTTCCACTGTTCTAGTTTCCAGAAACGACCCTGGAAGAGGCAGTAATTACTGTTTTCCCCACTTTCTTGTACACCATGGTTTTGCGGACCAATGTACTGTAAAATTTCTCTATCTTTTCTTGACTTTAGATTTAATCAATTGAATCTCTCTCAAAAAAAAAAAAAAGATTTAATCAATTGAGAAATATGGGTAAGATTTTCACTATAATGTATAATATTCTTCCTACTAATATCATTAAAAAATTTAGTTAAATGCTTCAAGCATTCGAAAATCCCAACAATACATGCACCAAAATAAATTTGAAAACAAGTGAATTGAGTGGCCGTACATGTCGTTCATTAAATTCATTGTTCAGGGGACAATGACCAAATTATCGTTCCACGTGGTCTATTCAATTCTTCTTACCCGTGAGACAATATCTCTGCAACAAATTGCTCAAATTTAGCAAGCCTTTCAAATTTTGATTTTCCTTTTAATATCGCATGTTTGATTCTTGAACATGCTATGTCAATTCCACCACTTTGTACACATTTATTACTTATCTGTCTTGGTACAAGTTTTTTGTACTCATGAATTAATCATACACAAAATGCTTTTTCATGATTGCTTACAACTCTATCTATTCTTGATTTCATAATTGTTCACTTATTTAATTTCTGATACTGAAAAATTGTTGGATTATGCTTTGCCAGTCAATTCACTTGTTTTCAAATTTATTTTGGTGCATGTATTGTTGGGATTTTCGAATGCTTGATGGTAAGAAGAATTGAATAGACCACGTGGAACGATAAATTTGGTCATTGTCCCCTGAACAATGAATTTAATGAACGACATGTACGGCCAGTTTACAAACACAAGATTTTCAATTGCAGTAAATTGTATTTATGATGAAACTTTTATGTCTCCTTTAGCTCAGAAAGAAAAAAAGTCATATTAAGTTCTTATTTACTTTAGGGGAGTCTTGGGTGAGAGGCCGTCTCACGGATCTGAAGCTTCATTTAATCAATAATTGTCTCATTAGTAGAGAATTTCGTCCAATCGCGCTTAATGGTAAAGAATCTCACTCATTAGTCTGACACGTGAAAAGTGATGGTATTAATTTAATTAAAAAAGTCATAATGTTCAAGTGGAAAATGATAATTTTCTGGTTCAAACTAATTAAACATTTAAAATGTTTAATGCGTATACATCAGTGATACATTGTATACGAAAAGCGACAATGTTCATTTCAAAGTTATACATTTCAAAAGGTATCATACATAAAAACAGTGTATATATACTTACTTGAAAATAACTTTTTATTGTTCAAAGTAAAAGTGATACACACATCATTGAATATATAAATTAAAAGTGAAACTATACATTTAAGTTAGATGTCACATGTTTTCAACTATTATCCCGGCCGTCGTATTTTGTTAACATCTTTCTCGCACAAATTTCGACAAAAAAATTCATCTTAAGAAACGACAACATCACCAGGACACAGTTCAAAACATGGTTTCAATTTAAATTGGTTATGACAGCTGCCCAAATTTTTTTTTGGTACTTTGTGTATATATATATAGGTTAGGTCTTGTATCTGTTGAATCGAGTAAGATCTTATTTCTCATAAGCAAGATTTTAAACATGCAACTTGTTATGTTGAAAAGTGAGACTTATTTACACAAAAAAGTGCAATTGTTAATATGAAAACATAATTGCATGCTTCTGTTTGGAATAGTTGCACGTTTCTGTTTTGTATAGTTGCACGCTTCTAAAATGCACTATGAGTGCACGGTGCACCCGGGTGCACATGAGACTCCCATCATATATATATATAGCTAATACTTCCAATCTATGATATTTTTGGGGACAAGCACTTCATGCTTAAACATTGGTTACTGGTTTGTACGATTTGCGTGGCCAAGAGTTAAAAGAAAACAAAGTTGTGCATGTAATTTTTTGACCAAAGTGTAAGCAGTACTACTTGATGCTAATAGTAATAGTACGTACATACCGACATCATTATTGTACATTTTTGTTTTCGAATAAATTAGGATTGATTTCGTGTGGATTAGTAATATAAGTTCTTGATGTAAGATGGTAATTTAAAATTAGGATTGTTGACCTCATATTAGATCAAGGCTAGCAAGGGTGTGAGACATGTGTTTGGACATTGTCCTAGGTCAATTAATTGGTGCACCCACATAATTTGTGAACAATATTGTGGTTAGGTGAACCTCGTCTCACATAAATCATTGTCTTTGAGTAGTGATTTAGAAAAAATGATATTAATAAGAGTGGGTCTCATGACCAACATATGTACTGTGCACTTCATAATGGAGTAAATTTTAAAAATATATAACCTGTTGCACTGAAACATGTAACATGTTTACACTGAAACATGCAACTTATTTTCATATTAATAGTTGCACATTTCAATGTAAACAAATCACATATTTCAATGTAACAAGTTTATATTTTTAAAAGTAACTATTGACAGCACGACACACCTTGTGCATACAAGACTTAGCCATAGTCTGCATAGGCCATTAGTTATTTCTATCTTTTTGTCGTTTCATAAGAGAGTTGGGTTGTCATTTGCATTGATATGAGGTGAGATATAGAATATATCCCGTGCAAAAAGAGCAGGGGAGGTGCTCCGACCATTAAAGAATACTCGTATTCTAGTTACATATTTTTTTCAAAAATAACAAATTAATATATAATAATATAAGAGTGTCCAAAAGATGCCCTGCATTATTATCATTATACCATACATGGCGGCACGATCGAACCCATTCCCAGATGTCAAGAATGACTTCTCAACTAATCAAATCTCATTCCTTTCTACAAACACCGTACCAAATTCTATATTATATGAGGGGCCGTTTGCATGATCCAATTTCTTCCACAATTAAGTTAGGACATTTGTTACGTAACAATTCTCATTAATTTTTTCTTATTTTAAAGATCAAATAATTACTCGAATTCATAACCTTGACATTAACTCAAGGTAATTAAAAGTGAAATAGTATGAAGATGGTGTTTTCGACTGATTGTAAATTTGTAAAGAAACCACTACATCAAAAGTAAATTTGTTTGTTCTTAGATTACATTTGTTTCTTTGATTTGGCTGTTTGTCAGTCCCTGTCGATCGTTGACATTACATTTATTTTTCTCAAGGTGCTTTTTGGGTTTGAAAAATTACATGCCTTCTTTTCACCAACAGTCTTCCAATTCTCCTCCACGTTAGCCAACATAGTACATATACCGCGTAGACTCTATATATGTACTGTGCTAATTGTATATAGGATGAAATGTACCTTAAAAATGATGCTACGAAGTAGGTAAAAGAAAAAGAGAGTTGTTAATGGCATATGGATCTGGGCTTCTTTTTTCAATCCACATGCTCGTATAAATTAGCCAACTCTATACTGCTATGTATTCAGTCTTTTCTACGTTTCTGGGTAACCTAGATTCCGAGCCTTGACTAATTTTATTCGCTACGAATTCCAATCTATCCATATTGGGGCTTTGATTTGTGGTATGTTTGTTATACATACCCAAGATGCCACTTGGGTCATATCAATATCACTGAATTGGTTTCCTTAGTTTAAACTTTCAGTTTTACTATTTTTTATGTTAGAGATTCATTCACTTCCCCTTATACGTGTTATTATTAAGTAAATAAAAATAATAATATTTTCATTATACGTGTTGATTTAAAATTAATTATTTTATAAATTAATTACATCTATATTAATTTATATTTTTTTTATAATACTAAATTTATATTAAAATATTATTATAATAATTTGTCATATAAAATGACAAATGTTAAAATTTATATTAACTAAGTTAAAAGAAAATTTTAATATTACAACTTAAAAAATTTAATTTATTTAAAATCCCGTGTAACACACGGGTTCTACACTAGTTTAACCTATACATAACTCCTCTATTAATGTCTTCCATATTTTACCGTTAGCCCAATTTGTGTAGGAGAATGGGCAAGAGAGGGAGATACATATACAAATATCTATTTTAAGTTTCTTTTTTTCTTTTTTAAACCAAGTTTGTTAAATAACTCCAAATCATACAATTCAATCATTTTACATAACTAAAACATAATTCAAGATTTACAGATTATAATGCTTTACGATCCCTTGATTAGATTCAACACCTAATGTTAATAGAGTACATTATTTGCTCATTCATACACATTATACACACACACACACACACACAAAAGTAATAGGATATGAATTTTATTGGCTCCCTTTTCGTAACTTAAAAAGGGATAATCATTCATGTTTGTACCAAAAGAACAGAAAAATAAGAAAAATGCATTTTCTTTGATTCACAAGGTTGAAGGAGGGAGTGAAAATTGAGAAATATGATAGCCGCAATTAATGAGGTGCGGCCACCGAAACGTGTTTTTGGCATCTGAAGCCCCTAACATAACTACACACTGCGTGTGTATAGGCAGAGCATAGTACGTACGAGGCTACACAGTAGGAGATACCCTATTACAGCTACACTACAAGGCTAGAGTTAGATAGATACTCCTCAATTGAAATATGTAAAAAATATGACTTTATCACACATGTGTAGGGCCTATGTAGTAAACATGTCCTGCCTTTCTTTTTGTTTTGCCATTCCCCCACCCCCACCCCCACCCCATTTAAGTGACTAGATATCAGCATTGTATAAAAATCCAGATACACATACACACACATATATGCACATGGGACCTAAAAGCAAGAATGACATCAATGCAAGGGTAAATGGTTTTAGAGCTCATTAAACAATCTTGCATCTGCCATACCAAATTCTAAGAAAGTCATCCGTACCGTTGTACTTCAAACATTAGATGCTAAAATTGGATCTATCTTATCATGATTCTCAATTTGGAATTATCACACAACTGAACCATGATGAGATTGACATTTCCTAAAGCACATGAAATTATCAAGCCAATGATTTGACTGTTGGATCACTCTCTCAACAACCAGTGATCTAACAGCGCACAACTTAGAAAAGTCTGCCTATATACAATTCCGAAAGGTTAATGCACGGTAAAGAGTTTTTCGATCATGATGGGAAATGCAAGTGGTAAAGAGTCTGATGAATCACCAATAAATCATTCGAATGAAATTAAAGTGAATGCACAGCATCAATTTGCCCAAAACCTGAATCTTTTGCTATGCATGTAAAATCCTAGAAAGGCACATGTATTACCTTGTGATCTGGAGGGATTTATCCTTGGCGGTCAATTCTATTTGCAGGACCAATAGCCAGCCCTTCATGGTGATAATATTAGCTGGGATCAACATAATCAGTCGAACGAAGGTAGAACTTCATAAAAACATAAAGAATAAATCAACCTTGTACTGATCATGTACAAACACATGTGAAATGATTTGGGCAATTTTCAGACAGGGTTTAACAGATTACACCAGAATTCAGAATAGGCCACTAATAATGAAAGCAATAGAAAAGTTCCTATGCACATCAGAAATGAAGAGCCAAAGCTGGTATAAAGATCCTAGAACAATATCGTGAGAAATATAATATGATGCTATGTACAATCTACATGTTAAAGGAAACTGATTATTGCGACATGATCTACATGTGTAGAGCCTCTTTTAAAACTGATTAATGTGAAATGATCCACTTTACTAGAAGAACCTCAACCATATTCTGTATGTACATGTAAACATGAAAAGTGTTGGATAGGACCATGTATAACAGGCAGGTCAGAAATCATAACCTTGAAAAGTTTTTTTCCCTGAAAAACTACCCCTGAAAAGTCCTTTGAAAAGCTTCTTTCACCCAGTTTTGGAACAAATAAAGTCTACGTTCACTTTGAAAGCCAATATATGATAAGGAAAAGTGTACAAGCAGCAATAACTGCAGATAGGATGAGAGTGTCTCGTGATCGTTTTCTTCTAATTGAACCTGGGGGTTAATGGAACAAATTAGTACATGTAGATTTCTCATAAACGTCTATGAATAAGCAGTCTTAAGAGAATATTACCAAGAAGACCACGAATGACAGGAAATTTTTCACTGAGTTGCTTGGCTTTTCCTTGAACATCTCCAAACAAGGTCCTTTAAGAGCCCAAGACAGCTCTAGTTGCTTGAGCTTGACTTATTACATCATCGAACTGTAATAAGTCAACCAAAAAATGTTTAGTAGTTTAAAATTGGATATCCTTCACATGCTCTTGCTCTGATGCAAGATATTGGCATAATTCATGCGAAGACGTCCAACAATCACGAGTTGAAGCATAATGCTAGTAGCAACAACTATAATTACTTCAACAATCATCAGTCTAAGTCCATTCTAACTTTACCAATTCATCAAATCACAAAGTAAAACAGTGTTCGTTGTTTTTATTGTATTTCAAGAATATGTGTTTTGATAGTGGGTGTTTTGGGATAATGAAGATAGGTGAAAGTAATGTTTGGATTTGTTGTAATGGAGAAGAAAGTTAGTATACATGTCAAATAAAAAATTTCATTTGTTGGTTTAAGTAAATCAATTAATAAAAATATAGTCTAATTTTGTTTTACATTAAATTTAAGTGCATGGAAAGTTAAATGTTTCTTTTTATATAGTAGTAGGAGACAAGAGGTCCAATTCGAATTGCTGTGCAAGTGACTTATTATATATGACATCCTACACTTTTTTGTCGGGAAAATATGGTTTGATTAAATGTAACAGATATATCATAATGAAAATAGCTGGAAAAGAGAGAAATATTAGCTACCTAACTTTATTGAGCTTCACACATTAACGTTTTCAATCTGAAATATGAAAACAAACATTGCTATAAAAACTAAAAAAAAATCATACCAAGATACAATAACCAACAGCTTATAGATCTTACGTGAGATGTGCTTCCATGGATGGCAGCCCTCTCCCGTAACAACTGCATACTTGGAGAAATACTCCCAGAAGCCTGCATAACTCTTTTTTTTTTAAATAGTAATCATAACAAATTTGTCTGTGTATTAACATAATTATCAATTAGCTGCTCTTACCTTGTATTCACTGATATCATCTCGCACAGAACTAAGAAGTTCCGCATGTTCCCTCATTGAGTTAATATTTCCCTTGATACGTCTAAATTCCTACAAAAAATATCTGCTGTCAAAGCCACCGAAGCTTTGATAAATTGTGGGGTAGAAGAAAAAAATATGACCCTTGACATGATTAAAGTGTGGTGGAGAAAAGGAAAGGAAAATGACACTTGAAGCTATTGAATGACCACATCATTCAAAAGCTTGAGCTGTTAAAGAGGATTATCATTTGATATTTATCTCAATATCTTCAACTTGCTCCCTCACTTGTAGACAGGTTGCTTAAAGCCTTGCACATGGATTTTTTTTTAATTGGGTGGCAGTGATACTTGAATACAGGGCTTTTCATTTGGCCTAACCCTGAAATCATGTTTACTCACCACCTCCTCTAAAAGCTTAAGCATAGAGAAGTATCATTCTCAATATCTTCAATAGCAGGCAGCATTAAACCCTCAAGAAGGCAAAAAGGTTACTAAAAAGGGATTCAAACTTCAACTGCATTAGTTTAACATCCATGAGATGAAATACACTAGTTTCAAATCAACCACGTGTCCACGTCTGAAATCAATTGTATAAAACAAATGAAGATTCGGATGAATAACGTTATTTTATTTTCTGACGTGTTTAAGAGGAATTGGACACAAGCAGATAGATCATTGAAACTATAAAACATAAAATAGAGATAGACTTGATTCAAAGAAGTCAAATTATACTAAAAGCTAATGCTTTCTGTATCTCCAGGTATGGTGATGTAAAATGAATAGAAGACTGTATGATATCCAAAACATCAAAGAACAGAAACAGATCACAGATGGTAGAAATTAACCTGAGTAAACTCATGAAAGATATCCCTGTGCCTTGAAAGCTTTTGTGTAACTGAAGTAGTAGGCGCAGATGACGCCGCACAGCGACTCATTGAATCATTTATATCCAGCAGCTTCTCAAGCAATGACTGGATCTCAATTTCCATAGAATTCCATGACCTGCTGGATCCAACAGTTGGTGAGCCACCATCTGCATAGCCTTGATAAATAATAAAACAATCAGAGACACAAGAACTAGCACAAAGAAGACGTCATATTATGAAAAAGGATTCTGGTTTCAGAATATGATGCCAAAATCAGAGAGTTGTCCTCCAAGGAAAAATAAAAAAACTTAATCCCGGAAAAACCATCAGAAAAGCATGCCACTGTTCAGTTAAAGATGTTTTCAGTAATATCCATATACTATACAACTAAGTAAGTGACATTCTTAGGAATACAGGATCTCTCAGTCATAAACTAATTTACTTATGTAGATGTATTTACTACTTGACACTAATGCCAAATTCGAGCAACAATAGGTTCGTCAGCAAAAAGCTAATGTATTTTTAACAGATAAAACTACTGAATTCAGCTGTTCACGTTACAAAATTGAAACAGTGAAATGCTAGTAACCACAATAGTATTGTGACAATACTTATCAATAATATGCACCCAACTTGCATTCCTCCATCAGAAGACAGACTCAGTCTAGATATTACTTAAAAACACGACAATGAACAGTTTATACACATCGGGAAGCATTAATAAGTTAACTCATGCAGCTTATCAATTCTCATCTCATCTTCACTGATCACAAGATAAGGAAGTAGTAATGGATTCATAAAGTGCATTCATCTTTATTCAGGAAGTCAGGAACAAAAATGCTACGTAATACAGCACTTTTCTTTCTTGCAGATCATAGCTATAGGTTCATGGTTCCACATTGCACATACAGAATGCATAACAAGCTTGAAGGCCTTACGTCAATCTTTTCATAGCTCATAGTAGATATTTCAATGATGTGGATTCCACCAGAATCTTTAAAAGTTTCATCACTGAAGAATGTTGCTCTAGATGAAATATTCCTAATATATATCAATTTTGGTCCTATGATATGAAGGGGGAAGTAGAACCCCCGCCTATTGAACTAGTAAAAACACTGTTATTCTCAACTATTCATCGACCAACCAATTACACTTCACATATAAACCAAAGTGCACAATCATTCCTTGGATACATGTAAATCAATATTAAGTTCTTAGTGTCTCCCTGTATACCAATCAACCAGAGTTAAAGACGTTAGTCTCTAGATTATCAGTTCGCATCGAGTAAAATACTTCTTCCTACACCGACATCCACTAAAGGTGAACTACATACTTACTCCACTCTTACCCAAGGATTACGAATTCTCAAGCACATCCAAAAGCATATCAGGAAATTATGACAATTGGTGACAACGTGCGATCTGGATGAGATCAAGGAAATTGGGAAACTTATAGGCTACGGCAAAGATTGTTACCTCGTTGGGTGAGGCGAGCGCCGAGCTTAGCATAGTTAGAGAGCTTGACATCGAGATCGCCTTCCACTTTCCGAGCATCTTTACGGAGCTCCTCCCAACCCGATTCCTGCAACTCGTCCATAGTCGGATTCCCAGATATCCGTACCTAAGATGATTCGACCCGTTTACGAGACTAATTGAACGTTCGTTATGCCAATTATGACCCAAACCCGTCAGTTTTACTATTAGAATCGAAGCGGCTTGTTGGATTAGGTGCGCGCCCGGCGCCACTGTTCTTCAGTTATCACTGATGCAGTTGTTTTTAGCACTCGACTCGAGTTGCTTTGATTCTAGTGTATCTTTTTCCAGAAACGCGCGAGAGCGTGAATTTGGGGTTCATTCATCAGGGTGTTGTGTTAAGGGCCGACACATGGTGGTTTACGGCCCAACTTCTGCCAAGTGCCCTGAAATATAGTCCATAATGACGACTCTGAGTCAAAAGTATTGGGCCACGATTTCAGCCCATGAGAGTTACCAGTGGCCTTTTTGTTTCTTTTGAAGGGTCCGGTTATACGCACCCCATAATTGGGAGATACACCCACATTAACATTAAACTCCCAATTTTACCCCTCCTTCCTCCCTTTGCCACTATCAGATCTATCGCGCCGCCTCCTCCCTACCCACCTCCCCACTCTGTTTGTTCCCGAATTCATGCCCAAGTACAAACAATAGAAATGATGTCGCCCCTGTTTCGTCTCATCTCCTTGTGACCAGAGCATGCCAGATTACCTTCGTCCCTCTTCTGTTTTCTTTTTCTTTTCTTTTTTTCCAAAATTTTCTGGTAAAAAGATTGGTCGCGTTCTCAGTTCTTCTCTCTTCACCTAAATTAATTTTTGCAGATTACCTTCTCAGTTTTCGCAGATCCAAAAATCGGATGCTAGTCGCGATTTTTTTCTCTTGTTCGTCACGCCACCTGCCGCTGCCAGCCCTCACGCCACCCACCGCCACCTTCTGCCGCCGCCATATGACTTTTCTTAGTCAAATTAGACAAAAAATTGATATATTTTTGGTAAAAAATAAATCAGTTGAAATAAACAAAAAAAATCAATTCTGGTTTACCCAAAAAAGAGAGAGAAGAAGATGAAAACATTCGCGAACATTACCTGACTCTGGATGGATGGAAGGATCAGAGGTGGTAATAAAATGGTGGTGTCCTTGTTGTAAGATTAGAAAATTGTGGGCAACCTTTTTTGCTGGGGCTTGGGGCCGTGAGAAATGAGAACAGGGGGTCGGGACCGGGAGGCGGATGCAGATTTGCAGCGGCGAAGAAACAGAATAATTTGTGGTTTATTTTTAAGAAAGGGTATATTAGGTAGTACAATATTTATATAGGTGTATCTACTAATCTTGGGGGTGTGGATAACCGGACCCTTTTTTGAAAGATTGCCACATGTCAGGGGTCTATTTAAAAAAGTGAATGGTGATTTAAGAGTTACTTTAAAAAAAGGTACAGTTTACAAATTCAAAACAAAACCTCGCATAAGTAAAAACCTTTCTTTGCGATTTGGATTCGCGGGTCCAGTGTAAACAAGCACTCATCTTCCTCGTAGAGTGATTTTCAACCCTTTTTCGTTTATTTGCTCCTTTTGACATCTTCTTGTTTGCAAATAGTTCGCAATTATGATGGATTTCTTATTGTTGTGCAATTGATTACCAAGGCGGTGGGTTCAATTTGAGTATTAATTAGTGAATCTGAAAAACATCGAAATTGATAAGTGAAGTGACGTAGTATGCTTTAGTGGTACTTTGTTTTTTTGCGTTTAGCACTTATGGTGTTTCTCATTGTAACGATTTGCTTGTTTGATTCTCTATATGCATTATAATCTGTGGCTTGTATTATTGTCTTACTGATTTTAAATTCATGCGTTGTTGTATTTTTCAGTGACCTGTAGATTGAATTACATGGCTCACCAACTTCACTGTCGATATCAAGGACGCAGCTGATGCCCTCGAGGAGGATGATCAATTTGTAAGTTAATCACATAATCCTCTCCTTGATTCATCTAGAACATCATATCAAATTGTCTTTTGAAGATGCTTCTTCTTATTTGACTCGGTTACCCCTTTGGTATTGTACTTGTTGCTGATCGTTATATGTTGTTGGAATGTGAGATGAGCTATATATGTTTTGATATTTATTGTTTAATGCATGTGTTTTGCAGGCTACGGCTTCTGTGTGTTGATCCAATCCAATATTGCGAGCCAAGGCAAGTGATACGGCCGTCCCTGTTGGCAAGTGCTGTTAGCTTCCACAATTTCCTCCTTCCATAGAATAGGCATATGTTCATCGTCGGCCTGATCCCTGTATTTATGGTTTTGTATACGGTATTATCTTATTCTGCTCCCGACTTTTCTTCTCTTCTTTTGGGAATTATAGCACTCTTAATTGTAGTAATGCACAACATATATAGTATATCTATAATATATTAAAAAGAGGCTTGCACATGGGAAACATTTTTGGACGATTTTACCCATCCCATTTTCTATATTGTACAATTAAACCCATCCTTGGTTCATTTTTCCTATTCTATTTATTATAATTATTACATCTTATTAAATCTTTTTTTTTTAAAGGACATCTTATTAAATCTTTTAATATCTTTTACTCTTGAAATTCCTAAAACATGCTCAACTTCTTCAGTTTTAAAGACATTCACGTCAAACGGCAAGTCGCTTTCCGAAAGATAGGATCTTCTTCTATGATTTCACTTTTTTTGTTTGTTCAAATTTTATTTAGCTTTTGCTTTTCTTTTTTCCCCTTTTCGAATGTGAAGAATAGGGCGGATGTAGCTATTAATTCCGAGATCGAAGGATTGAAGCTAGATTGGTTGAAGAAGTCTCAAATTGCAGAGACTGGCTGTTAATAGGTTTGATCAATCGACATTCTTTTTAATTTCTTTCTTTTTGATCAATCAACATTCCTTCTTTTTAATGGTTTTGATTTACTTTCGGTATGGCCATTTTTCCAGTATATTTGGCTTTTTGTATTACTATTGGGAACTCCAATAGTCCTGGAGGAGTTCATTTACCTAAATTGATTGGACAAGAATGGGTAGAATCTGCCTGATTGGAAATTAGCTCTACAAAACTCCAAATTCATGCTGAATAAACCAACTGGTTATGTTTAGCAAGAAGTATTAAATATCCTGGTTAGAATAAATTGGAGAGAATGAGATAATGAAAGCGTAAAGAGAGAGGAGGAACGAAGTGAAGGAGGAGATACTCAGGAGAAGTGGAGGCGCTTGAGGAGAGGGAGAAAAGGTAGTATCTAAAGGTGATTCCATAACAAAACTCATGAATTCTCTTTTTGGTTGAAATTCAAGCTACTCTAGATTAAATGTTATACGATTTTGTGATGATTTCAGGAGCTCTCAAAATTTTGAGGTGTCTTGAAGCTGCATCTATGCCTCAAGCATCAAATACCAAGAAGAGTTCACACCTTTGTTTTCTTCTAATAACTTTAAGCCACCCAAGCCTTTATATGCCACTGAACAAAGAGTGTGCAATGCACTGATTTTTAACTTGAACGCAACATATTTCCATAAAAAATGAATATATATGAAATTGTTACAGGTATCAATATTGCTAAATATTCATGTGCAGTTGTCAATTTTATCTGATATTAACCTTTATGGCTCTTGAAATTAATGTAATTTTTCAGGGTGCAAATTGTTAAATGCAAGTGGTAACTTGGAGCTCACTTGGTAATTTTCTAGCCTTTTTTGCAGCTAGGAAAGATGTGGAGTGATTGAAAATAAAATATCATACTCAAATGCAATAATGATGAGCATTGGGTTTCTTCTTTATTACTTAATGCTTCATAATTCAAGGATATATGTATGTACTTCAACTTATTTTTCGGGTCCTTAAAGGAATCAAACACAGCTCCAAAAAACAGGTTGCTGAAAATTGACTTGAAGTATGATTTTTAATTATTCGTCATTTCCCATTTGTTTCATTTTCATGCTAAAATTAGTTTTTTTTTTACTTTTTTTTTTGTACGGTATTTTTGTTTCTTCTTTTATTTATGCCTCTTCAATCGATGAAATTGTCTTAATGTTAAATGTCTTCTTTCAGATTGGCATCTATGGAAATTGTCAGAAATGATGCCTCAAATCCTATGAAATTTTATGGCAAAGTCGTGACGCGTTCTTATGGGAAAACTTTCTCTGACTCTCTATTTGTAAATATGAATCATTGACATGCTTACTGGTACCACTTTCTTTTTTTTCATGAATAGTAATTTCCATTTGTATACATTGCAGATTCTCGGTAATGAGAATTTTGATGGACTTGAAGGGTATGTGTTGGGATGTGGAAGTGGAACGGACTTTATTGAGCTCTCAAATGAGATCCAAAGCAAGTCATTGTCCTTTAGTGAAGACTTGAGTTTACGACCTTGATAAACACAAACTTATGAAATTATGATAAATCTCCCTTATTGCATCGTAATAAGAATTTTGTTGCCAAAAGATCCGAGGATCCTGCATATATCTCCTTAAGGTATACATGTCCTTTCCCTGTTGGTGCTTTTCGATCAACTATTTTTAGTGGTTAAATGTTCAGGTTTAGTGTCTAAAATTTATTTTTTGTATTTTGTTCGATTTTTTATTTAATAGTATAAGGTACTGCTTCATTCTTGATTGTTTGGACATTGTGAACAAATAAAACACAAAATAGAGCTTGCAAATCTGCAAAACCAATTTTTTATGAGGTGGATATGTGAATTTCCTGTTTGGGGTTCAGAGAATCATTACACGAGTAGAATGATCTCGCCATTAAACCAGACCTCGACTTTGAATGTTGCCCTTACTGTCCTTTTCTCTTGAACCCCATCAAAATATGTCTGATTTGCATGTGCACACACTGGTTTGTTTTTTTTAATTATTAAGCATATCAAATGTTTGATGTCAATCTGAATTAGTCCTGTTTATATTTTATGCACTTTGTGTGTTGTATTTTCTGAAATAGGAAAACTCATAAATGTAAATCAAAGTTCTACACAATGTAATTGTTCAGGGATGTATATGTAGTTGTATGTGGAGTTTGTTGCTATAAGAAGGTGAATAACAATTCTCTTTTCCTTCTTTAGGGGCCTTCACAGATCGGCCAGTTGTGGTGATTAAATATCCAGGTTTAGTCTCTAAAACTTGAGTTTTATATAAATGTATGTTAAATTCGGCTCAGTTATTTTGAAATATGTACTAATATTCAACTCTTCAAATTCTCTCTTCATTGTTCTGCATTTCGGAGAACAAATGCCATAGTATATTGTGGGTGGGTAATACAGGTTTCTCCTATTCTGCTTTTCTTCTTGCTTCTAACAAGCATCATCACAATTTCTCACGATTCAGAAGGTATATATACACTTCTCATTTCTCTCTCTCATATTCTCTTAAGATTCATTCTTTATTTTTTGTACGATTTGAGGTTGTTATGGTTTTAGATTGAAAGTCTGATTTTGTGCGACGTGTTTCTTAGTTGCTTTTGGGTTGTGATTTCGAGAATTTGTTGGGGATACAGTCGGAAATGGCGGAAATCACCTTCACGATTACTGTCTAGATTTTGGCGAGTTTGATCTTCTGGGTCTTTCGAGTATGTTGCTTACACAGTGAATTAGGTTTGGTGTTAAATGCATGTAGTAATGTTCAACTTAGAATATTGTCGACCATTTGAAGGCACTCCACGTTACCATCTTTTTGCTTCAAGATTAAATTGGACACTTTTATTTAATTTTATCTTATGTGCAAACTGTGGTTGGTAGATTGCACATTATCTTAATCACCTAATCTGAATAACATTTAGAATAAAATTAAGTAAATTCATTTACGTCAGTTTGTTTAGTTTCATGTCAATCTACTTTTAATAATGATCATCAATTGAGAAATGTTGTGATTATGTTTCACTCTGCTAATTTCATTAGATTGTATTGTTAGAACATTGTGGGATTTATTAATTTGGCCCTTGAATACAGGTAATGCAGATATTCAAATGCGAAGAAAACCGATGTAATGGATGCTGAAATGCTTAGTAGCAGTGAAATTTTTAAGGATTTAAGCTCATGAAACTTGAAAATCTATGTCTCTGGTGAAGAAAATAACTGAATATTATTCCATAGAGATTCAACCAAGGAGGAAGCTCATCCTTTCAGAATATTCATGGTCGTCAAGGACTTCCCAACCAGCATTTACTGTTGTGTGCAAAGAAGTCGGGATGACAAATAGACTAACCATGGGAGAGCCTCCACCTTAGCGTTTGGTGTATGTTTCAGGTTAACCTTTCTAGAAGAAATGCTCTCATATCCAACATTGTTCAATTGTTCTTGCTGCTTACTTTCTCAGATGCATAATTTTCTTTTTTGGTGTATTGTTTTGTATCTTTTGTATTCAGAAAATATTTAATGGAATTTTTATTTTTTTTGTATAAAGCAAAATTTATTTTTGGTCCCACAGGACACGGGACCTCACGATTTTGGTCCCAATACTCACCACGTATTATGGTAACAATTTTTTCATGCATTTTTGGTCATTCCATTACGGAATCCATTAAGTTCATCTGCACTTTTGCTCCCAAATCTTGTCCCGTGGAATTAAAATTGCAGCTGACTTTAACGGAAAACGTAACGGTGAGGTCAAAACTGCATGAAAAAATAATTTTGAGACCAAAGTGGTGGGTGTTGGGACCAAAATCGTAAGGTACCGTGTCCAGTGGGATAAAAATGAATTTGACTATTTTTGTATATCTTCTGTGAAGCTTCATATGATCAGGTAAATTGATGCAATATGATTTATTAGTTACTTTTGTTCTTATTTTGGTGAATTTGGTTTATAGCATAAATTACTTATAATGCTTTCTTATGTTGTCTATATATTTGATTATGTACGGATTGAAGTCAGAATAACAATACATTGGGCGTTCAGATATTATAATAACTACTTACATATAATGTGCAACACACGTGGTATACAACTAGTGTATTGAAAAAAATGCTAACGTTAACTCAAGACTTGGCACATTGAATCCGTTCTGTACACGTTTATTTTCCAACCATTTTATGGCTGGATTATATTTGGGGGTCCAGATTTATTACTTGGATTGCAGGCCCAATAATACTGATGGGCCTATGCCAAGAATTTGGTTGCGCTTCAGTTTTCCTTGATTTTCACCCTCAGAAAAACTCAAGAAAAATAAACCCACATGGATTATATGTAATGTCAGTCTGACGACAATTAAATTTCATCAATTAATTTAAAAAATAGATAAAGTTTAGTGAATAAAATATATAAGCTATTGGGTATTAAATACTTTGATTGCACTTGAAATATGAAATACTCCCTCCGTCCCGTAATAACGTGCACAATTTCCTTTTTGGTCCGGCCCGCAATAACTGCACATTTTCTAAAATGACAAAACACTCAAAACTTACCCCCTCACAATATCATTAGCATCCACAATGGATGGATGACTTTTCATCCATCCTTCAACTCTCTCTCCTCCACATCATCTTTCATTAAATACCCAACATTTTAAATTTACTTTCACAATGGTTCATCCATCCATATATACTTTTGTGAGCCCTTATACACTATAAAAAAATATTAAATAATGATATTTAGAATTAAAAAGAAAGAAAAAATAACAAAAGCTGCCACAATAATTTCTCTCTTCTGTCCAATGCATTGGATGTATTTGCTTCTCTCTCCTGTCCAATAAAATGTCACGATGATTTAAATTGCAAACTTCATTCATTCAGTCATTGGACAACCCATTAAATGCACCATTGTGAATGTTCTTATAATTGATTTAAATAATACCAATAAAATAAAAAAATTTAATTTCTGTGCCCGGATAGGGGTGAACGTTATCCCGGGATGGAGGGAGTACATATTTTAAGAATTTTTGCATAATGTGATCAATTTATGATTGGTAACAATTATTATTTTAAAAGTCAAGATAAATTTTTTAATAAGTAAATGGTAAATTCAAGGTAATTGAATCGTAATTATAATTCGAGTAATATATAAGGCGAAGAAGTCCAAGCCCAGATCAACAATTCTCGATTATCAAAAGGAGAAGGTCAAATCTGATTTTAATATTCAATGATTAACTCATTTGTTCTCTCGAACTTTTCATATAGTAGGAACTATTGCAAAAGATTATCATATTATCAAAGGAAAAACAATGTAATTGTAACAATGAACAAGGTAATAACTTGTTCAAATATATCAGCAGCATAAACAGTATTTATAAGTAACAATGTTCAGTTGGAGTTCTGAGACAAGTACACACATTTTTAGTAAGCAAAGATTAATAGCAACTATAATCAATTAAAACAGGAATAAATGATGGCACATTGAATATTGGACCAAAGGTGCTTTAAAATAAGATATGGAACATGAATTTTCCCAACATATTTTACACATGAAACCCAAGTATAAAAGTAGCCAAAATTAGATAAGCCCACAAGGGTTAACGAACAGCAAATCCGAAGTTCATAAACAATTTAAATTTGTAGGTAATTTTTTTTTTTTAAAGACAATCAATTACAATAGTTTCCTAACATAATCAATTACAAAAATTCATTTTACCAGCGGGCACATGACAACATCATATCATCTCGCTGTAGACCGGAACCGCAATCACCACAAGAGGGGGACTACCCGAAACTTCAACTCGGAATCGCAACCGCACCGCAACCGGAACCACAACCCAACAACAGGGGGACCACCACCCCACAAGAGGGGGACCACCACAAGAGAGAATAATATTCTCTCTCCGTGTCTCAAACTCGTAACCTCAAGGTCTCAGGTGCTGGAGCTCTAACCACTTGAGCTACCACACATGATAAATTTGTAGGTAATTCAATCTACCAATTTCCTGCCGATTTAATTTACATGACACAAATTAATTAAAATGTACATTAATTATAATGCAGTAGCTAGCACGTATCGATCAGGTTTAACCACCTAGGCAACCATGAGATTATATTAACAAGGCTCTCCTTGTTTTTGTTCAACCAAACTTGAATTTTCTTTCATTTTATTTTTCTACATACTTTAAACGATTATTCCTTTTAATTTGGGCATGTGAGAGCGGGTGGGTGATGACTTTTACATATTCATATTCAATGTGTGTAGTGTAGAAATTCATTATTTATTTATACCTAACTTAAATATTAATGTGGGTAATGATTTTGTAGTGATCTGTACTACAGGGAATGATGTGTAATTTTAATATAATTTTCTAGGTATTTTTAGATGATGAACATTGTAAAGTAATGGTGATTTGTATGAATGTTTGAAGATGAATATAGAGAGGAGGGATAGAGTAGAGAGATAGAGAGAGAATCAGGTAGGAAAAGTTAGAATTATATTTTTGCATAACCAATTCTGAGCAGATCGTACCCCTAAATCAGGGAGATGGGCCCCACAGGAAAATATAACAACTATTTAGGGAAAATAAGGACTAAAAGCGAATTAAATAAAGTATTAGCATAAATGCTATTTAATTAGAAGATTCCAGCAACTCTTCCATCCTTCAACATGTGTTCGGCCTTGATTTAATCCATCAAATTAATCTCTGCCGTCATATGCTTGCCACGTGCCCCATCCTTCTTTTCAGACAAAAGTACACTTGTGTTTGTATCTTGCCCTAATTCCATACCTTTTCTCCCTTTCTGCATTGAAAACCCCTATTTTCCCTCTTCACAATCAGTATTTCCACCATTAACAATACTAGCAACATCTTCAATCTTACAATAATTCATGTCTATGACAGTACTCCCCGGGGCGAGAGATCCTTGACCCCAAGGATAAACCGAAGAAAATTTTTGCTGAATAAATTTCAAAGATTCTATAGTTTCAATTCCCCAATCGGCAAACACCCACATAACACTAACCTGGGGTGTTGGTAATTTCAGGGAATCGGAGACAAGGGAGACAAACATAGGACAGATCTGAAAATAGCCATCGGCGTCCAGCGGAGGGAGATTCTGCGAAGGTATGCGTTTCTCTCCAATATGTTTTTTCAGTAGAGAAACATGGAAAATAGGGTGTATCTTGGATGTAGGGGGTAGATCCAGCTTGTAGGCGACCGAACCGATTTTCTCCAATATTTTATAAGGGCCAAAATACTTGGATGATAGCTTTAGGTTGCGTCGTAGATGTACGGAATTTTATCTGAAAGGCTGCAATTTAAGATAGACCAAATCCCCTTCACAAAAAGAGCGCTCCTGCCTAAGTTTATCTGCAAAAAATTTCATGTGTTCTTGAGCTTTGCACAAATTTTCCTTGATAAGTTTAGTCATCTGTCTTCTCTGGTGGATCAACTCTGTAGCATCTGTAGTGGGAGAATCCATGTAGGGACCCAGAGAAAGTGATGGGGGTAAGTACCCATAAAGAGCTTGGAAAGGAGTAAGCTTTAGGCTTGTGTGATAATTGGTATTATACCAATATTCAGCCAAGGGCAACCACTTTAGCCACTGTTTAGGTGCATTCTGCACCATACACCTAAGATAATGCTCCACACACTGATTTAGTCTCTCAGTTTGACCATCTGATTGTGGATGGTAAGCTGAAGACATTGATAATTTAGTGCCCATAAGTGTAAAGAGCTCTTTCCAAAAAGAGCTAGTGAAAATCTTATCCCAAGTAGAGTTGTAGATTAAAATATCATCATAAAAAACTAGGACAAATTTCCTCAAAAAAATCTCTGAAAATTTGATTCATTAGAGACTGGAAAGTAGTTGGAGCATTGCACAGGCCAAAAGGCATGACTAAGAACTCATAATGGCCATTATGAGTTCTAAAAGCTTTTAAAAATCTGTGGTCTGGCTTCATTAAGATCTGAAAATAGCCAGATCTCAAGTCAATCTTAGAAAAGAACCTTGCACCTTGCAATTTATCCAATAATTCCTCAATGATAGGAATGGGGTAGTTGTGTTTGATTGTAAGATCATTCAAATATCTATAATCAACACACATCCTCCAACTATTATCCTTTTTCTTCACCAAAATAACTGGGGAAGCAAAATGACTCTTGCTATGTTGAATAGTACCAGAATGTAGTAAATCCTGAACTATCCTCTTAATTTCCTCCTTATGTGTGTGTGAAGTTCTGTAGGGAAATTATTGTTTAGGAACACTGTTTGGCTTCAGGAGGATTTGATGTTCAATCCCTCTTGAAGGAGGCAACCCTTTAGGTTCTTCAAAAATATCATAGCTCTCCAGAATAGTAGATAATCTGGAATCAACCTCCTCAGTAGGGGCAGTCAGAAAAACCACATAGAAGTCATCCACAACTGAGGAATTGTCCAAATGCAACATCTGGAACAGGGAGAACTCAGAAATGAGTTGACACCCCTCAGTAGAAGTCAAAGCTTGAAGTTTAACCCTCTTACCAAGTAAAGAAACTGTGATGGTCATGTGCTTATAATCCAGCTCAATTGGGGTGCAAGACTTCAACCAATCTCCACCCAGAATTAAATTACAACTCTCAATATCTAGCAATCTTAGAGAATAGTTAAAATCAGTGTGTTGCATAGACCAACAAAAGGAATCCACCTGTTGAGAACTGACCATCTTTTGCCCATTAGCAACTTTAACCAAAATATGTGTAGTTAGTGAGATAGGACAATTCAAAAGCTTAGCAGTAAAGGCCTTGATAAAGCTGATTGTGCTACCAGTATCAACTAGAATGTGCAGAGTATGACCACCACACTCCCCAATAATCCTCAAGGTTGTAACATCAGAATTGCCAGACATGGCACTGTAAGTCATTTGCACCTCCTCCATAGGCATTGATTCAGGGTTAACATCTTGAAAAACCTCGGGAGTGATAGGATCTGAACTATCACTGGAGAAATCCTCAGCCAAAATCATGTGAGTGATCTTCTGCTTACATTTATGGCCCTTAATAAACTGCTCATCACAGTTATAACACAACCCTTTCTCCCTTCTAGCAGCCATTTCAGTAGGAGTAAGAAGTTTAATGGGAGGTTTAGGAGAGTGTAATGGGGTTTTTTGGTGAGCTGTGATTAAAGAATCAGATTTCTTCCAAGGAACAAAGTTAGGGTTAGGGTTAGAGTTAGAGCCCCCTATAAGGAGGCTTAACTTTCTAGTTAGAGTATCCATGGTGTATTTCTGTTTCTTGCCCAGAACAATAGCTTGTTGTAGAGTAGTGGGTTCAAACATATTTAGAGCAGATTGCAACTCAGGAATCAACTCACTAATGAAGCTCTCCACAAAATATTATTCAGAAAAATGATCACCCAATTTAAGAATCAAACTAGCTCTGAGTTCCTCAAACTTTTCCACATAATCCATATAAGTCCCAGTTTGTTTGAGCTTTATTAAATTCAGCAATAATAGAAACATCCCTTATCTCTTCAAATCTCACAGAAATTATCTCCGCAAATTGATCCCAAGTAACATCAGTAGGCTTCAAAGCAAAATTCTGAAACCATGAGGCAGCTTTACCCTCAAAGTTAATAGAAGCAAGGTTAATCTTCTTAGGATCAGGCACATTAGGGATTAATTGAAAATAATTGTTGCATTTCAAAATCCAACCCCTAGGATTAGATCCATCAAATTTAGGAAACTCAACTTTAGGAATATGGCTGTGAATGGAAATAGGAGCAGGATTGGGAATTAACCTCCCATTTGATGAATCAGAACCATGAAAGGCAGAGGGACTCCCTGAGTAACCAAAGCTAGGGCTTCCCAGAATAGAAGGACCACTGCCAGGACCTTTTCCCCTATCAAAATTCTGAATCTGAAGTTGTAGGCCAGCCAAAACCATAGCAACATTGTCAAATTTATCCCCCAACAAGGAGAGTTCTCCACGCATACCAGAAAACTTGTTATCAACCTCTGTAGAAAGAGTATTGATAGCATCATGAATCTTTTCATCAGTAGCTTTCCATTTCAGGGATTCAGCAGTAACAAATTGCTCTAATTTCGTTTGTGTCTCTTGCAGGGCCTTCAAACGAGTGTTTTCAGCCATGATGAAGAAAGAAGTCTGGCCCTGGATACAAAATGTAGTGATCTGTACTACAGGGAATGATGTGTAATTTTAATATAATTTTCTGGGTATTTTTAAATGATGGACATTGTAAAGTAATGGTGATTTGTATGAATGTTTGAAGATGAATATAGAGAGGAGGGATAGAGTAGAGTGAGAGAGAATCATATAGGAAAAGTTAGAATGATATTTTTGCATAACCAATTCTGAGCAGACCGTACCCCTAAATCAGGGAGATGGGCTCCACAGGAAAATATAACAACTATTTAGGGAAAATAAGGACTAAAAGCGAATTAAATAAAGTATCAGTATAAATGCTATTTAATTAGAAGATTCCAACAACTCTTCCATCCTTCAACATGTGTTCGGCCTTGATTTAATCCATCAAATTAATCTCGGCCGTCATATGCTTGCCACGCTCCCCATCCTTCTTTTCAAACAAAAGTACACTTATGTTTGTATCTTGCCCTAATTCCATACATTTTCTCCCTTTCTGCATTGAAAACCCCTGTTTTCCCTCTTCACAATCAGTATTTCCACCATTAACATTACTAGCAACATCTTCAATTTTACAATAATTCATGTCTATGACAGATTTATACGTATATGTGACGCATTCATTATGTTTGTCTGATTTTTTTTATTTAATCAAATATAGTGAATGCACAAACAAACAAATTTAATATAAAACATCATCACTTTCAAAGGTCTAGTCTTAGTTAGAAAATTATTATATTGACTGTATAAATTTGTACGTACAGTACGTTTAGGGCTTTGTTACTTAAATTCATAGTAGAAGTCAACACACTACACGTTAGCACTTAGTCATTTTAATTAAATTAATCACTATAAAACAAGATAACGGGGCCCGTAATTGCACCTAAATGACAAAGCTTTTAGTAATAAAATACGTAGTAAATTTGAGTGAATTATTGAGCCGCGCCGTACAACGAGACCATTCTTTGATTTATGATTCTTTTTCTAGAAAAAAAAATCAGATATTTTTTATTACATGCCTAACGCTTTGCGCACGGATTGCTCTGTTCCAAATTTGGGTATTTCACTTCTGTTCTATAACCTCTCAATTTGACATCTATCTCATATTTTAATTATTTAAAATCTAAAAAAAATTATTTAAAAAAAAATAAAAATTCCAATTTTTTCTGTTTCCCGACCCGAACTCAACCCAACCCAAGTGGTTCATGGTTCACCCGGATCAAGTGGTTCATGGTTCACCCTGCCAAAATTGTTCATGATTTAGGGTTTAGGGTTGATGATTTAGGGCATAGAGTTTAGAATTTTAAATAATTAAAAAATTAAACATGTGTCAAATTTAAAGGATATGAAATATGGGTGAAACACCCTATTTTGACACAGAGGAATCCAACCGAACACTTTGTATATAAATATCGAAGTGGGCCAAAAATTAGATTAACCGATTCTTATCATATCAATCCAAAATAATTCTTTATCAAACAATTAACACCTAAATAAGTTACACTGCGAACTTTTCGGATCAATCCAAAATAGAATTCGAATCACAAACTTTAACATATGTACCCATTTATAAGAAAAGTATAGTTAATGCGTATCCTTTTCCATCTTTAAGATGATCAAACCTTTTGCCAAAAGAAAAAAAGAAAGAAAAAAAAAAGATATTGATGTAAATTAAATCAAAAGACAGCCACATCGGATTTTTTATTAAAATAATAATATAGGTCGGTTTGATTTTTCTTTATCTGACTTTTTCTATTTCAACTGGTCTTCATAAACAATTAATTGTTATCATTTTTCAAATGGCGTGGAAATATAAAGTAGAGTTGTGGGCGAGAGCGTAATTTCCACTAAGCCCACTAACTGTTTTTTTTTCAACGTGGCCCTAATCAGGCCCACCACTCTCTCCTTTAATTTATTGCGTACTTATAGTTGTACCCCGTATGCATGGATTGGGACCATCTGTGTTACTTTTGGAAACAACGCCCTTTTGCTAATTTTATAAGTATTTTAATAATTTTAAATTGTAGATACAAAATCTGCACGCATGGCCGAAGTAGTTAAGTTTGAAAATAAAATTGTAAGTTATTTGTATATTGTGAATTTAGCCAATTTAATTATATAAAAAGTCAATGAAGCGTGCACGACAGCTAACGACTTCCAATAGAAAAATGTTGATAATATATATAGAATTTAGTTTGGCGTCCCGTATTACTTGAATCGATGTGTAGTTGCTGCGAATAAATAAGAAATTCTCCTGAGATGATGTTACATTAGATGACATGGATCAAATTCTGTAAATGTCACTTGATTATTTCTTAAATTTCTAATTTTGATTGAACTCTTTTTCTAGATCTCATGTTGTAAGAGTTTTGAGTACCATTTGCACTTTTCTGTTGTAATAATATTTATTAGACGGTTCAAAATTAATTTTTTTTAATTCTTTTGAAATATTTAATTATTTTTAATCGTATCATGTGAAAATACTCCAGAGATTACATGCGAATAAAGAGATAATATACATTTCATGGAAATATCACAAAATTATGTCATTTTTGTATATGAAATTGAAAAATCTCATTAGTAGTTGTCAAGTTGATGAATATTAGTGTAAGATGATTCAAATCATTTTCATCCAAAATTTTCAACTTTTCAGCATTGGAAACTATTTGGAAAAACTTACCAAAGAACATGACTTAATTACCACCAAAATATCTCCTTTTCAAATGAAGTAATGCAATCCAATAACATTCTAAATTGAGGAAATCAACCGTACAAATTACTCAATTGAGCAGATTCAGGTCATTAATCCACATTGAATGTTATTTCAATTAAAGTAATATCTTGCTAAATACATACTGTATAAGTAACCTGCACATTGCTAAGAACAAAAGCAAAGTCGTTGCAGTGAACTTTCAAATTGTAGCATCACCTAATTAGGGGAAACATCCTCTAACTAATCCAAATACATGAATTTAAAATACTTATTTATTTAAACAGTTCAAAAATATAATAAACCTAAACTTTGGATTTTGTTTAGTAAGTACATATTTTGAGTAACCATGCAACATACTTCCAAATTCCTTTTTATTTTGTATGAAACAAAAAAATTGAATCTTAGTTAAATAATTTGTAATTTTACACGTGTAAAAAGTCATTATTGGACTTGTTAGATACATACAGTGTTACCTGTAAAAAAAAACATATAGTATTAGCTTTCATTTCTTTTAATTGACATGGAGTATTAAAAACCAAAATAATTAAAACCGAAGATATTCTGGGAAGGTGGGACCTTTGTAACAAGTATGTGGCACATCTACAGTGGCTAACTCATCTTATAATCGAACATTTACATTTAGGGTGTTTCGAGGATGCATTTAAATGTATCGTACACTTATTGTATATTTTAAGAATATTTTATTTATTATATTAAAATATACAATTTATTTATAATGAACGGTGTAATTATTAATATAAAAAAATAATTACATGATTCAGTGTAAATAAATTATATCTTTTAATTTATTATGAATGCACGATGCAACTAGATGTACACTAGACTTAACCTTAAATTTAAGAATGACATCGACTGTAGCCCTCCAATTTTGAATAATTTAATTCACAAACTAAAACAACAAAAAGAAGAAAAATCAACAAAAAAACGCACTATCCTATATTCCTATTCCTATCATCCAATAAAATCATCACATCTCATTTTCCACCACAATATACGAAATTTCACTCCCTTTTCATCCTGACCTTCCAATTTATTCGTATATCTCGAATTTAATATTTTATGTAAATAATTATGCGCAAATTTATACTCGTTCTGTACCACAAAAATTGTATTTTTCATACAAATTAAAAAAATGTATTAATTTAATTTTCTTAAGAATTTTAATATCCTTTTATTTTAATATTACTAATTAGAAAACGATTAATAAAATAACTTTTTTTAAGTGACATAATTTTATTCGATTTTTTTTTTTGAGAAAAATCTAGCCAATAGAAAGCTCACCTTCAACCCAAATTAATTGAAGGCATGAGTGAGGAGAAATAAAATTGAGGTAACAAATGCCACTTTATTGATCTTGCAAGACATGGGCCAAGTTCAAGAAATGTAATCGAGAGATCAAAATAACATCCAAATAATCATCTCATTTTAATAAAACAATTCACAATAAAAATTATGTGTATAGGTCTTCTACAACTTAAGGGTGTATTACATAAATTATGTGTATAGACCTTGACTGTGAAATCTTCTACAATTTTTATTCATTATGACCATAATATACTATATAAATTGTTTATAATAAAAATATCTTCTACAACTAACAAACCTTAATTAGTTATTTATGTGTATAGGTCTTGGTAAGATTTCACAATCAAGACCAATAAACTTAAATTATCTTCCCCAATAAATATATCCAAATTTTTTTTAATTATGTAATCCATGTAAATTAGTAATAAAAATTTTGATGATGGGTAAATATGGGTGGCAATATTCTGCCCAGACAGAAAAGGGTACTTTAAACTTTTGCATATATAATTAAGTTTTCAAATGACCATTATGACCTTAATGAGAAGTTCCCTTTTTGAAATAAAAAATAAGTAAAATATTAGATTTTCTATTATGTTGAAAATTAATTCATCTCCCTCACGAATACGCCATCTTCTTCCTCCAGCCCGCCATCGCCGCGGTGCTTTGACCAGCGTTGCTTTTCCGGCCACCTTAACCATTGAGATTAGTATTGATCTGCGTCGCTTTTCTGACCACCTTAGCCATCGAGATGAGTATAGATAGCTTCATCTTGACCTTAACATTTTATCATTTGACTTAAATATAAAAAAATATCCAAGTTTAAAAAATATATCCATATAATTTATATATTCTTGTAAATTATATTTAGATTTTAAGATAAATTGAAAAATAATAATGTCTTAGCAAAATAGTTTTTTTTTTTAAATGATAAAGATTGTAAATTTGATTTGATTAAATTTGATATTCAAATCCAAATATTAAAACGAGATTCACTATTAGAATTTGAATATCAAGTGACAAATATATTTGATTAGCATTTTGATTTAGGGAAAATATAGGGTGAACATGTTTAACATAAAAATCTGTGAAATTAGTTAAGAAGTGTAATTTATATTATTAAAATGTATTAATTGTGATAATTGAAAATTGTGACTTTTTATAATAAAAAGTATTACTCATAATACTGAAATGCGTCATTTATATTAAGGAGGGGGTATTCATGGTGATGACTACAGGATATAATTTATATATTACAAAAGGATATTAGTCGTGATAACTGAAGGGTCATGTCTGTAAAAAAAATCAGTTTCACAGGAGACTTATTCTTGAATTTAAAAATTTGTTCGTAGTATGAAAACGATACCATTACACTTATAAATTGATATCACCACTCTTATAAGCTAATACTATTGCATTTAATATTATGATCTTAATTTATAAGAGTAATGAATCAATTGATAAATATAATGACATTAGTTTGTAAGTCAATGATATAAATTTCATAGTATGAACAAGATTCATAGGAGACTTACTCGAATTTAAGATAAAGTATAAGGTGAATAAGTTTCACATAAAAATATGTGAAACTGGTTAAAGGGTATGACTTATATTACTAAATGATGTTAGTTGTGATAAGTGAAGGGTATGTCTTTACTACATAAATGGTATTACACATAACACTAAAAGATGTGACTTATATTACAACATGGGTATTAAGAATTAAATAGAAGATAATAATAAGAAAAAATATAAATTTCGAGTGTTACGTAAGTATTATTATAGAGTCTACAAACTCTCCTATAATACTTGTTCATAGTATAACATTGGTATCATTATATTTATAATCTAATATCATTACTCTTATAAATTAATAACAAAACATTATTATATGGTCAAAATGTGTTACAGTAAAACCTCGTTAAATTAATACTCAATAAATTAATAACCTCGCTAAAACTAATAATTTGTCCGATCCCAAGTTGGGACCAGTACAAATTTGGGACCCAATCAATAAAATTATAAGATAATAATTTTTTTGAGATCCCAGTGTATATATATTGGTCCCGACGAAACTATAAATTAATAATTATTAAAAATAATACATATACATATATATGATGCACTTGAATATTCTAAAAACAACATAGTAAAATAAGAATCTACTGTAACTTGCAGATCTCTTAAGAGTGTTCGAAATTGTTGCTTGGCTAACTTTCAAATTGAAAGATTTTTCAACCCACTTCACCAAATCATTCTGAGTGCATCCAGGTTGATCTCTCTTACACTCACATAACATCTTTCGTTGTTGGTTGGTCATTGTTGATTTTAGAATTCCTTTTAGATGAGTGACCATTTTGTGTGTGATTTACCAAGATTTCAATGGATAAATATATAGTGCTGATTTCTATCCATGATTCAATGCACAAATGTTAGTCCAATGAACCATATTTTTGTATTTTCCAAAACCAATTAATTTAAACAAGTCATTCCAACTTCCACGTGAGTTTGTATTCATGGAATTCTACTAGTACATTTGTATTTTAACTTAATTTTCATCAATAACTATGCATGTATACTTAAAGTTATTCAAAGAATTTGGAACTTTGAAGGTCAACTGTGCATATACGTTAAAACCTCTTTAAATTAATAAATTATTTATTTATCGATATAATAATATCTCTATAAATTAATAAAATCATCTGGTTCCAAAGTTATTAATTTATAGAGGTTTTACTGTACTATGAAAAGAAATGTGTGTTACTGCACGAATAAAACGACACTCCCTCTATTTTTATATGTTTCTCCTTTTTTTTATATGGAACTCCTTCTGATTTGTGATCAACTATCGTAAGTAAATGCTCAAATAATTAGGTTACACAATTGAATTAGTAATATATATATATTTAATCATCACGTAGTAACACATAATTGCCCTTAAAGTAATACATATTTATAATCTACTTGACCCGATTCAACCCGCACATGATCCGCGAAATTTCAGTTCCTTCATATTTTAAATTTTTAACTAATATTTCACAGGAAAGTCCTCCATTTTATATATATTTGATATCGTTACTTTTGAAAAATCAGTTCAATTCATTTTTATTTAAGTTGTATTCAGAATTAGATTTCTTTATCTCAGAAAAATAGTGAGTTTATTATGATATTGATTTGAGTGACTTACTCTTAGGTACAAGACCCAAGACCCATTAACTCTTAGGTACAAGTTTTTTTAATAATTACTGGTAGGTGCAAAATAGTCTCTAAAAAGATCTTCCTACCCTTATTTTCGAACAAGACAAATTGGAGTCCCATCAAATCAGCAGCCGTCCTTTTCCTTCTTTCATTCTTCCTTCTTTTCCCAAAATGCATACTCGAATTATCACAAAAATTTATAAAATGCAACAACTCACAATGCAAGTATCCAACCAAACAACTGTAACAATTCGAATTCTTAAAATGCTATAGGACCAAAATTTAAATAAAATTAAAGAAACAACCACTCAAAAATAAAATAATTCTTACATGCATATAACACAAATAAATTACAGAAAATGCAGAAATTAAAACCTAAAAAATTACAGAAATTAAAATCTAAAAAATCTCAAAATTACATATTTTCGTCATCATTTTGACATGAACATGTTCATCAAAATCTAAAAAAAAAACTCCAAAAATCTCAGATCTAGATTGACACAACCATCATTCATCTCCAAATAAATCAAGAAAATCCAGATTGCCACCATCTCAATAACTTGGGCATGACTCAGTGACTCGAATAGCGACTCGATTGACTCAGCACTGCGACTCGAACTCTTCTTCATTACGAACTCAATGAGTTGAAAATCTTGACTCGGACTCTCCTCACCCCACATGCACATCTTCAATTTTCATATTCAAATCCACATTTCCCAATCTCAAAAAAATCATATCTAAGAAATTTCATTATATCCAAAACCCACAAATTCATCAAACTTTCAACAAATCCAACTGAGTAAATACAACAAATTTCAAATCCAGATTCTAACAAATCTCAAAGAGCAACAATTTCAAATCCAAGTATTCTCTTTCTTTTGCTTCGTCGAGGAGGACGACCGCCATGCCACCGTTTTTTTCTCTGGTAGAAGCGCAAAAGCGTGAAGAGAGGGGTGGGTAGTAGTCGTCTTGTTTTGTCTTGAGGGATGAGGCGGCGGAGGCATCACGGCGTCGGGGGGGCCTTGGCGGCACGAGGAGTTCGATCGTGCAACAACAACGCCGAGGTGGTAGCGTGTCGTGTTTGTCTCTCGAGGGCGGCGGCAAGTGATGGCGTCTTGTAAAGGCAGTGTCGATTTCGATCTGGTGGGGATGTGGCGGTGCCTCGTGAGGGAGAGGGTGTGAAGGTGGTGGTGGAGCCGCTGGTTTTGTGGTTGAGGGGTTGGGGGAGTTTTGAGGGAGGAAGCGAGAGAAGAGGAGAGGAATATAATATGACGGTAAGGTGTGATGTTTGTGTTGGGGAATGATTTGCACAGATCTATTCGGGGTGAATATTTAAATACAAATTTAATTCATTAATTATTACTAGCATGAATTAATCCTATATTAATTCAAATAATAATTGCAACAACATATCATGCATATAAAAAGCCACGTAAAAACCTACGACGCGGAATCTACGGGTTTCGTGAGCGTCCTCTCGGGATGGCGGTGACTTGGTCGGACGGACTAACCAAAAGGACTTCCCAAGTATTCCCTTAGCCCTTGCTCAACTATCCGGTGGAAGGACACTCGTCGAACAATTAACAAAAGTAAAAAATAAACTTTGTTGCACCACCTTTGTGGATTTGCTAATATTTCCAGCACATGGAATTGTACTTGAGAATGAACTAATCATCCTCTATTTATAGGAGAGGGAATGGTCGAATTTCTTGTAGAATAACAATGTGGGAAAAGGCTTTTCTTGGTCACCAAGAAATCTTGAATATATCTTCTATATTCTTTTTCTCATAATTAAAATATTCCACAAAAATCCCACCTCTTCTAATATGGATTTTTTTCGAAAATTAATGTGCAAGAATCCAAGATTTGGATCTTCTTGAATTTATGAGATATTCTTGTATTTCAAGAAATACATATCTTCCATAATATCTTTTCAAGAAAATCAAGAAAATCTTTCTTGCTCATCATATTTTCTATTTTTTCGAAAATTACTATATAGATAAGCTAGTGGGAGATTTCTTGAATTTAATGAGATAATCTTGTATTCCAAGAATACATATCTTCATTCCATAACAAAATTCAAAGAAAATCTTTCTCCCAACATATCTATAAATTTCGAAATTTTGGTTGGAAAATTAAGCAACAATATTTATTTTATTTTAATCACATTTTTAGGTTATTGGACTATTTGTTGGGCTACTTTCGGGGGGCCTTTAGGAGAATTAAGATTTGACCTTCTAATGGATCTTGAATATCTAATATTGAGCCACAATATAATTCAAGCCAATAAATATTAATTAATCCCACTACATAATTAATATCAGACCTTTGTCCATCTTAACCCATATTACGGTCAATATGGCTCCGGTCATTATTTCCGTGTTTAAGATTATCTAGCCCATTAATTAATTCAAGCCATTTGAAATAGCTTTCCGTTAATTAATATCTTTTTTGTCCTTGGTCGAGAGCGGTTCAACATTATTCACCATACAGGAAACTAATTCCACTTGCAAGATTTGGTATGATAAAACTTATGAACCTCCCAAGGGCAAATCAAGCAAAGCGTGCTTTGCACACGATTCTTAAGTATTAAATCTTAGCAATCACATGTGACCAATAATATTGCCCAAGATAAAAAGTATTGAATCTCTCTAATTACTTTACCCATGATAAGTCAAAGCAATAGTTACCAATCCCACGTGATCCTATTTAAGGGGCGAAGATTAAAAACAACGAACCATCGAGGTCTAATTCTTCCTTGTTGGGATTCAAGAATTTATCCTCTTGTAGGTCCTATTCAACAAGATCATCATGCACTAGTGTAATCTCTTGGTCAAGACAAACCAATCTCGAGCCTTACACCTCAACCTTTCGCGATGGTTGTTCATTTCCATCTAGGTCGTGAATAGCGTCTTATAGTTACAAGGGACTTTAATTTAATCTTTTGTGATCTGGTATCACTAAATTAACTACAATGTAACACGTTCGAATTATTGAACAGTTATGCAAGTAAATATATGTAACATTCAATCATATTTAAAGCATCGGTGATAAACAATTTATTTCATAAATAAGTCAGAAAATTGGTTTTCGATTATACAAAGTAAAAGCATACTTTTCAGTATAATCCCAACAATCTCCCACTTATACTCAAAGTCTGCTTTTAAGTATACTACAACATGTCTCGTGTAGTCCGTGACATCTAATGTCACCTACACGAACCTAATAATTTCTCCCACTTATACTCAAAGCAGATTGGCAACGGTCTTGACACTCATTCCACTCACATGTCTCTCGAATGTATTCAGAGGCAGACGCTTTGTGAATGGATCTTCTAGGTTGTCCTCAGACGCTATCTTTGCCACATCTTTATCTCCTCTCTTAACGATTTCTCGTATAAGATGTCTTTCCTTTAATGTGTTTGTTTGACTCGTGGACCCTTGGTTCTCTTGAATTTAATCGCCCACTAGCGAGATATTCTAGATAAATTGAACACCATCCAAGTCCACTAAGAAGGTCTAGAGCCCAATCGGTTCTTTCACTGCTTCACAAGCAGCTACTTACCAGACTTCCATGGTTGAGTCAGTGATGCATTTCTGCTTCACACTCGTCCATTTGATGGCTACACTTCCCAAATGAAAACACACTAACTGAGGCAGATAATTTTTGGAATCTAAATTTGATTGGAAATCCAAGTCCGTGTGTGGGTAGATGGGGATTGGAGTGTCGATCGATAAATCAACATTCTATCAGGGAGTTCTTTTGTAGACACTTGAGAATATTTTTAAGCGTCGTCAATGCGCTTTCCTGGGTTTCTTTCGATATCTTGCTACCATGCCTATGGCAAAGCGGATATCCGGGTCTCGCATGTGACATTGCATACATAAAGTTTCCTACAGCCGAAGCACAAGGAATACCTTTCATGTCATCTATCTCCTTTTGCGTCTTAGGGGACATTTTCTTGGATAGATGGATTCCAAGTCTGAAAGGTACGAATCCTTTCTTGAAATCTTGCATGCTGAGTCATTTCAAGACAGTGTCTATGTATGAAACTTGCGATAACTCGATCATCCTTTTCTTGCGATCTCAAGTGATCTTGATCCCAATGATGTGTCCGACTTTCCCTAAGTCTTTCATATCAAACTGTTTTGAAAGCCATGCCCTTACGTCTGATAACACCTTCACATCGTTCCCGATTATCACAATGTTATCTACGTATAGTACTAAGAATACCAATGCAGTTCCGATACGCTTCTTACACACAACTTTAAAACTCGTTTTGATCAAACCCATAAGACTTTATTACATGATCAAAACTTTGGTTCCAAGCTCTGGATGTCTGTTTGAGTCCGTAAATTGACCTCTTGAGCTTACAAACTTGGTGTTCTTGGCCTGTTTCAATGAAAACTTGGGGTTGTTGCATATGGATCTCTTCATCAAGACTTCCGTTAAGGAAAGTTGTCTTGACATCCATTTGCCAGATTTCAAAGTAAAAAATGCACAACAATCGATAAGAGAATACGTATGGACTTAAGCATGGCTACGGGCAAAAAAGTATCCTCATAATCGATCCCTTTCTTTCTGAGTATAACCTTTCGCCATTAGTCTTGCTTTAAAAGTTTCAACCTTCACGTCCAGTCCTCTTTTCCTCTTATATACCCACTTGCATCTAATGGGTTTGACCCCATTAAGTGGTTCGACTAGCTCCCACACTCTATTATGAAACATAGAACCCATTTTTGCTTTTTTTCATTCTTTGTTTGCCAAGAATCTGCGATCCTTATCTTGGAGTGCCTCGTCATATGTCCATGGGTCTAATGCAGGGAATCAAGTCCGAGGACTCTCCTATTCCTATGAATCTCTCGGTACGTCTAACAACCCTCCCATTATGTGAGGGCTCGGTTGAAAACGTATCATTTGGTATATCATCTAAGACTGATTGTACTTTGAGGTTTGACCTCTAAGCTCATTTAAGGTAATCTCACTTCTGGGTTTTCTTTGGTTCATATAGTTTTCTTCCAAAATCTAAAGTGGGTGCGGATGTCCACCTTTTGATCTTCGGGACTATAGAACATACACATTTTTGTTCCCTCGGGGTATCCTACAAATGACTTTTTAATTACGATCGAGGATCCAATTTACGGTTTCCTTGTCCAACACGTAGGCCGGACACCCCCAAGGTTCTCATGTGTCTCATACTAGGCTTGCGTCCGGTCCACAATTCTTTGGGAGTTTTGGGAACCGATTTTGATAGCACCAAGTTCAGAATGTAAGCCGCTGTTTCCAAGGTATGACCCCAGGACGACTTGGGAAGATCCGCATAACTCATCATTGATCTAACCATTTCCAAAAGAGTTACATTTTCTTTCGCTCTGCGACCCGTTTTTGTTGAGGGTTAAAGGTGCGATGGATTTGGGATACAATCCTTCATCGGATAAGTAGTTCAAAAACTCATCATTTGAGGTATTCGCCTCCACGATCAGATCGTAGAGACTTGATACGTTTTTCCATATGATTCTCTGCTTGAGCCTTAAATTCTTTGAATTTCTCAAAGGTCTCAGATTTATGCTTCATAAGGAAAATGTAATCGTACCTTGAGTAATCATCAATAAAAGTGAAAAAATACTCATAACCTCCTCTTGCTTTGGTTGACATTGGACCACATACATCCGTGTGAGCGATCTCTAACACTTCTTTGGCCCTATTCCTTGGCTCCAAATGCCCTCTTGGTATTTTTTTTACCCTCCAAACATGATTCGCAGGTTGGAAACGATTCAACTTGGAGAAGCTCTAGTGAACCGTCTTTCACCAACCTTTGGATCCTCTTTGGATTTATATGACCCAATCTTAGATGCCAAAGAAGTGTCTCGTTCACGTTTGATGAACGTTTTCTTTTCTCGAAAGCAAGATTGATGTGTTATAGGATACATTTCGTGAGTGGTGTGCACAAGATTAATTGTATAGAGATTATTCGCCAACGTTCCATGACAGATAAATTTATCATAAAGAGAAATGGTAACAACTTTATTAAAAGTAATTGAATATCCATCATGAAAAAGTTTAGAAACTGAAATCAAATTCTTTCTAAAACTTCGAAACGTCTGAACATCTCTTAAAATTAAAACTCATGTCTTCAAAAGGCAGTGCACTTCTCCCATCGCTTCATTTTGTCACTCAGAAGATCGCCCGGTGTGATGAGGATCTCACTTCCACTTAGTTGTGGTCCGTTTTGAACCTCAGAACGCTGAAACAAACATGATCGATGGATCCAGATCCACCACCCATAAATGGGAGGCATACGCCGCTAAACAAGTTTCAACAACTAGTGAGTGAGGATTACCTTTCTTTTCCTTTCCTTTTGGGATTGGAACAGTGACCTCAATGTCCTTTCTCCCCGCAATTGAAACATATTCCTTTTGGTTCTTTCTTGACACCCAACCATTCTTAACCGTCTTTTTCTCACTTTTCTTAATGATGAGTTTACTTTGGTTCGACCACTTTCCTTTTCTTGAGACTTGCCTTCCAATCGGCCTAGATCGAGAAAAAAACTTTTGGTCACCAATGCTTCGTCTTTCTTTCCTAAATGCTTCTCCACTTTCTCCAAGGCTTCTTGTAGGTTATCCATGGTAAACATGTGATCACTCATCACAAAACCACAGTAAAATTCATCGAAACTCCTTGGTAGAGTAAGCAACTGAAATTCGATTTGGGCCTCATCACAATACTTAGTTCGAGATAAGCGGTTTGAGAAAATGGTGTTTGACTCACGAGAACATGCTCCTTCTGGTGTTCCTCGGCCATTTTCGGCCTAGCCACGTCGTCTTTTTAAACCGATCGATCATGCGGTCTTTTGTTGAAAACATTTCTTCAAGACTTTGCATAATTTCCCGCAGCGGACTCAACACCTTCATGAATGTGTTTCAAATCATCAGACAGTGAAGTCAAGATTACACGTTTCATGGGTTCATTCTTTTCGCTCCCAAATATTATACTCATGTCTTGCCACATCGGTTGATTCATTATTAGTAGCTTACGTGGCTTGGGTACATCAAGAATCCAATAATGTTTTTTGTGCGGGTAGGACATGCATCATATTTCGTTTCCAAACATTATAGTTTTCTCCAGATAATTGGTGTTCTTTGAGTGTATATAACAGTGGATTAAAAGGTTGCGACATGATGAACTGAAATAAAAATAATATGCATAAGCACAAATATATCACAAGGTTTGATCACATGCATCATATTAAAATCTCAAAAAATATGAACATCGATCACCCAACATCTCAAAAAAGCAGTTTAAATAAGTCACGTTGGGTGGGTCATTATTTAAACACATTCAAGCAAGTTACAAACAAGAACAATTACAAACCTTTAATATCCAGATTAATAGTTGGCTAATCAATTGACCAATATAAAATTCGACAGGACTTGGAGAAGTATATGCATATCAATTTTATACCTAAGTAATAACCATGATTAAATCTGAGGATTACTATTTCGCTTTGATCGAGCCTCGTTGGGAGGGTCATCGCCGCCACTAGTAATAACCCACAATCATCCATTTGGAATTCATTCATGTGAAATCTATCTTTTTGAATCCGTTGGGGAATTTCTCCAAAAAGAATTCACAAATAAATAAATCATGGAGGTCAAAATTAATTCAATTTTATTATCAGGAATAAAATTGTCAATTAATTATTTAAACATACTTAGTAATTTTGAAGTTGAGATTTTTCCATTTGGCAACCCTCATGCAAACATATTTAAACAAATTAAATAAAGTATAAGATAAGCACAAATAAATCAAGCAAAAGCGAAAAAAAATAAACATATTGGGCACAAATTATCCAATTGTCATGGTTTGATTTTTCTTGGCTTGATCTTGAAGAAACACGTCTCGAATTTCTCCCACCCGCCGTTAAATCTAGAAAAAATACTTGCGTCTCGAACCGCCACGCCAAGTAGCTTCGCGGTAGGGATGCACTCAAGATCCGACCGCCACTTGCCTAGAAGACCTCTCGGCATTTCGGACTGCTTTGGCAGTCAAGCGCCCGCTAAATGCCTCGGTAGATGTCGGCGGCGTCGGTAGATCTCAAGAAGCGACGCATCGTAGCAAGATTCGCAAGGCCTCCGCCTCGCCGCGACCTCGGCGGCGCCAGCGTATCCACAGCGCCGCGTCATCATCCGTCCCTTCGGCTTTCGGGGCCCGCGCACCGCCCCGACGCCCTTCTCCTCGCCCACGCTAAGCCGCCCGGCCTTGCCCTACTCCCATACGTGCCAGCGCGCGCCCGCGCCGCCTACGCCTAGTTCTGGATTTCGTCCTTTAATTCTTCGTCTCTTTGTTCCCGATCCGATTACAATTTATTTACAAAAAATAAATAAACCTAGATCTAGACTAGTCTATTACATTGATCAAATTAAACAAATCCTAGTCTACTCGTGGATTTTCTCACGAGGCAAAACAAATCCGAACGAATCGAATTAAAAACCACAGTTTATATATGCATGCAAAATTAAACATTAAAATCCATGACAATTGGATACCTGCAAAACAGATCTAACAGTTCTACTATCCAATTTCAAATTTAATGTTCGCGAATTAAATTACAATTTAAAAATTGAGGAGAGCTAAAGTGGCTCGATGCGATTGTTGGGGAATGATTTGCACAGATCTATTCGGGGTGAATATTTAAATACAAATTTAATTCATTAATTATTACTAGCATGAATTAATCCTATATTAATTCAAATAATAATTGCAACAACATATCATGCATATAAAAAGCCACGTAAAACCCACGACGCGGAATCTACGGGTTTACGTAAGCGTATCTCGGGATGGCGTTGACTTCGGTCGGACGGACTAACCAAAAGGACTTCCCAAGTATTCCCTTAGCCCTTGCTCAACTATCCGGTAGAAGGACACTCGTCGAACAATTAACAAAAGGAAAAAATAAACTTTGTTGCACCACCTTTGTGGATTTGATAATATTTCCAGCACATGGAATTGTACTTGAGAATGAATTAATCATCCCCTATTTATAGGAGAGGGAATGGTCGAATTTCTTGTAGAATAACAATGTGGGAAAAGACTTTTCTTGGTCACCAAGAAATCTTGAATATATCTTCTATATTCTTTTTCCCATAATTAAAATATTCCACAAAAATCCCACCTCCTCTAATATGGATTTTTTCGAAAATTAATGTGCAAGAATCCAAGATTTGGATCTTCTTGAATTTATGAGATATTCTTGTATTTCAAGAAATACATATCTTCCATAATATCTTTTCAAGAAAATCAAGAAAATCTTTCTTGCTCATCATATTTTCTAAAATTACTATATAGATAAACTAGTGGGAGATTTCTTGAATTTAATGAGATAATCTTGTATTCCAAGAATACATATCTTCATTCCATAACAAAATTCAAAGAAAATCTTTCTCCCAACATATCTATAAATTTCGAAATTTTGGTTGGAAAATTAAGCAACAATATTTATTTTATTTTAATCACCTTTTCAGTTATTGGACTATTTGTTGGGCTACTCAGGGGACCTTTAGGAGAATTAAGATTTGACCTTCTAATGGATCTTGAATATCTAATATTGAGCCACAATATAATTCAAGCCAATAAATATTAATTAATCCCACTACATAATTAATATTGCACTATCCATCTTAACCCATATTACAGTCAATATGGCTCCCGGTCATTATTTCCCGTGTTTAAGATTATCTAGCCCATTAATTAATTCAAGCCACTAAAATAGCTTTCCGTTAATTAATATCTTTTGTCCTTGGTCGAGGAACGGTTCAACATTATTCACCATACCGGAAACTAATTCCACTAGCAAGATTTGGTATGATAAAACTTATAAACCTCCCAAGGGGGCAAATCAAGCAAGCGTACTTGCACACGATTCTTCGTATTAAATCTTAGCAATCACATGTGACCAATAATATTGCCCAAGATAAAAAGTATTGAATCTCTCTGATTCGCTACCCATGATAAGTCAAAGCAATAGTTATCAATCCCAAGTGATCCTATTTAAGGGACGAAGATTAAGAAACAACGAACCACTGAGATCTAATTCTTCCTTGTTCAGTTCTGAAGAATTTATCCTCCTGTAGGTCCTATTCATCGCATCAGTCATGCACTAGTGTAATCTCTTAGTCAAGACAAACCAATTGAGCCTTACACCTCAACCTTTCGCGATGGTTGTTCATTTCCATCTAGGTCGTGAATGGCGTACTTATAGTTACAAGAGACTGTTAATTTAATCTTCTGTGATCTGATATTACTAAATTAACTACAGTGTAACACGTACGAATTATTGAACAGTTATGCAGTAAATATATGTAACATTCAATCATATTTAAAGCATCAGTGATAAACAATTTATTTCAGTAAATAAGTCAGAAAATTCAGTTTCGATTATACAAAGTAAAAGCATACTTTTCAGTATAATTCCAACAGTTTGTGGGTTAATGTGAAGAAAAGGGTATTGTGGGTATTGTGTATTAGGTTTTGCACCTAGTAGTAATTATAAAGGCAACTTGCACCTAAGAGTTATGTGTAGAAGATTTCTTCATCTATTAAATTTCTTTGTGTAAAATTTGTTAATTTGTACAAGTATGTAATTTTTAGAAATAGGCGGCGGTGCGCGCTTATGGCCGGCCGGCGGTGGCCGATGGTTCAACTAATTGACATTAAAAAAAGTTCAACTCAAGCCATGTTCTTTTCGTTTTCAATGTAAAGTAAATTACACAAGGACAAATTAGTAATTTTATAATATTAATAATATTAAACTCTTTTTTTAATTGATTCTGCTCGGGCAGAATCTGCTCATTTAGCATGACTCTTTAATGATTTGGTAAAATTATATATCAGTATGATGAACAATAATCAGTTACTCAAATCTAGTATGGATCATACATGGACGGTTGTTGTGGTCGGCGATCCCCAGGGTACTCGATATGTAAATTAATTGATTAATTGATTTTGTAAATGTTATATATCCATGTAAATCAGTAGTAGATCAGATTTGATAAATATTACGTAATCCATGTACATTTGTATTAAATTATTAATTAATTTGGTAAATATCATATACTAAAATCCACTTCGCTACAGTAATATGCAAATTACAAGAATTTATTTTCCCCGTAATTTTAAGTAAGAAAATAAGTTATCGTAAAATGAAATTCAAAGAGTGGAATCTCGTAATCATGAGCCTGGTCTTAATTTCTGTTGACTTTTTCAACCAATTTTTCAGACCTTTGTCTCTTATATAAAGTCCTCAATGCACATCCTCAAACTTTGCTCACTTGCCTCCAATTTTCTTCCTCCCAATTAAAAAAATATTTCAGCATTAAATTTCTCATCCCACCGCCGCCTCCGCCACCCCCTTATAAATAAGTAACTCACCGGAATATTGAAATTCCGGATGAAATTAAAAAAGTTGTAAGATAAAGCATGTCAAATATACCAGCATCTCTCTCCGAAGTTTGTCTCACTCTTTTCCGATTAACCATGTCCACCGCCGATCCTTGGCCTTTCTCCTGAAATTCTTCAAACAAAACCATAATCCCCAAATTCACACCACTAATTGATCTTTTAACAACTCCCCTGTTTTTCCTCACGTTTAATTGGACAAAATTATGGGCAGGGTACGAGGTTTCCTGCTCAAACACCGCGTCAGGACGTTTTTCCGGCGGGTTTTCAGGCGAAGATGCTCGCCGACGGCGTACCGGCGGCTCGACTGCGACCGGGCCAAACCGTTATCGAGGCTCATCGGGTGGACCCACCACCTCAGGACTAAAGCGAAGTCGTTGCTGCGCAAGAACGTCAGGTGGGGTCGCGAGTACATTCGGGCAGGGCAGGATCCGATTTTGGAGCAATCGGGGCCCATTCCGAAAGGGCATACGGCGGTGTATGTGGGCCAGAGGGATGGTGATTTTCAGAGGATTTTGGTGCCCATCGTGTATATCAATCACCCTTTGTTTGGGGATTTGCTTAAGGAGTCCGAAAAGGAATTCGGGTTCAATCATCCGGGCGGGATTACCATACCGTGCCGGGTCTCGGAGTTTGAGCGGGTCCAGTCCCGGATCAAGGCGGTTCAGTGTACCCGAAATTTGCTATCGTGGATGTGAACTATTAAATGGATTTTTATAATGGCGATAAACGTGTTTTAGGCTTTTAGCTGTAGTGTTTATATATATTATGTAGAGTATTAATATATATCTATTTTTCTTTTTATAATTTAATTACTAGTATCTTCGATAGCCATGTTTTTGGATGATTCGAGGTTTGGACTTCACACTTCTATGGATGTGTACAGAGTGTAGAATCTGGAAATTAATCACAATCTTTTAATAGTAGTATTCCTTTACTTTATTGCTTCGATTCAATATCGATGAATTTAAAAGTTGAACTCTAATATCAAGAGTTCACACAATCTTGACAAATAATTACAATATTTCTAGATCATATAATTTTTATTTTTTTTTTATCCGGCAAAATTAGATCAATATTTCTAGATCATATAATTAAATAATGGAAAATAAATTATGATGAGAAATATTGGAAAGTCGTAGATAATCATGATTTGGTGTTGTGGTTGGGACAATTTATTGCCCCTCTTAATTATATTCTACGTTTTGTGGTGGTTTTCTTTGTTTTTTCACCCCTTGTTCAAATAAACTGAACTCCAACAAGGTTATTATTTTCCCTAAATTGGAAAAAAAGTAATTTCTCTTTTAGGTATTTTTGGGTGCGAAAAATTGATCTTTCACCGTTATGATTATCATTTCTGTATTACCGTAATTGTTGCTCAATTTTAAATGATTTTTGAACTATTTTTTCAATATTTTCTATTGAAGCATAGCAAAAAAACGTATAATTAGTTTATGATTTCATGTGATTAAAAATAACAACTCGTATAATAAAATGTATTTTTTTATTATTCAATTTACAAATAAATATTATATGAAAATTTTATCATATATTTTTATATTTTTGTGATGAGTGAAACTTTGAATCAAAGTTTTTGCTTAAAGATGGGTATATATACCAAGAATTCCATTATCCACATAAATAATTAGTAATCATCAATCATCGTAATTGGTCTACCACTACATCTTCACTTTTCTTGAGTGGTAGTATCTTTACTTTTAGGTTCAAGAAAATATTGCATATATTCGATCCGTATTAACCGATCTTGCATTAATTTTTATTATATATGTGTAAATGTATAGTATTAAATATAATTTTTCTTGATAATTTGCCTCCAAGTCCAACTAATAGATAACCACAGATGTCCCTCTCAAAAAGATGCTGTAAAAAATGAAGATCAGGGCTCATTATGGGGAACTGAGGCACACACAATAGTGGTCTCTCTCTCTGTTTCGCATAATATCTTCATATGGTTACAAATAAACTTAGTGAAATTTGATCATTGGTCCCAATTTCGCCAAAATTCAATGTCCCATCAGAAAAATAAGACGACGATGTTTGAATATTACCTGCCACAAGAAAGGGTCTAACGAGGAAAATCGTGGAATAAGTATTATGTGTGTTGTATTTTTATGAATAAAATATCAAGTTCAGATTTTTTAAATTAACTCTATCTTTTTGTCATATTTCGCACAATATGGATATATCATGGCTATATAATTACAAATATATATTGATTTTTCAAATTGGAACCAATTACCAACTTGAGAAAAAAATTCATGGTTATTAATTTGAGAACATTACTCTAAGGTACACAATTCATGGGAATATTACTCTAAGATATATGATGCAAAAACAAGTTTGCACTTTAGTTTAAACTAGATACTAAAGTGCAAACTTGTTTTTGCACAATGTACCTTATAGTAATATTTACATGAATTTTGTACCTTAGAGTGAAGACCCCTATTAATTTGACTAAACAGTGCTAGTGCTGATGCTTGCAGTGACGTACGTACTTGAATCTGATGCTCAATTTATCTCAATAATCAGTTTTTTTTTTTTTTTACTTTTTTCCTGGTTATAGTTGGATGTGCTTTTCAAATTATATGGATATTTTCTTGAATTGAAAGATGCATCTGTCGTTAAAATACAAAATCGCGTCCATAAGTAAAAATGCTTAAAAAAGAAAAGATTTACTATAAACTTGTTCCGTGGTTCATGAATCATGGATTCATGATTATACGTTGAATCTCAGGATTTTTTCTACTAAGTATTTCGGTTGGGCCTTAATGAGCTCATGGGCTATGAATCTGTAAAACATTTTTATACGGATTGGGTTCGTTCGCCACTTAGGTAGTTGAGTTAAAAATAAAAATAAAAACATTTTTAACTATTCTATGTCTATGATATAAGAAAATAAAATTAAATATATGTATTGAACCAGAACTGTGGAAAAAAAGGAGGAGGAATTACGTCTTAAATTCGAGACGTTCTTTATATTTCGAAAGTGGATAAAAGAAAATAAAAAAGGATGAGCAGTTTCCAGGGTCGATGTACCAACCAGAACTTGGGCTAGAAAAAAGAAAAGAAAAAAGCAGGCTTTAGTCGGTGTAAAAACAAATACTAATTGAATTTAAAGTGTTATTTGATATAAATGAAATAAGCAGCCTATTAGCCCAATAGGACTAATAATTAATCCCTAAAAATCTTCTTTTATTTGTTTCAAAAAAAAATCTTCTTTTATTTGTTTGTTTTTTTTATAAATTATGCCAGCAATTCTTTTTTAGCAAGGTTCAAGTACAATATTAAAAAAAAAATAATTACAATTTGATACACAAATTAATTTAGAGATAATAACTTAGAGGTCTATACACCCTCTCCCACTTACTCATAGGTCCATACAAAAAAAAATTACTCCTAGGTCCAAAAACCCTACACAAAAACCCTAAACTACCCCTTTCCCCGTTAAATCAAATCAGCCGCCCCCTTAAATCTCTTATTTCTCTCCACCCCTCTCTCTAACTTCTCTCTAACTTCTCACTCAACCCAAAATAATCGTACCACCAGCACCAAATGCAACACGTCTCTGCCGCCGCCGTCACCACCACCACCTGCAACACGTCTCTGCCGCCGCCGCCACCACCACCACCTGTTCTAGTGTGTAGACGATGGCGGCGGATTTAGGGTGGATACGACGCCGGCTCTCATCCCCACGAAGCCCAAAAACCACGGGACACCACCGCCGCCGGATCCCATCCCCACCGCAGCGTCCTCCCTTCACTGCCGCGGCGGCGACCTCCACTTCCGGCCCAATTTTCTTTTTCTTTTTCGGAGATTTTTTATTCTTTTTCTGATTTTTGCTGATTTTGATGATGGAGTTTGTGAGTGGGTGGATGATGGTGGTTTGTCGAATGGGTGGATGATGGTGGTGGTTGGATCTGCAACTAGTTTGACGACGGGTTGTTTGGTGTCGCAACGGAGAAGACGATGAATCGGATTTGTGATTTTGCTTCGATTTTTGGGATTTTGCTTCGATTTTTGGGATTTTGCTTTCGGTTTTTGGAGTTTGGATGCTGTATTTTTTATGGGAAAACTGAGGAATTTTTTTCTTCACATACAATGGTTTGATGTTAAATTTGTTGTTTATTAGATCTGGTTTTAATGGTTTTGTGGTGTTTTTGGGGCGGTGGCGGTAAGACGGTGGTGGTAGGGCAGTGGCAGTGTGGTGATGGTTCAGTGATCTTGTGAAGGGTTAATTCTCTGCTCTTTATTTTTTAATCGGTATTGATTTTGTAAATTTCTTGCTGGTAGAGCTTCTTTTTTAGTCACTTCATCACTAAACTGTATCTATTGATTTATTTTGTGTATCTATTTGCAGAAGGAGAAATTCAGGAAGAGCTCGATCAATAAAGTTTGCTGGTAGAGAATTTTTTTGATGATTTTGTTTGAGTTTGATGATTTTTCTGAATTTTTGGATTTGAGTAAGTTTTTGTTGGTAGGGAAAGTTGCAGATTTGAAGATTTTTATGAAGATCTGAGTTTTTTTTAAGATTTGAGTTAGTTTTTTTTAAGATTTGAAGATATGAAGATATGAAGATCTGGATTTATTAATTTATTAGGGTGAGAATTTGAAATTAGATGAATTTTTCTATGAACATGTTCATGTCAATTCATAGGTTCAATCCTAACACCCACGTTAATTTTGATATTGACAATTTGAAAAGAAATGCAAAAATGAATTGGTAAAAATAATGGGCAAAAAAAAGCAGAAATTTTAAACAATTTGAGTAATAAAATGAATTTGCAATTTTGTAAAAAAATGAATCTGCAATTTGATATTTTAAAACAAAAAGGGGTAGAGAAAGTGGTAGAAAAAGTTTGATTGAGAAAAGTGGTAGAAAAAGTTTCAGACATCGGGAGTTGTGTCAAGATGGGTGGTTTCTCTTGGCTTGTTTATATGAAACCGAAAAATAAGGGTATTGTAGTAACTTAAACATGATCTTAAAGACTTACTAATAATTATTTTAAACCGTAAGACCTATGAGTAACTTATGGACCCTAAATGGATCTATGAGCAATGTTTTCATAATCGAACTGGTGATCGAATTGGACAGTCCACCGGTCAGTGGTTCAATCGGTCGGACCGGTTCAACCGGCGGTTTAACCATTGAAATGATTTCTGTCTAATTTTTTTCAATATTTCTTATATTTAGTTAAAAAATAAAATAAATATACACCTATAAAAATTTAAACATATATCTTATAACTTTTTATATCTAAGAAAACACAATTGAGTCATGGTCATAATAAAAAACAACACAATAATATGAGAGAAAATAACTTAAAAGGGAAAAGTGAACCTTATATTTTTATCCCACATCAAGTTCATATTAAAAGAAAATGTAAGAGAAAATAAAATTTCATAATTTTGTCCCACATCGAAAATGTTAAAAGAAAATGTGAGAGAAAACAATATAAAAGGGAAAAAGTGTACTTCACCTCATATATTTGTCCCACATCGAAAGTGTTGGAGGAAAATGTGAGAGAAAATATTATAAAAGGAGGTGAAGGTGGAACTTGATTAATATATTTATCCTATTTTATACATTTATCCCACATCGAAAGTGTTGGAGAAAAATGTAAGGTAAAGTAGTATAAAATGGGTGAATGTGGACCTTGGTTCATTTTATCTCACCTCATACATTTATCCTACATCGAAAGTGTTGGGAAAAAATGTGAGAGGAAGTATTATAAAAGGGGTGAAGTTGGACCTTGGTTCATATTATTCTCACCTCATACATTTATCCCACATCGAAAGTGTTGGAAGAAAAATGTAAGATGAAGTATTATAAAAGGGGTGAATGTAGACCTTGGTTCATTTTATCTCACCTCATACATTTATCCCACATTGAAAGTATTGAGAAAAAATGTGAGAGGAAGTATTATAAAAGGGTTATCCCACCTCATACATTTATCCCACATCAAAAGTGTTGAGGAAAATGTGAGAGAAAGTAGTTTAAAAATATTAAAAAAAAAAAAGGTGAAAACCGGTTTTTTCCGGTTAGGCGGTTCGCCGGTTGAACCGATTTTTTCCGGTTTTGACCGGTTCAAACCGGTTCAACCTGAAAAGCGGTTATTAGAGTGTTTTTTGACCGATTTGCCGGCCGGTTCCCGGTTCAACCGGTTGAACCTGCCGGTTCGAACCGGTTATGAAATCATTGCCTATGAGTACTTCTCTCATTAATTTATTGTTACAATTTGATGCACCAACAAATTTTCAACGTGACTAAATAACAGTGAAACACGATATGACTAAATTTTCACATGCAAATCATTAATTATAATTTTGTAATGTCATTTATTAAAATGTCATATATTAATAATAGTGAAACATGAGATGAAACATTAAAATAACACATGAGATTCATGGTACAAATAGACCGTTGGTCTTTCTCTCAGCAAAGTATTGTACGGAACAAATGCACTGTGCAATTAAAATATATTTTTGAAACGTGAAATTTATTTACACTAAAATGTTCAACGTAAAATAAATTGAACATTTCAATTTAATAAAGTTACACGTTTAAAAAATATAGAAGTACTCCTTCTCTCTCCCTTATATATATATTATATTGCAAAAGAAAATATAAAAACAACAAACAAACAATAAAAGCGAAAAAGAAACAAGAAAAAGGTGGTGTTAGTTGTTACACCTCCAAAAAAACAAGAGTAGTCTTTTAGAAATGTTAACTCTCATTCTCACTCTCTCTCTCTTGTTGAGTCACATCACCGAAGGCGCACACATGTTCATCTACGCAGGCTGCTCCCAACAAAAATACCCCCCAAACTCCCCCTACCAAACCAACAAAAACTCCCTCCTCTCCTCCGTCGCCGCCGCCTCCTCCCTATCCCTCTTCAACGCCTTCTCCGCCGGCAACGCCTCATACGCCGTCTACCAGTGCCGCGGGGACCTAAACCCCCGCGACTGCTCAACCTGCATATCCGACTCCATCATCCAGATACAGCTTCTATGCCCCGACACCTACGGCGCCAACATCCAGCTCCACGGATGCTTTCTCAGATACGACAACGCCGACTTCTTGGCCAAATCGGATGCTGGTATTTTACGCTACAAGAAATGTAGTACTAGTATTAGTAATGATGCTGAGTTTCTGAGACGGAGGGATGGAGTTCTTTCGGAGCTGGGAGGGGCTCATGGGTTTAGGGTCAGCGCTACCGGGCCGGTGGAGGGGTACGCGCAGTGTTTCGGGGACTTGGCGGCGGAGGAGTGCTCCGGTTGCTTGGGGGAGGCGGTGGAGAAGGTGAAAGCCTTGTGTGGAGTGGCGGCGGCAGGGGATGTGTTCTTGACGCAGTGTTATGTTCGCTATTGGGAAGCTGGATACTACGATTCTTCTCCGGGTACGTATTTTATTATAACATGTATTAATATTTTTGTAATTGTTTGTCATATGTATAATTATTTTTATCGATTCTAATGTATACTATTACTAGGTGGAATTGAGGCATATATTGCTATTTACCATTGATTAATTTCATATATATAATGCTAATTTATTACTTTATGCAACTTTAATTTGAGGATAACTTTGTTAAATAACGTATTTATTCATTTATTGAAAGAAAATAATTGAAGGTGCATGTTCTTTTTAGATAAGAATTATTTTATGCGCTCAAAAAAAAAAGATAAGAATTATTTTATCAATGCAACTCTTGATTACTTAAAAACTAATTTTATAGTAAGTTTTTGTATGCTTTGATTAGTTAAATATATTTTTTAATTAATGATGTTTTAAGGTTTTAAATAATAATAATATCAATTTTATGACCAAATATAAGAAGATTGTAATTATAAGTTATAACCTTGGCGCAATAAGTAAAAAAAATTCCAAAAACAATATTCCCGAATGAATTAGCTAGTGGCCATGAATGAGAGATGCGAGGTTGATTTGAGATCGAAGCAACTTAAACCAAATGAATTAAAATTATCCTAAGGCATATAGTTTATTGGTTCATCACTTTCCCCTTTCCATAAAGTGACAAATAATGTTCGCACTTTATATGCTTTTCCTCGAGAATATAATTTTAATGCCACTTCTTAATCTTATCTTCAATATATTTTTGTGCCCATTCTGAACCAGTCTATAAATTATGATCCGTGAGTTTTTTTTTCACTTTTGGTCCCATAGGACAGTCCTTTTCACGCTTTTGATCCCAAAGCCAAAAAATTTGACACTTTTGGTCCAAAAATCGAAATTTTTTATACTTTTGGTCCCAAACCGCGCTTCCAGTGGGACCAAAAGTGTCAAAGCTTTTGGGACCAAAAGTGTCAAAATTTTCGACTTTGAGACCAAAAGTGTAAGTTTTGGGACCAAAAGCGTGAGGAGGCGTGTCCTGTGGGACCAAAAGTGCAATAAACTCCAAAAGTGCACCTCTAACGAGTTTAAAAATCAAATGAGATCTGCACCATTATCATGATAACAATTGCTTCTTGTTAGTCCAATTGAATTTGGTGGAATTAATTTACAGTATTTATGAATATTTTTAATTAAGCTTGCTATCTAGCCTATATAATTAACGAGCCAATATTTCTCACCTTATTTACAAAAGTCCAAGGATTTATTTAGTTTAAATGCGCTTAGGTTCTTCCAACCAAGATGACGTGGGAAAAACAGTGGCTATAATTGTGGGAACAGTCGCCGGAGTCGCGATTATAATTGTACTTCTATCATTTTGCAGAAAGGCCTACGGTAAAATGCCTAACTTATATATGCTCAATATATATACTTTAATTTAATTCCTTAAATACCCGCATTTGTAAATTTCATATACAGGTTGAGATCGCAAAGCATGAGGAGCGCTTTTGGAGTGGCAAGGCCTGATGTATCAGGAGAAAAGAACAAACATCTATTCCTATACTTCGATTTTAGCACAAAATTCTATCAATGGGAATAGTGGTTCTTTTTAATTTATTTGCATGTTCTTAATTTCATCAATTAATTATCTGCTAGTCAAATAGGCTGGGCCTTCTTATGATTTTGATCTCTTTATTACTTAAAGAAAGAGTTCGAAATTACAACATTAAAAAGAAATGTTTAATTACGTACTAAAACGTGAATGCGGGTGACAAATTGAAATTAACGGACACCTAACCTTTATGCCATTTCTTTATCTTATTATAAACATATACATGCGATTAAATTTGGGTTCATATTCCTTCAGTTTAGTGGAGTATAAGGAAAAAAAAAGTGAGATTCTCCCGCAAGATTATTTTACAGAAATATCATCTACCCTCACTAGAGATTAATTAGACTTTGCAAATTAAACAAGTTATTCCACGAGCTAACAATTTCTTATATAGTTATACATGATTAATTACTTGCTGTTAGGAATTAAACAAGCAATTATGGAGAAAATAATAGAACTAGGAATTTAGAGACAAACAATTTGGTTACTCAGTTCGTCAAACTGACTACATCTGGGGGCACTACCAAGCCAGGAGAGATCTACTATTTCTTCTTGTATGACCATACAAGATAATACAAGTAGTGCAAGATACAATAGGGGAGTCAGGGGGGTATTTATACAAAAAAACCGAAACCCTAAAAGATGAAACTGGGCCGAAGCCCTAATCCGCGTCTCGGCCTCCGGAACCGCTCGACCAGGGCATTTGGTTGAGCGGTTCTGCTCGATCAACTATCTAGCTTGAGCGCCCTCATGGCGCTGGATAGGGGGGGCGCTTGACCGAGCAATAATGCTCGACCTCGAGCACTGGTCGAGCGCCTACCGCGCTCTGCATCCTCGTTTCACTCAGGCTCCATAACCCAACAATCTCCCACCTGGAGACTGAGCCTGGAGACTGACACTGGAGCGGAAGTGCACGACCTCAACTAGGTCGAACGTCTTGTCCTCCCTGGACTCATTCTGCAACTCAGACTCCAACAATCCCAACAACCTCCCACCTGGAGACTGACTCCAAAACGTAACTCGTCTTCCCATTCTCTCATTGGTAGTTAACCACGCAATCCGAGCAATGTCCCTCAACGTTCGACTTCGAACCACACTTGATCCAAGCAACGTCCCACAACATCTTTCTCGGACCTGCGTTACCACGGCCCACAAGACCGCAACTTGGACCCTCACGTCCATTCAATCCAAGCAATGCCCCTCAACGTTTTTGATTCGCACCAGAACCAAACAACGTCCCACAACATTCCCTTGAATCATTCGGCCACCAATTCCCGCACGATCTCAGGCACGTGTCAACGTCCTTCTTGATCTTGCATGAACCAACCTGATACAACGATCTCAGGCACGTGTCAAACGTCCATCTTGATCTTGCATCCAACCTGATACAACGATCTCAGCCACGTGTCAACGCCCATCTTGATCTTGCATCCAACCTGATACAACGATCTCAGCCACATGTCAACGCCCATCTTGATCTTGCATCCAACCACCTACTCCAAGCAACGCCCCATACTCCGCGAACTGCCTACGGAACCCGCTCGACCTAGGGCTTTGGTCGAGCGGTTCTACTCGACCAACCAGCTTGCTCGAGCGCCTTGTGTGTTCTCAGACGTTCAGTGGTTGTGCCCGGCCCCATACCGAACGAAGCCAAATCCGAAATCCGTTCCGTCAAACTTCTCAACAGGTGATTACCCTTCAGCCATCATAATTGCTTTCCACAGATCCCTCTAACCAGATGCTCTGATACCAGTTGTTAGGAATTAAACAAGCAATTATGGAGAAAATAATAGAACTAGGAATTTAGAGACAAACAATTTGGTTACCCAGTTCGTCAAACTGACTACATCTGGGGGCACTACCAAGCCAGGAGAGATCTATTATTTCTTCTTGTATGACCATACAAGATAGTGCAAGTAGTGCAAGATACAATAGGGGAGTCAGGGGGTATTTATACAAAAACCGAAACCTAAAAAAAATGAATGGCGGGCGAATCTAATCGCGTCTCGGCCTCCGGAACCGCTCGACCGGGGCATTTGGTCGGCGGTTCGCTTCGATCAACTATCTAGCTCGGCGCCCTCATGGTATTTGGATAGAGGGGCTCGGCCGAGCAATAGTGCTTTCGACCTCGAAACCTTTGGTAGAAGCGTTCCGTTCTCTGCATCCCCGTTTCACTCAGGCTCCATAACCCAACACTTGCTACATCTTAATTAATTCAATAACAAACATCTGATTAAAAAAATCAATAAAAAACAATTTCATTGACATGTCAGACATTAAAGGGGTGTTTGCAACCTCTATTGAGGGGGTCAGAAACAATTTTTTTTAAAGCTGCCCCCTCACTGCTTATGACTTCCAGAAGTGTTTTTCATTATTGAATAGTAGTTGCAAACACCCTTTAATTCCTATTAGAATGACATGTCAATTGATGACATTATAATTTAATCCAATTACACGGATTTTGGTACCGACAGCTATATATAGAGAGAGTTAATAATCAAATCTTGAAACTTATTAAAAAAACTATTCTCAAGCCGAAAAAAGATGTCACTTGTTCTACTCCTCATATTGGCAAAAAAGATTAATAATTTAATTAGAATAAGAGATTTTCATGTAAAAGCTAAAATTTACAAAGTAGTACAATAATTGATCAAACTCAATAAATACCAAATAAATAAAACTCAATAAAAAAAATATCACAACCCAGAAGTAAACGGCACATTAGTGGCAGGCACCCAAGAATTGGCAGCAATAAAATTCCCCGGAGTAAACCTCGCCGCTTCAGTCGCGCTTGTAATTACGCGGTACCCCCTCCAGCTAACCCGGTTCTCCGTACCCGACCCGGAACCCGTATTCGCATACTCCCCATAATACAAAGTATCCAGCGCGAAATTCCCGCTCCACGGCATCCAACCCGCCGGGTTAATAAACCCGTCCAGAAAACTCCTCATAAAAACCGTGCCCGAGTACCTCTTCCAGGGCCTACCCAAATACGTCCTCACGGACCCCTGAACGGGTCGAAGATCCGGGGCGGGCGTGACCCGGCAGTTGTGGATAGAGATACCCGTGTTCTGGCCCGGGTCGGTCCGGCCCTGTGCGGTTATGGTGTTGGTCCGGCTGGGCGGGTTCCTGGGGTATATGTTGCAGTTCTGGAAAACGACGGCGGCGTTGCCGAATATGAAGTCCACGGTTCCGTATATGTCGCATTGTCGGTAGAATTATCTTTGGGAATGGACGTATAATGTGTCTTGGTACCCCTCGAAACTGCATTGGTAGAACACGGATAGATCCGACCCGGAACGGAGGGCAACCGCCTGGTGGTTGCTGGCGCCTGCGGTGTTTCGGAATGTGATGCCACGGGCTATGAATCCGTCTCCCACAACAGCTGCAAATAATACCAACTCAAGAATTAATTAATTAATTATAGATATTGTTAAATTGTTTATTCACTCCAATTTCAATGGATAATTAAAAATATTAATTACATATTACTTTATTTTATCATTCTCCACATTAATTTGACATTCCAAATAAGATTCTTTTTAAATATAAAATTTTTGTACACAAAATGTTCTAAATTAAGTCGCGACATTAGTTCCAACTTCCAAGTACATAAGAGGTAAAATGTTATTTTCGGCTGTAACTATAGAAGTGACAATTTAAGGATAATAATTTTTTATTAATAAAAGTAGGAAATTAATTTTTATTTTTTTTTCAAATGTAGATTGCTGTAACTTTAATTTTTTACAAATTTAAGCCAGCACATTGGGTGATTGTGGAAAAAATGGCCTATATTTAAAAAGAAAAGTTAGATTCTACTTTTACCAATGAAAAATTAACTGTCCTCAAATTACACTCATAAGTAATTGTACGGGCCTACGAAAAATATTATTTCCCCAAATAAGATGCAGATTCAATTTGACTTACCAACTGTGGCTGATCGGAAGGTGGTGGAGCCGCCGTCGACGCTTCTACTTCCGGTAATAATAGTCCTCCCAATGCCATCACCCAACAACATAATATTCCTCAAATCACCCCCAATCTCCACATTCTCCCTATACGTCCCTTGCCTCACATATATAACATACCTCCCACCTCCCGACCGCCTCCCTGCCGCCGCAATAGCCGCACCCAACGTCCTAAAGTTGCCAGAACCATCTTGCGCCACCACCACATTAGCCCGAGGAGCCGCCGCCTGCAGCAACCTCCGGTCACCGGGGCCTACCCAACTAGGGAACCCTTCCTTATGACTTGGCTCCCCATAATTCGCTTTCCCCTTGTTTAAAGCTAACGCATTGCTAAGCAATAAGCTCACATTGTTAGACATCATGGGAAAAACATAATCCGTTATGCCAAAATCTGGAAACCCTAATTTGCACGTCTCTAGATTGGTTAAAGCCGTGCTTAGCCAAGTTTGTGCATCCGCGGATGTACATTTCGGATCAATAGTACTATTGATCCGACGTATGGTTTCCTCATAGAGCACAATGCAATCGGACCAAGCGGCCTTTTCGCGCTTGTTGCGACATTTTGGGCCGAGGTGGTATATGCTGTTTTGGGCGTGTGTGCAACGGTCGAGGGCTAGTTGAGACGAGACTTTGAAGAAATCGGGTTTTCCTTTTGTTGGAGAATTGTATTTCGGGTTATGGGTCAAGTAGTACTCGCATGGTTGCGGGTTTGGGGTTTTGCTGCACCATGATTTTATTGCAGCTTGAGAATAGGCTGAAATGGTAGGAGAAAAGAGGAAGAAGAACACGAGAAGAAGGGCCAGGGTTATTTTAGACATTTTTGTCTCTTTAAGGTTTGTTTTGAGTGTGTGTTCTTGTTTAGCTCGAGGGTGGCTTATATAGGGAAGGATAAGGTCAATAATGTCGTATTAGTGATTAATGGGGTCCCACTAGCTTGAAGCTATATATATATATATTAATTTTGGTATTCTATTTAATTCTCGAATAATTCCTAGAAATTATGGGGTTGGTGAATAAAATATGCAATTCTCTGTGGTGTTCGATAGGAAGAATATAGGATACAACCTAATATATCATGGGTACCAACCCTATACATATATTTGTAATTGAGTTGACCTCATCACAGAATAAGATGAAGTAATTCAGGCCAGGGAGGCAAGAAACACGTCTGGATTAATATTCCTACAAGTTTATAAACTACCTATTAAGTTATTATAGAAATTAGTATTATTTGTTGTTACTTAATTAAGATTAATAGATTATACCAGAGGCTCATTCTAATACCATGTTCTGATGCATGCATTATTTGCAAAAAAATGCAAAGGTATCGTGGCTTTTTTTTTTTTTGGTGACAACAAATTCACAAATCATAATATAACGAAATGTACTGAATAAATATAAATCACTGAGAGAAATTAACCACACTACAAAATGAGTCACTTGGGGACTCAATGAAGGAAGCGTAAGCAGAATGTTTGTCGCGTGAACTATCTCGGAGAATGACGACCTATGCTATTTTCGGCTTTTTATTTAGTATTTCACAGTTTGAATATTGTATGACACACAAATGAAAAATAAATAATCAGCTGTACAACATGTGTTAATAATATATCCAGCAGTGAGTAATACGAAAAATGGCATATATAAATGAATCAAATTCGGTTAACTCGGACACCCCTAATCTTAACATGAATTGGCATGCAATCAATGTTATGTATATATATTACGTAATTGCTTTTCGATATCTATAATTATTCATATGAATTATAATTTTTTTGGATGACCATTATTATTTTTGATTGGACGTATAGTTGTATAAAGATCAAAATTACTTGCATAAATCTTGAAACTATTTAAAAAGTAATGTGTAATTAAATTCCAAGTGGCCCATACAAAATTCCAATAAAGTCCAATTAATCCTATCGTGATTATTTCTTTTAATGAAAGGGTGACACTTATAAGTTATAACGAACATAATTTTTTAGTGCAGCCCAGAAGTAAACGGTACATTTGCGTCAGCTACCCAAGAATCAGCATCGATAAAATTCCCAGGAGTAAACTTCTCCGCTTCAGAAGCGCTTGTAATCACACGGTACCCAATCCAGTCGACCCGGTTCTCCGTACCCGACCCGGGACCCGTATTCTGATACTCCCCATAATACAAAGTATCCAGCGCGAAGTCCCCTTTCCAGGGCATCCAACCCGCCGGGTCAATCAAATCATCCAGAAAAGTCTGGATATAAACCACGCGCGAGTACATCTTCCAGGGCCGACCCAAATACGTCCTCACGGATCCCACGTCGAGTTCCGGAGCGGCCGTGACCCGGCAATTGTGGATAGAGATCCCCGTGTTCTGCTTCGGGTTGGTCCGACCCTGTGCGGTTATGGTGTTGGTCCCTTTGCTCGGGTTTCGCAAGTATATGTTGCAGTTTTGGAGCACGGCGGCTGCGTTGCCGAATATGATGTCAACTGTGCCATATATGTCGCAGTCTCGGTAGAATTGTCGTTTGGAGTGGACGTATAAGGTGTCGTGGTACCCCTCGAAGCTGCATTCGTGGAATATGGAGCGGTCCGATTCGGATCGGAGGGCCACCGCCTGGAAATTATCGGGTCCGGCGGTGTTCCGGAAGGTGATGCCGAGTGCTATGAATCCTTCTCCCACAACGGCTGTAATGCCAAATTCATCAAGAGAATTCATATGTTAAAACTTAAATCTATAGATGTAATTTTTAAAATTATGAACAAGATATGTATTAATTGTTTACAAGATATTTAATTAATTGTGCAAAACATAGGGAATTGAATTAGAAGTTATTATCGGTTTATGGTCTTCGGGGGGTTTCATTGAAGTTAGACGTAAGAGTAACATAAATTGTTTCGTGCAAGAAAATTCTTTAACTAATTAAATTTATAGTATATATTGATAACAAAGAAATGCTATAATTGATGAACTCTAGATTATTTTAAAGAGATATAAATAGATATTTAGTTGAGTAATAGTGAGGTTATAGTCGTAACAAACTAAATCAGATTTGTCGAATTAATTAAGTTCTTAGAATATGCACTTCAGTTATATGTTGATGCTGATACTTATTAAAATTACGGAATTCATCTTATTAGTTAAATGAGAAAATGTTCCATGAATGTAATGTGCATTTATGAATTGCGACTCTTTTGACAAAAAAAATTTAGGTTTTTGGCATTATCAAAATAATTTAATTAACCAATAAATTCAGAAAAAATATATATATAGGACATAAAAATTAAATTTGATTTTACCAACTGTGGCTGTTTTGTAGGTTGTAACGCCGTCGGCAGAGTTTTTACTTCCGGTAATAATGGTCCTCCCAATACCATCACCCACCAACATAACATTTTCCAAATTCCTCCCAATTTCCACACTCTCCTCGTACGTCCCTTCCTTCACATGAATCACGTGCCTCCCCTTTGATCCCGACCGTTTCCCGGCCGCCGCAACAGCCTCACTCACCGTGTTAAAGTCACCGGACCCGTCTTGCGCCACCACCACGTTAGCCTTTATATGACGTCGACCCAACGACCGTTTCTTCAACATCCTCCGGTCACCGGGCCCCACCCAACTCGGAAACCCTTTCTCATAACTCGTCTCACCGTAGTTATTATACGCTTCCTCGTTTAATGCTAGAATATTGCTAAGCAATAACGTTACATTGTTAGAAACCAAAGGTAATTTGTGATTCTTAATGCCAAAATCTTGAAACCCTAATTTGCATGTTTCGAGATTTGTTAGGGCTGCGCTTAGCCAAGTTTGTGCATCGATTGGCGAGCACGTGGGGTCGATTGTCTTGTTGATCCTATGTATGGTTTCATCGTACAGCTCGATGCAATCGGAGTAGGCTGCCTTTTCGCGCTCGTCTCTAGGTTTTAGGGCGAGGGATTTCATGTTGTTTTGGGCTTGCATGCAATGGTCGAGGGCTAATTGAGATGACAAGTTAATGAAATGGGGTTTTGCTTTGATGGGAACGTTGTATTTACGGGTGATAGTAAAGAAATACACGCATGGTTGTGGGTTTGGAGTTTGATCACACCAAGATTTTATTGTTGCGTGAGGAAAAATGGAAAGGGCTGGAGAAATGAGGAAGAACGAGAAGATGACTAGGGTTTGGAATATTGTCCCCATTGATGCTTATTTTTTAGGATTGAAGAGATCAGTTGGTGTTTCTTTTGTGAGAGTGTGTGTTAATTTGGGTTGTGTAATACGATATTTATATAAAAGATGACCTGATGAAGTAAAACGAAACGCATAAACTCACTTATGGTTTAATTAATGTGGATTGAATTAAGGTAGTAATACATTGACTCAAGTCATTAATACAATTTATACCATAAGATATAGCTAATTAATTTGTTAAGATCATGAATATTGCTGTTTTTTTTAAAGGTAACGCTGATATTCATTAATTAAACGAGTATAAGGGGTACTCAACCCGATCGGATAACAATATTGTAAAAGTATAGTTTTATGAGAACGTTTTATACGTATACTTTGATATATTAATGCATATATAGATACATTCCTCTGTGAATATATATATATATATATATATATATATATTAGGGTTTTATATATATTAAAATGATATGTATATACATAAATTAAATATGGACATTTCGACCCATTTTATAAAAAATATAGTACTAATGCCTCAAGCTATAAATTCAATAGCTTAATTAGCAACGAGCTAACTCCAAAACAAGTCCTAGAGCCCCGAGACAAATCGAAAGCTCCAAGGCAAACAAACATGGAGACAAGTAATTCAAAGAGCCAGCCCCGGACAAATTAAAGTAGAAATATGAATTCAAGTATAAGGATACTTTCGTCATTTTACAAAAAAGATGTGTAATTTTTTAGTTAGAGTGGATAATTTTCACTTGAGTTATAAAAAGTGTGGGTTGGGGGTAAAGTATTAATATACGCACAATTTTCACTGTACATCATTACTATTATTGTTAATTTGTAAGAAATAATATTTTACAAATAAAATATTAATCTTTAATTATAAATAATAATAATTGTGATGTACAGTGAAAATAATGTACGTTTTCTCAACATCCCACTGGTTTAGATGTGATCATAAAGTAATAGTAATACATTAAGTGCAATAACTAATTTTATAGTTTCATACAAACTAGAAAATTTGTTTATTATATAATAATACACCAATCAATTTTCGGTTTTACATGAGTGAAAATTAACTATTCTTGCTAAAAGTATACTTTAAATTAGAATTAAAATACAGCACATGATACGTACAGACATGTTTCATATTGTGTAGACATGTAGCTAGACACAATTAGTTATTAAACCATCCGTTATCCGTAAAGCACGTACCAAATTTAAGCTGGAATTTAATTGGCCAGTGTTTCATGAACGTGGATAAGTACTAGTGCATATCGTAATCAATTAATGTACTAAATAAACAAAAAAATCGTGAAATGCTATGGGGAATAATTGAGGCAATTGATTACATTAATTAATTAATTTAAATTGTTTCTTGTACAATTACGAAATGGTTATACCAATGGGTATTGGGTAGGTTCAGATCAAGGGAATTTGTCTTTTTTTTTTAAAAGCAATCAATTACAATAATTTTCTAACATAATCAATTACAATAATTTCTTCTACCACCGGGCACATGACAGCATCATTTCATATAATTTCTTCTACCACCGGGCACATGACAGCATCATTTCATCTCGCTGTAGACCGGAACCGCAATCACCACAAGAGGGGGACCACCCGAAATCGCAACCACACCGCAACCGCAACCCAACAACAGGGGGACCACCACCCCACAAGAGGGGGACCACCACAAAAGGGAATAATATTCCATCTCCGTGTCTCGAACTCGGGACCTTAAGGTCTCAGGTGGTGGAGTTCTAACCAATTTAGCTATCCACACTTGACAGAAGGAATTTTTCTTTGATTACTTATAAATTAGAGGATTTTTACGAAAAAAATTAATCTAGCTAAAGTTGAAACTTCTGGAGAAGATTTTTTTCTTTAAATTATGTTTTCACAAATTTCTTGTTATCGCAGATAAATGTTTGAAATATAAACCTCTTTCAATTAGGGAAAACGATATATGTAATTTTGCAAGTCAAAATTCAGCTAATCCGATTTTTTCCGTTCAAATGAATATGAAATAATTGAATAGAGGAGATATTGACTACATTGTAGGAGTAAAATAAAAGCTTCTAAAGAAAGTAGAATGCTTCGGAATTAATACTCTTCCAAATGCTGATTGGCCCAGGTTATTAGCACCCCCACTATTAGGAAATGCACCACTCATCAAATTTTATGATTTTAATTTACAAGTAAAATAAGTTATCCTTTTTTTTTTTCTTTCTCACTATTATGACAACATACACCCCTTATCCTAGTAGCAATAGTTTTTTCAGAATATATAGGCATTGTAGTGCGATTTTTTCGGCCAAAAGAAACATCCGACAAAAACATCTAAGGGTACTCGCGTTTGATTTAAGGTTTTGCACAATTATTTTTCGACCATGTGTATTGAAAAATTTCGCACCTGATTTTCTGATTTTTTGTTGAAATTTTGGAAAATAAATTCGAAATTTAAATTAGATTCCGGAATTTTTTTTCTGAAAATTGATGTTTTTTTCAAAAATTTGTTCGGAAAATTCTTAATTTTCTTTGAAATCTTTTTTCGAAAATCTTTGACAATTTCATTTTTTTTCTGAAAAATCATGGAATTTTCGAAAAAAGAATTCGAAAATCGATAAAAATTTCGAAAAACCAATTTTGAATTCTTAAATCTTGATTTTTTTTTTACGCAAGTTCGTTCGTTTTAAGCAAAAACCCAGAAATTTCATCATATAAATCAAACATTTGAAGGGGTACGAAGGACGGGATTTATACGGTTCGGTCTAGCTATGGAGAGGAAATGGCGCTGGTTTAGTCTAGTTTGAGTGGGGAGAACGAGGCGTGGCGAACGGTTTGACGAATGGGGGTTGCTCCTAAAATCCAATTCTTCCTTTGGAAGGTTTGTCACGACATTTTGCCAACGAAAATTAATCTCATAAGCCGTTTTGTCGATCTTGATCCCTTTTGCCCGAGATGCGGGGTGGACTTTGAGAGCTTGGAACATGTTTTCAGGGATTGTACGCGAGCGAGACATGTTTGGGCGGTTATGGGGGTGACTGTGAGATGCACGTCAACTGTCCCCTTTTGGGAATGGTTTGTGGAGGAGCTCTAGCGTGTGGAGGAGCTCTAGCGTGTGGAGGCGGATCGTCGCCCGATCCTGGTTACGTAAATTTGGTCCATTTGGTATGAACGAAACTCCATTTTGTTTGGTCGGAAAGTGAAGGGAGCGGAAGCCGTATGTGCTTTTGTAGTGGCCCACCATGCAGCTTATCTGAAAGCGACAAAAACGGTCTGGGATTTCTGGGTTGCAGGGGTGATGTGGATAGGTGGAGTCGGCCTCCTCGTGGTTGGGTCAAGATGAACACGGATGTAGCGATTGGGGTCGGGGCTGGAGTAGGCAGGGTTGCTCGGGATGAGGCTAGCGTTGTGTTGTGGTGTTTCGCGAAGCACATGCCGGCTGTGGTGTCGGTGGACATTGGTGAGGCACTGGCGGCCCGAGCTGGGTTGGAGAAGGCGAAGCAATTGGGTGTCTCAAAAGTACTGTTGTTGGAGTTTGATTCTAAGGTTCTATTTTTTTGCGTTTGGTCGTGGCTCCGTTGATCTTTCTTATTTTGGCTCGATTGTGGAGGATATTATTGAGCTTGGGAGGTCATTCGAGGCTTTTAATTACCGATGGGTGAGATGAACTGACAATGATGTTGCTCATAATCTTGCCTTGTTCGGTTTTAGTTGTTCTATTCCTTTTATGTCGGAGTCAGTTCCGATGTCTGTTGAATAGTTTGACGTTCTGATTTATATAATTTTATTTCCTGTCAAAAAAAAATCTTAAATACCCTAAACCTAACTAACAAAAAAATTAAAACCATTAATACTAATCTCTTGCCCTTGTTTGGTGGAATGGACACAAGTTGATTTTGTGGATGCAACAGCGACAACAATGGAGGCAGAGGGTTTGAGTAGGAGATGAGAGCGACTGTTTTTCTTTGTGAGGTGTATGCTTTAATTTTTTAAAAATTATAGATAGAATGAAGGGTTAAGAAGAAGAAGAGTAGTTCAAAAAGTTTGTTGGTGGTGTACTAATCTTATGAGAGGTAAACTCATCTAGGTTGTGTATTTCATAAAGAAGGGGTGCTAATAACCTTGGCCATGGTGATTTAGTTGTGTTAATGTGGCCCAGCCATAATATCTGTCAGCCCTTTAGTATTGGCATTGGGCTTGTCAGCCTTTAATTGCTGTCTTTGTTTGGCACTTTGGGTCATGTTTAAATATCGTAAAACACGTATGGAAAACATAGAAAATATTAGTATTTCGACAAATATTGGTATCAGCTTCCTCCTTATCTTCCTCATCTCTGATTTCCCCTGTAAGAACCATTTAGTTCACTAAATACTCTCTTTCAAAAAAAAAAACTAAATACTCCCTCTATTCCATATTAATTTTCACACTTTCCTTTTTTTATTTGTTCCATGTTAATTTTCATAAATTAAAAAAAAAAATACTCATAATCCTTACATTCACAACATACACTTATTTACACTTTATTTCACTATTTTTCGTAACACAAATAACTCACAATCACACAATTAAAGATTATTTGACCGAAATATCTTTACTTTATCACTTTAAATAGAATTTAAAAAATTTCTTATTTTCGTTCTCAGATTAGTGTGAAAACTAATTTGGGCGGAGGGAGTACTATTTATTTATATTTTTTTAAAGCTCTAATAAAACTACCATAATGTATTTTATAGTTCTGTTGTACGAGAACGAATTAATTAAGTCTACTTATATGAGTTTCTTTTCAATTGGCATAGTATAAAAACATTTATATTTGAAAGCAAACTTAAATAATTTTAAAACCAAAGGAATGTGATAATATTAATAAAGGCCATATGCGGACAAATTAACATTAATTCTACAATAGTACTCTTACCAGGAAAAAAGAAAAAGAATGAAGAAGACATTAAATACAAAATACCCAGTCGGTGTAAATATGAGAAAAGCACAGCTAGCTAGTTTGTCATTCTTCCATATAGTTCTTTCCCTACAGTTCTTTACAGTTCCATATACGCCATGCAAACTTATTACCTATAAGCCTCCCCAACGACACATGTCTACAACAATTCTGCCCATGTGTAAGCTTCTCATCAAAACCGCCTCCGATCCAAATTATAAACGAAATAAAATGAATCCAATTGTTCCATCGAATTAATTTCCTGTATTTATTGAAGAATATTTTATTTCTCATCATTCTATTTTAAAAATAAAATAAAATGTGTCGTCTCTCCACATGCACCTGTCTCTATCTTGTAATTTTTCTTGTTGCAAATTGTGTTTATTGCAGGAAGCAGATTGAGGTGGTGGAAATGGCAAGGCAAGGCATGCAGGAAGCAGTAGTTTGGGCTCGGGGCTTCCGGGCTCTTGACGGGTCGGGCCGTGATTTGGGTTTGCCCAATGGGTGCCGTAAGGACTGCGTGAAGAGGCCGAGTCGAGGCTGGCCCGATTGGTTGAGACGGATATTGAGTGGAGCCATGACGATGCGTTGACTTGGTTCATTGCTGCTTTGACTAGCCACGTCACTTGCTTGGATGGGCTGGCGGAAAATGGGCTATCCTTTGAAGCCCAACGGGCCCAGAATTTGACTTCGGTGATCCGGGAGAGTTTGGCTGTTTATCGGGCCCAAGGCAAACTAAGGGGGAAGCGGAAAGGTATCTTTTGCTTTACACAAAATCATTTATACAAAGATTAAATTATTATATTTATCAGGGGTAGCGTGTAATCAAATATATTTTAATAAAATGTAGTATTATTCTTCCATTTAAAAATATTAGTTTTTTTTATTAGAAAAATATTAATTATGTACATTTACACATGCAATTGGTTACAAGAATACTACAAGAATGTTACTTAATTATAAATGATTTGCCCTACGAATTGTTAATTGGCCATTCTGTGGTGATTTGTACAGTACACATTTGTAAATTAGACTTGTTATTTGCTTTAATAGTCGGGTAATTTTATATTTTTATTTAGATTGGGTAATTTTTATTATTTCTAATTAAATTGATGTCAATGAAAGGGGGCAAAAAAATGTATTCTTCCTAATAAAATTGTTTTTACACATTTTGTTATATATATATTTTTTTAACTATACTGACGCTATGTTACAACATTAAAAAAAAAAATCAGCTCCGCAAACCATATATATATAGTAGTACATATTAAGTCGATCAATTACTAAATTATTAATTTGTTGGTATATTAGCAACGCCTGTTAGAAGGGGCGGCTCAAAGAACGCAGGGGTACTTTTATCAAACTGGAATGCCAAAACATCAAAGGCTGATTACGTGGTTGCGCAAGATGGCTCAGGAAATTACAAGTCAATTAATGAGGCAGTGGCTGCACTTTCTCGATCGAGCCGTAGTCAACGAACCGTGGTATACGTAAAACCAGTTGTATACAAAGAAAAGGTAGAGATTGGAAGGTACTTGAATAACATTATGTTCGTTGGAGATGGCATTGACAAAACTATAGTCACCGCCAATAGTAGCGTACAAGATGGTTCCACCACTTTAAATTCAGCCACATTTGGTAAGAATTCGATTCAATTTTTCCAAAAGAAAAAAATCAATTGATACAACTATATGGAGAAAATATTATTTTTAATCCTGTAATTTGGATGGTTTTATTTTTAATCCTGTGATTTTTTTATTTTTTCAATTTTAGTCATGAATGTGTCAATTTCAGTCTTTTTGTGTCAAAAATTTTAAAATCTCGCCGGAAAAGTAAAATTGAGATTTTTATTTTTATTTTTCGGCGACCTACACAAGTGGACTGTCATGTAATTAAAAAAAAGATCAATTTTGAAGTATCACGTGAGGTGCACATGCTTATCCTTGAGAGATTTTAAAATTTTCAACCAAAAACAATAGAAATTGACACATTCAAAATTAAATTGAAAAAGTAAAGAGTTACAGTACTAAAAATGAATCGTCCAAAGTTACAGGACTAAAAATGATATTTTCTCCAAATATATGTTACATCTAACTTGAATTTAATATTGAGATATAGGTGTGTCGGGTGATGGTTTTTGGACTCGTGACATGACGTTTGAGAACACGGCTGGGCCCCAAAAGCATCAAGCCGTGGCTCTGAGAATGGGCTCGGACTTATCCGTTTTTTATCGGTGTAACTTCAAGGGCTATCAGGACACTCTATTAGTCCACTTGTTACGACAATTTTACCGCGATTGTCATATTTACGGAACAGTTGACTTCATATTTGGAAATGCGGCCGCAGTTTTTCAAAACTGCGACATTTTCGTTAGAAAGCCGATGGATCACCAATCCAACATGATCACCGCACAAGGAAGGTACGATCCTAATCAGAACACGGGGATTTCGATAATGAATTGTCGTGTGTCGTCTGCTTACGACTTTCGTGACGTTAAGAGCAGGTTCAAGAGTTATTTGGGGAGGCCGTGGAAGAAGTACTCGAGGACCGTGGTTATGAAGACGGATCTAGACGGCCTTATAGACGGGAAAGGGTGGACGGAATGGAGTGGGAATTTCGTGCTTTCCACATTGTATTATGCCGAGTTTATGAATACTGGGAGTGGTGCTTCTACCACAAATAGAGTTAAATGGCTTGGATTTCATTTATTGAGTGGTAAAAATGAGGATGATAAGTTTACGGTCGGGAATTTCATCGGCGGCGGGTCGTGGATTCCGGCCACCGGTGTGCCGTTTTGGGCTGGAGTGTGACCACCTAGAAATGATGGTTATGCTGAATAATACACATTGGCCTTTCATTTGTTGAATTGAAACTTGTATGTGTAATTAATGTAAGTTTAGGGTGTGTTTTAAACCTCAACTACCACCCAATAAGTACTTATTTTCAAAATAAGTTGAGTCACGCCTACTTAAAATTTAAGTGTTTTTGCACTGTAGAGTAGTGGTCTAAAACACCCCCTAAGAAAAGGTTATGTGTAATCTCTACACATGACCTAATACTATTGTGTCAATTTGTGTATTATTTATGTATCAATGTTTTAAGATGAATATAAACACGTAATAGTCGACTAAAAGGAAATTGGGCACCCGGTGAGCTGAAGAATACGCTATGTAACTAGAATAATACCCATGTGAAATAAGTTTATAGATAAACTCTATTATTGTTATGCATAAAAAAACTATCATTGTTTAAAGATATTTTACATAACGGTGATAGTGTGTATACATAACAGTGATATTAAAAGGATAGAGTTTCCAGAAAAATGGGTTATCACAAATTTTTGTCTGATAGTAAAGGAGCGTTTTCAAACACAAATAGAAGAGGCATACACTTATTCTTAAAATTACTTTCTCACGACTTTAGATTTTAAAAAGTGCTTATAAATTGTTAATAGAATTTGCAAATGTCCCTAAATATGTTCTTAATCTACAAAGTGGAGCCAAAGTTTTTCTCTCTTTTGGATCCTATGGAAAAGGGTTAAGTGGGATAATGTTACTGTTAGATAAATTAAATAAACTAATTAAATTAATTACATACCTACACAAAATACTTTTATGAAAATTTATACTGATTTAGTATTTGTGCAAATTTATACTGATTTAGTATTTATGCAAATTTATACTGATTTAAGATCATGCTAATTAATTCACACCCCCATTAATCCAACTTAAACTACATGGAATCAGACTTGATTTATCCATTAATTTTAATTAGTTTGTATTTTTTTTAAAATTTAATTTGCACGGTGTAATTTTATACAAGAGACCGAAAGAGAAGTCAAAGATAAGAAATACGATTTTCTAATTTATTAAAATATTTTTTAGTTGAAAAATTTATTAAAATATATTAATCAATAAAAATAAAATGATAGTAATAAATAATACTCTTTACGTCCCGCAATAACGTGCACCCCTATTCGGACACAAAAATTAAAAAAAATTATTTTATTAATATTATTTAAATTAATTATAATGATATTATAGGTATGTAAATTTTGAGTATTTTATTATTTTATGAAATGTGCATGTTGGAGGAGAGAATTTTTTTACTCTGACCAAAATAACCATTGACATTTCTCAGCGCTGTGTATAAAGTATAAACCCTCCATAATGGCCCTTTAATTCGAGTGCGGAAACCCTAGCCTTCTTCGATTTCCCTAAATTATAGAAGTGCCGATCGTAGTATTATAACCAAGGTATCAATTTTAGTTGGATTTCGATATAATTGATAATTTCTTTTTTCCAACCGATATGAGTATGTGTATTCATTCTGATGAATTTTTGCTTGAATTAGTTGGAGATGGCAGGTGGATCAGATGCGCCGGAGACTGCAACCTTATCATGTGCTAAGTGCGGAAAGCTTGCTCATTTGCAGTACGTTATTCATTCTTTATTTTCAGTATTTAATTTTGCTTGTGTATGTGTGAGAGGAGAGAGGAGGACCGGAAGGGGGGGAAGTTGATTATCGATTCATTTAGTTGCTGCAAACTGGGGGCGGGGAGTGGAGAGAGTGTAAGGTTTTCAAATATTACGTCTTGAACTTTGAATGATAATTGGAGTTCTGAAACATCATCTGGCTGTAAGTGGAAAAAGTGTTGCATTTGATTTTTTGCTTTGCTGTTGACTTTCTTGTTTTGGCTGAATGGCATCGTTTACCTCATTGATTTAGTTAATTTTTGTATGGTGCATATTAATGGCAATGCTGTTTATAGTTCCCTCAGTGTAGGATAGTTTCTCATCTTCGGTTATGAATGATAAGTTCCTTTGGGCTTGTCGGGAGATACATGTGTACAACACTTATTATATATATGCCAGACTTCATGTAGAGCCTTTATTGGCCTGATCTTGAATTTTTCTGTTTAAAGGTGCCCAAAGTGCGTCGAATTAAAGCTTCCTCGTGAAGGTGCTGCTTTCTGGTTCGTTCTCTTATGCCAATGTTGGAATGTTTTCCTCAACGCATTTGTAAATTTTTTTAACTACAAATTTTGTCCATTGAGTTTGGTTTGATAATATTAGACTTAGCAGTAGTTTGTAGTTGTATATTTTATTAACTTCAGTAAGTTAAACAAATTGGAACCTGATTGCAATGGAAATTGGTTGAGTTATAAAGTGAAAAAGATTTTACTCGGTCCTCAGCCACAGAGTGGTTGGCAATAGATTTAGCAGGCTCACTCATTATACAAACCACAGTTAATGGTCCTTCATTTCTTATGTATTAGGTTCTGATTTTGAGGTCATGCCTCTTCATAAAGTAACTATTTTCCTTTCCAGTTCTCAAGACTGTTTCAAGGCATCCTGGAGTTCGCATAAATCTGTTCATTTGCAGGCAAAGTTATCTTCATCTGTACCCGAAAATCCTGGTAAACAAATTTCAGGACTGCCCGATGATGGCTGGCTCTACTGCTTGAGAAAAGGACAGGCTCGGACTCCCAAAATTCCACATTTTGATTGGACTGGGTATTAGTCATTGTTAGAATATGGAATTTTATGCTTAGTTTTTTCCCTAATCATTGTCTTTCCCTTTTCAGAGTATTAAGACCATATCCAATATCAAAGGAGCGTTCAGTACCTGCTCACATTGATCGACCTGACTGGGCAATTGATGTGTGTTTCTTGATTGGTTTATTGCTATATGCCTCAGCTTTATACTTTGACCCTTGAGACTTGAAATTTTCTATAAATGGATTTTGCAGTTAATATGTGATTGCTATATATGTCTTTCTGCGGATAATTTGTGTCTACTGTAAATTTTCAGGGAATTCCAAAAGTTGAGCCCAACAGCGACCTACAACATCATGTTGAGGTAGTCTCGGGATTTGAGCTTATTGTAGTCTCACCTATTATTTGTAAGGGAAAAATCTCACTTAATGCAATTCCTTTTTATGATGTAATTTTATGAAGATCAAGACTCCTGATCAAATTGAGAGAATGCGAGAAACTTGCCGGGTAAGCCTCTTTATTGTTCAATTATGATAAAGAAAACTGCAGAGTCATACATTTTCCGAGTGACTTTTATCATCTCATGCAATTCATCTGGCCGAGCATATGGAAGGTGGGGGGTGGGACCTAAGAGACAGTTGCTAGTTGAGAATTTGGTGCCAATATCTCTGGTCATAAAATAAAATCTTGTTGTCTGGAAAATATACGTAAATAAAAACAATGAGTAAAGGTATATATGTGATGAGAAATTTTGGAATGAAATTTAATTTACCTGTATTATTATTTACATACTGTAAACAAAAAAATTGCTGCCAAATAGTGATTTAGAGTTTATTATTGCATTGGACTCCAGATAGGAAGGGAAGTGTTGGATGCTGCTGCTCGAGTAATTCGACCAGGAATTACTACCGATGAAATTGATGCAGTGGTTCATGAAGCAACAATTGCTGCTGGTATGAATCTAATTTCTCGCATTTCTAAACATACTTCTCTATCTCGAGGAGAATTGTTGTTGTATCATGTGATAGATATGATGTTCTTGTGATCATATGGACAGGGTGCTCATTCTGCATTGTATGACATAATTATAATTTGGTAATCAACCATGCAATTGAAAATAACTTAGTGGCTCCTTTACTGGGGTGTGGGGGGCGGGGTGGGGGGTTGGAACATAATATGTGTTTAGCCTTCTGAATTGGATTTCCTTCTTGAAAATTAGAATTTTTGTAAGTTCAAAGAATTTGTCTTGGTTCCTTGAGCTGTTGTGATAGTTGATCCCTTGCTCTCTTTATTAGCCATTACGTGGAGTTCTGTTGTGTAAGCAGATATCTGGTTCTTCGACTGTGTGTTATCCTTCTCTAAAATTGTCATTTTTTATGGCATAACTATGCTCATGAGTCTTGTTATTGTATATAGGTGGATTTTTTTTTCTATGTTCATATTATTACGTCACCTGTCTTTGTGTGAGTACTGTTGACCGCCACCCTGTTTTACTTGCAGGAGGATATCCATCTCCATTAAATTATCATTTTTTTCCGAAGTCTTGCTGCACGTAGGTATTTCGTACTTGGAATTTCCTTTCTGTATATTCTTTGTCTTGTGGTTCCTAAATATATTGAGGTATAAACTCCTATTTTTCTCAGGTCAGTTAATGAAGTAATCTACCATGGGATTCCCGATGCAAGGTATTTACAAACTCAAGCAAGAACTATCATGTATTATGAGTATTTCAAAGAATTTTTTTTTTCTTTTGGATAATATGTTTCTCACTAAGATTTGGATCCTACTAGAACTAAGGCTGGTGTTTGATATATCTCTTTCTTTAAGTTTTCCGTACATTGACTTGCTCTACTTAAAATTTATTTTCCCTTGGCTTAAGACCTTTAAAAGCATGATCTGGAGAAAACATACTTCACCTATGACTCTATGAGTCTATGACTCCATATTTCCCTTGTAGATTCTGTCGAGAAAAATATTTTTATACTTGCATTTTTCTCTGTAATATATGTAATAATTATGATCAGTCATCTGTGTACCAAAATGCAGTCTCAACTCACTTGCACTGATTTTACCTTTCAGGAAATTAGAGGATGGAGATATTGTAAATGTTGATGTTACTGTGTACTACAAAGGAGTGCATGGTAAGCAAAATCATAGCAACTCAAGGTTAAGTTAATCATTATTTACTTGTGAGTTGTGACATTAACATAGTTTTCTTGCTTCCATGCTTATGCAGGTGATTTGAATGAAACATTCTTTGTGGGAAATGTTGATGAAGCATCTCAACGGCTGGTTCAATGTACATATGAATGCATGGAGAAAGCTATAGCAGCTGGTAAGTGTTCGTCAATTTTGTAAACAATATAAATTCAAATTCAATATAAATTTATAACTCTTTTGCAAACAATATAAATTCAAATTTGTCATGATTTTATGTACTGCTTTGCTTATTATATTCAATCACTTCTCTTTTTTAATTATCATATTTAGATTCATGAAACTGACTGTTGTTGTCGTCCGCTTCTTCACTATTCAGTTAAACCTGGAGTGCGTTTTCGGGAAATTGGGGAGATTATTAGTCGGCATGCTTCTATGTCTGGATTATCTGTGGTAAGTGAGTTTGTCTCACTTCCATATGCTTTTTTCTGTCTATTAATTTTTGTTGGGCATACCTAATATATTTGCTATTTCATCTATTGCTACTAGGTGAAATCGTGTTGTGGTCATGGCATTGGTGAGCTCTTCCATTGCGCGCCAAATATACCCCATTATGCAAGTATCCTCAAGACTAATATAAGATGTCTATTTTCAGTTTTCATATATTTTATTCATGTGAAGATAACTTTACAGGGCATTTCTGTTTTGTTGAATTATCCATTTATGAAAAATTGGTTTACTGAGGTACATGACTCCATTGTATCTTCAAATTGTAGGACTCTTCATCTCAGAGTATTGGTATCGCTATTCTGCATTATCTTTTTGACTTCACGTTCCCCATTTGGACCTTAACCTAAGCAGGAAACAAAGCTGTTGGGGTGATGAAGGCAGGCCAGACATTTACCATCGAACCTATGATTAATTCAGGTATTTCTGTAATTGCCAAGTTAATGTCCTTCGTCTGATCCTCTGCTCTGTATACATGTATAATCTCTTGTGTGGTAGGTATTTGGCGTGATCGAATGTGGCCTGATGGATGGACTGCTGTAACTGCAGATGGCAAACGCAGTGCTCAGTTTGAACACACACTTCTGGTAAAAGTTCCTTTTTTTTTTCAGAAGTATCTGACTTATCAGCATCCTCTGCCCAATCTTTTTCGTTATTTGGAGGCAATTTTTCTTTTTGATCCCATAGCTGCTGTCCATTTTGGTCCTAAAAGAAGTCTTTCAATCCCAAATTCTAGTAATTTGAACGTGAAATAATCATAAATCAAATTTCAATATGAAATCAATTGTTAGTACCTTTGCACTTTAGTCCCAATACTAAAAAAAATTGTCAATTTGGACCCCAAGTCGCTGGAAAATTGGAAACAGTGTCGCTTTATGTCACGTGAATGTCCAATTTTGGCCCCATAATTTCTCTACTGTCCAATTTTTCCCTGGATTAAATCCTCACATGACATCCATGTGAAATAAAACAACACCATTTTCAAATTTCCAGCAATTTTGGGACCAAAATTGGGACAATTTCCCTAATATTGAAACTAAATAGAAAAAAGTTGCTATGTTTTTTTGGGACCAAAATTGGATAATAGACAAGTTATTGGAACAAAAAACTTTTTAACCTCGTTACTTGTATGTAGCCTATAATGTCAGTTTGGTTGTTAGGGCTGCTATGACTAGTTCTACTAGTTTTGGTTACGACAATATTCAATTGTATGAACACAGTATTATGTGTGAATTATCTATTATTCGGACAAGGAGTACTCTTTTGTAGGTCATCTTTGATTATAAGTATCTTATAGGAGTGTAATGTATGCACGATGATGTAGGTGACGGATACAGGAGTTGAAGTTCTTACAGCACGTTTGCCCTCGTCGCCTAAAGTCTTTCCTTGGCTTAACTCATAATTCTATTCCAGAGTGATGATTGAAGTCATATTCATTAGCAGCATTATTCTTAAACTACATGCTTAATCTTGTCTTGTTTTTTCACCTGTTGGAATCGGAAATTGTTGTATTTCTACTTCTGTCTTCTATCAAATTTTGGGTTATATTTTCGGACAATATGGTTGTAAACTTGTATAATTTGCATCGACTCATCTTCAAAAGGTGTTTACTGCGACTAAGCATGGTAAAATGTTCACATCTAAATATATTTTTAACGTATTTCTAGTTTGGAATAATATTTATATAAATGTATAGTGATGGTAAAATTCCAAATCCACACACACACACATATATATATATATATATATATATATATTTATATATATATATATATATATTCATTATAAAAGTAAAAATAAAAATAAAAACCAAAACTTTGTATATTCACATATTTTCTTACATACGATCAAATTTATTACCATCAACAACGAACAAATCAAATTAAACAAATTCAAGTAAATTAAACCACCCCCACTATCCAAAACCCTAAACCAAGTTAGGGCAATTTTTTGGCACTAGAGGCCCTGAATCTTGCAGCATATCTATTGAACAAGGCCAAAGCATTGCTAGTAACCTGCTGAAGATTAAGAACCTTGGCTTTAATCAAGGCCTTCGTTCTTCCCCCGAGGGCCCGGCCCGATAACCCGTCTATGCACATGCTTGCATCAGTCAATGCACTGCTCATCCACGTTTGGACATTGATTGCATGCCATGTGAAATCGCTACTCGCCCCATCTTCGCGTATCTTTTTCGCCTCTTTGATGCAATTTTCGAGTTGGTCCACCCCGTCGTTTATTTGATCCAAACACTGCCTTACGGATTCGACATCCTTCCCCTTTGTTCGGTTGAGTTGTTTAGGCACACCGGTGATGTAGGCCCAAGTTGACTCGGCCCTAACTAGGGTTACCTGGAGGGCAAATTGGGCTAGTTGTCGGTGACTTGGGGTTTTCGAGAAATTGCTAGCATAGGGTGATAAAGAACGAACACATAAATCATAATAGAGTGTGGTTCAACACTGTGACTCGATGAACGCCCTAGCTTTTGACTCGATGAACGCCCTAGCTTTGGACGTCCGCCGTGGCCCCACGGTGCCGTGGGCTTGAACTAGGGTTAGGATGAGAAAAGGAAGAAGTAGAACTAGAAAGTTGACTATTTGTGCCATGCCAATATATGTATATGAGAGATGGAGTATTTAGAATGTGTGTGATTTGTGTTTTGTGCTTGAAGTCCAAAGATGAAAGGTATTGTGTGGTTTATATAGAGGAGTTGTCACAAAGTCTAAGCATTTCAAATCTCTAGAGCCAAGATTGATGGGATTTTACTCAATATTTTTAATAATATTTATATTTGTTATTATAAAATTATATTTGAATGTAGGGGTTAAGCCATGTGCATGCAGATTCCAAGAACACGGTGTCATTAGTTCTTGGGGTTTCGAGTAAACAAGAAACCTTGATTCATGTCGGGGAAATTTGGCAAAATAAGTAACCTTTGAAATCGGATCATGAAATGGTCATTTATTTTATTTTTTACATCTAATATATTAGATGGTGATATTTCTAAAGTCAAAGACCATACTTGATTCCAAGAAGAATGTGTGACAAGTAACTAATTACTTTAGTAACACACAAATTTTTTTTGACGTTTGAATAATTGGCTTAATATATTTTTCTAGACAAATTCTTGTGTGACCCGACCGATATTTACACTCTTTACCCATTTACCCACTGATCCCGTAATTAAATTTTTTTTTCATTACTATATGAATATTGACCGTGTGACAACTGACACTACTACTACACATTTGAACTCAGACAACAAGACTTTGGACAACCTTTTTTTCAAACAACTTTTCCAAGAACAACTTGGAGAGCGGTTTTTAAAAAAAAAAAAGACAAATGGTTTCAAACCATTTGTCTAAGTTATTTCTTGGCCGGTTATCAACCGCATTGTCTAAAATGGACACCTAAGCGGTTAAATCATTGTCTTTTTATATATATATATATATATATATATATATATATATATCTAATATATATCAATCCAGAACCGAGACCTAGCTCTCAGATTTCTTTCATTTATTTCTCTCCACAATTTCCTCTCCCCAAATCGCTGGGTCGTCCGGTTTCTCCCCTGCTTTGTCATGGATTGACTAGCCATAGTCGTCGGCTTCTCCCTCTCCCACAAATCGTCGCTGGCGCCTCCTCCTCCCTCCTCCTCCTTTGGCGCCTGCCCTCCTGCCCTACCGCCCGCCGCCGTCGCCTCCATAACACTTAGTATTATCAGTATTCATGTTTTCATTTTTTCTTATTTGTCCGTTATTTTTATGTGTTCATGTATTCATGTGTTCATTTTTGCTTCAATCTTAGTAATATCAGTAATATCAGTATTCATGTGTTCATTTTTTTTCTTATTTGTCTTTTATTTTTTTTGAAATTATATATTTTGCTTCAATCTTAGTTTTGTTTATATTATATATGTTGCTCTTTGTTGTTATTTTGTTTATATTATGTTGCTCTTGTTGGTTTATATTATGTTGCTCTTTGTTGTTTTTTTTTTGATGGTGGATTGGTATCATTTCGAATTGTGTCTTTCATGGTATAAGAATTAATTTCTTGGTCGATCTACTTGAGAAGACAATGTCATTCAAGCCTAATACACATGTGTTCATAGTATAAAGAGTCCGCTATAAATGAAATTTTAATTTACCATCTCGTGTACCTCCCATGACCTATGATGATGCAGATGTAACTTATAAGTAGATGTATCATGTATGCATGCATAGATAGTTCTTATCGGAAAGTGTTAATGTTCTTTAGGTCTATGGCCTAGAATGCTTTTCCGCTATGAAGTAATTCACGGTACCTTGTAGAAACAGAGTTCGATATTTTGGTCGAAGAATCGGTCAGAAGAGATGAAACATCCGGTTGACCAATCAAGCTATGCCACATAGAAATGTTGTTAATACATGAAACAAACGGGTTGTGAATATTGTTTGTTTTTGTTTATTAAATGTTGTTTCTTCGCTTTCTGAGGATCATGTCTCGTTTGTCATATCCAGGAGATGATGGAGATTCTCGATGGAGATCATGGCGATATGATCATGGTGCATATGATGACTTGAGAGAGTGTGACACCGATGCTCCCACCACCACTAGCGACTCAGGGGAGAAAAGCGACTCGAGGTATAGTCACAATGTCATCTATTAAGAGAGCTTGTAGCAAGGGGAAAACACTTGTGTAATTTTATTACAATTGAGCAGTTTGAAATCGATAAATATATTGATTGATCGTTGAACCTAATTAAATACTATGTTATTGCGATTTATCGTTCAATGAGTTTGGACAGCAATAGGAAAAAAAAAGTGAGTCGTTGTCCTTCTACATTGGAGCGCAATCAGAGCGTGATCCTATCGTCTTTGCCACCAAGGATCGGGCGTAGCCTCAAACCCGACTCCTTTGAAGGAAAAGATTATGGGGACGAGCTTACGGTATGTTAATTATATATTTATTGAAAGTTGTAGTATGAACCTTAAATTTACTAAATTGTTATGTTATATGCGTATAGACTACCTTGAGAGGTCTTGACCTCACAAAGAAAAAGCAAATATTGTCGCCAAGTTGGAGTAATGGCCAAGAATTTTAGGACTTGGTTGAGAAGTAACACACGAGATGGAAACTGGTCTTTACTCGGCTAGTTCGCCTCTGATATCGAATAACCTATGGTGGCTCCATCTTGGGAGGAGTTTGTGAAAGCAGAGCTATGGAGGATGATTTCGGGTAAAATTGATCAATGTCATTTCCTCAATTTCTAATGCCCTAAGTTTTTCGGTGTTTATCATATTTCTATTATCTTGTAGGATCAAGTAATAAAAATCGCCATCAAGCCAAGTCGATGGAGGCCCGATATCGTGGATCGAACAAAGGTTATGCGAATAAGAGAAAATATGGTGAGATCAAAATCCTAACTTTTAATTTTTTTATATATTCACTTTTTAATATATCTAATAAAGGACACGTTAAATCACTATCGTAGAAAGAGGAAAAGAAAAAAACCGGAGAGAGTGAGCCTATTGTTACCGCTTTTTCGACTTATTTCAGACTACAGAAAAGGGTCGAGATGGGAATATTCATTATCCCGGCACAACGATCATCATCGAAAAGTGGTAATCTATCCATTAATTTATCTTTCAATTACAAACTATTATTTATAAACAAATAATAAAATAATAATCTTTTATTTTTGTGATTCGGGAAGCGTCTATCTCGCGGACCATGGCGAAACGACATTCGCATGATCGGCCCCGATGATCTGTTTGGGCCGGGCTATGGGTCGCCAGAGCATCCCGCCGCCACGAGAGTGTCGGATATGGCTTTGATTTAAGACATCTTTAGCAATGACACCGGTCTTCAAGCCATGAATATGGTGGGTATACTAATCGGAAATGGGTTGCCAAGTTTAAAAAAGATGTGGAACGCGTTTGAGGTCCGAGAAAAGATCGAGCCACGGAATGTCGTCGAGTGGAGCAAGCTGTGAACATAGTGTCGCTAATGCTATGTTTTCATCTAACCCTAGGGACGACTTTATTGAGGCACTTAAAAACGTCTCCCAGGTATCAGATATGCATGTCTCACATTTGTTTTAATTAAAGACTATTGTATTAAAATTTTCTAACTAAATATCTTATTCGAACAGCCAACGACCTTTTGCTATTCGGACACAAAAATTTAAAAAATATATTTTATTAATATTATTTAAATTAATTATAATGATATTATAGATATGTAAATTTTGAGTATTTTATTATTTTATGAAATGTGCACGTTGGAGGAGAGAATTTTTTGACTCTGACCAAAATAACCATTGACATTTCTCAGCGCTGTGTATAAAGTATAAACCCTCCATAATGCCCCTTTAATTCGAGTGCAGAAACCCTAGCCTTCTTCGATTTCCCTAAATTATAGAAGTGCCGATCGTAGTATTATAACCAAGGTATCAATTTTAGTTGGATTTCGATAAAATTGATAATTTCTTTTTTCCAACCGATATGAGTATGTGTATTCATTCTGATGAATTTTTGCTTGAATTAGTTGGAGATGGCAGGTGGATCAGATGCGCCGGAGACTGCAACCTTATCATGTGCTAAGTGTGGAAAGCTTGCTCATTTGCAGTACGTTATTCATTCTTTATTTTCAGTATTTAATTTTGCTTGTGTATGTGTGAGAGGAGAGAGGAGGACCGGAAGGGGGGGAAGTTGATTATCGATTCATTTAGTTGCTGCAAACTGGGGGCGGGGAGTGGAGAGAGTGTAAGGTTTTCAAATATTACGTCTTGAACTTTGAATGATAATTGGAGTTCTGAAACATCATCTGGCTGTAAGTGGAAAAAGTGTTGCATTTGATTTTTTGCTTTGCTGATGACTTTCTTGTTTTGGCTGAATGGCATCGTTTACCTCATTGATTTAGTTAATTTTTGTATGGTGCATATTAATGGCAATGCTGTTTATAGTTCCCTCAGTGTAGGATAGTTTCTCATCTTCGGTTATGAATGATAAGTTCCTTTGGGCTTGTCGGGAGATACATGTGTACAACACTTATTATATATATGCCAGACTTCATGTAGAGCCTTTATTGGCCTGATCTTGATTTTTTTCTGTTTAAAGGTGCCCAAAGTGCGTCGAATTAAAGCTTCCTCATGAAGGTGCTGCTTTCTGGTTCGTTCTCTTATGCCAATGTTGGAATGTTTTCCTCAACACATTTGTAAATTTTTTTAACTACAAATTTTGTCCATTGAGTTTGGTTTGATATTATTAGACTTAGCAGTAGTTTGTAGTTGTATATTTTATTAACTTCAGTAAGTTAAACAAATTGGAACCTGATTGCAATGGAAATTGGTTGAGTTATAAAGTGAAAATGATTTTACTCGGTCCCCAGCCACAGAGTGGTTGGCAATAGAATTAGCAGGCTCACTCATTATACAAACCACGGTTAATGGTCCTTCATTTCTTATGTATTAGGTTCTGATTTTGAGGTCATGCCTCTTCATAAAGTAACTATTTTCCCTTCCAGTTCTCAAGACTGTTTCAAGGCATCCTGGAGTTCGCATAAATCTGTTCATTTGCAGGCAAAGTTATCTTCATCTGTACCCGAAAATCCTGGTAAACAAATTTCAGGACTGCCCGATGATGGCTGGCTCTACTGCTGGAGAAAAGGACAGGCTCGGACTCCCAAAATTCCACATTTTGATTGGACTGGGTATTAGTCATTGTTAAAATATGAAATTTTATGCTTAGTTTTTTCCCTAATCATTGTCTTTCCCTTTTCAGAGTATTAAGACCATATCCAATATCAAAGGAGCGTTCAGTACCTGCTCACATTGATCGACCTGACTGGGCAATTGATGTATGTTTCTTGATTGGTTTATTGCTATATGCCTCAGCTTTATACTTTGACCCTTGAGACTTGAAATTTTCTATAAATGGATTTTGCAGTTAATAAGTGATTGTTAAATATGTCTTTCTGCGGATAATTTGTGTCTACTGTAAATTTTCAGGGAATTCCAAAAGTTGAGCCCAACAGCGACCTACAACATCATGTTGAGGTAGTCTCGGGATTTGAGCTTATTGTAGTCTCACCTATTATTTGTAGGGGAAAAATCTCACTTAATGCAATTCCTTTTTATGATGTAATTTTATGAAGATCAAGACTCCTGATCAAATTGAGAGAATGCGAGAAACTTGCCGGGTAAGCCTCTTTATTGTTCAATTATGATAAAGAAAACTGCAGAGTCATACATTTTCCGAGTGATTTTTATCATCTCATGCAATTCATCTGGCCGAGCATATGGAAGGTGGGGGGTGGGACCTAAGAGACAGTTGCTAGTTGAGAATTTGGTGCCAATATCTCTGGTCATAAAATAAAATCTTGTTGTCTGGAAAATATACGTAAATAAAAACAATGAGTAAAGGTATATATGTGATGAGAAATTTTGGAATGAAATTTAATTTACCTGTATTATTATTTACATACTGTAAACAAAAAAAATGCTGCCAAATAGTGATTTAGAGTTTATTATTGCATTGGACTCCAGATAGGAAGGGAAGTGTTGGATGCTGCTGCTCGAGTAATTCGACCAGGAATTACTACCGATGAAATTGATGCAGTGGTTCATGAAGCAACAATTGCTGCTGGTATGAATCTAATTTCTCGCATTTCTAAACATACTTCTCTATCTCGAGGAGAATTGTTGTTGTATCATGTGATATGATGTTCTTGTGATCATATGGACAGGGTGCTCATTCTGCATTGTATGACATAATTATAATTTGGTAATCAACCATGCAATTGAAAATAACTTAGTGGCTCCTTTACTGGGGTGTGGGGGGCGGGGTGGGGAGGTTGGAACATAATATGTGTTTAGCCTTCTGAATTGGATTTCCTTCTTGAAAATTAGAATTTTTGTAAGTTCAAAGAATTTGTCTTGGTTCCTTGAGCTGTTGTGATAGTTGATCCCTTGCTCTCTTTATTAGCCATTACGTGGAGTTCTGTTGTGTAAGCAGATATCTGGTTCTTTGACTGTGTGTTATCCTTCTCTAAAATTGTCATTTTTTATGGCAGAACTATGCTCATGAGTCTTGTTATTGTATATAGGTGGATTTTTTTTTCTATGTTCATATTATTACGTCACCTGTCTTTGTGTGAGTACTGTTGACCGCCACCCTGTTTTACTTGCAGGAGGATATCCATCTCCATTAAATTATCATTTTTTTCCGAAGTCTTGCTGCACGTAGGTATTTCGTACTTGGAATTTCCTTTCTGTGTATTCTTTGTCTTGTGGTTCCTAAATATATTGAGGTATAAACTCCTATTTTTCTCAGGTCAGTTAATGAAGTAATCTGCCATGGGATTCCCGATGCAAGGTATTTACAAACTCAAGCAAGAACTATCATGTATTATGAGTATTTCAAAGAAAAAGTTTTTTCTTTTGGATAATATTTTTCTCACTCAGATTTGGATCCTACTAGAACTAAGGCTGGTGTTTGATATATCTCTTTCTTTTAAGTTTTCCGTACATTGACTTGCTCTACTTAAAATTTATTTTCCCTTGGCTTAAGACCTTTAAAAGCATGATCTGGAGAAAACATACTTCACCTATGACTCTATGAGTCTATGACTCCATATTTCCCTTGTAGATTCTGTCGAGAAAAATATTTTTATACTTGCATTTTTCTCTGTAATATATGTAATAATTATGATCAGTCATCTGTGTACCAAAATGCAGTCTCAACTCACTTGCACTGATTTTACCTTTCAGGAAATTAGAGGATGGAGATATTGTAAATGTTGATGTTACTGTGTACTACAAAGGAGTGCATGGTAAGCAAAATCATAGCAACTCAAGGTTAAGTTAATCATTACTTACTTGTGAGTTGTGACATTAACATAGTTTTCTTGCTTCCATGCTTATGCAGGTGATTTGAATGAAACATTCTTTGTGGGAAATGTTGATGAAGCATCTCAACGGCTGGTTCAATGTACATATGAATGCATGGAGAAAGCTATAGCAGCTGGTAAGTGTTCGTCAATTTTGTAAACAATATAAATTTATAACTCTTTTGCAAACAATATAAATTCAAATTTGTCTTGATTTTATGTACTGCTTTGCTTGTTATATTCAATCACTTCTCTTTTTTAATTATCATATTTAGATTCATGAAACTGACTGTTGTTGTCGTCCGCTTCTTCACTATTCAGTTAAACCTGGAGTGCGTTTTCGGGAAATTGGGGAGATTATTAGTCGGCATGCTTCTATGTCTGGATTATCTGTGGTAAGTGAGTTTGTCTCACTTCCATATGCTTTTTTCTGTCTATTAATTTTTGTTGGGCATACCTAATATATTTGCTATTTCATCTAATGCTACTAGGTGAAATCGTATTGTGGTCATGGCATTGGTGAGCTCTTCCATTGCGCGCCAAATATACCCCATTATGCAAGTATCCTCAAGACTTATATAAGATGTCTATTTTCAGTTTTCATATATTTTATTCATGTGAAGATAACTTTACAGGGCATGTCTGTTTTGTTGAATTATCCATTTATGAAAAATTGGTTTACTGAGGTACATGACTCCATTGTATCTTCAAATTGTGGGACTCTTCATCTCAGAGTATTGGTATCGCTATTCTGCATTATCTTTTTGACTTCACGTTCCCCATTTGGACCTTAACCTAAGCAGGAAACAAAGCTGTTGGGGTGATGAAGGCAGGCCAGACATTTACCATCGAACCTATGATTAATTCAGGTATATCTGTAATTGCCAAGTTAATGTCCTTCGTCTGATCCTCTGCTCTGTATACATGTATAATCTCTTGTGTGGTAGGTATTTGGCGTGATCGAATGTGGCCTGATGGATGGACTGCTGTAACTGCAGATGGCAAACGCAGTGCTCAGTTTGAACACACACTTCTGGTAAAAGTTCCTTTTTTTTTTCAGAAGTATCTGACTTATCAGCATCCTCTGCCCAATCTTTTTCGTTATTTGGAGGCAATTTTTCTTTTTGATCCTATAGCTGCTGTCCATTTTGGTCCTAAAAGAAGTCTTTCAATCCCAAATTCTAGTAATTTGAACGTGAAATAATCATAAATCAAATTTCAATATGAAATCAATTGTTAGTACCTTTGCACTTTAGTCCCAATACTAAAAAAATTGTCAATTTGGACCCCAAGTCGCTGGAAAATTGGAAACAGTGTCGCTTTATGTCACGTGAATGTCCAATTTTGGCCCCATAATTTCTCTACTGTCCAATTTTATCCCTGGATTAAATCCTCACATGACATCCATGTGAAATAAAACAACACCATTTTCAAATTTCCAGCAATTTTGGGACCAAAATTGGGACAATTTCCCTAATATTGAAACTAAATAGAAAAAAGTTGCTATGTTTTTTGGGACCAAAATTGGATAATAGACAAGTTATTGGAACAAAAAACTTTTTAACCTCGTTACTTGTATGTAGCCTATAATGTCAGTTTGGTTGTTAGGGCTGCTATGACTAGTTCTACTAGTTTTGGTTACGACAATATTCAATTGTATGAACACAGTATTATGTGTGAATTATCTATTTTCGGACAAGGAGTACTCTTTTGTAGGTCATCTTTGATTATAAGTATCTTATAGGAGTATAATGTATGCACGATGATGTAGGTGACGGATACAGGAGTTGAAGTTCTTACAGCACGTTTGCCCTCGTCGCCTAAAGTCTTTCCTTGGCTTAACTCATAATTCTATTCCAGAGTGATGATTGAAGTCATATTCATTAGCAGCATTATTCTTAAACTACATGCATAATCTTGTCTTGTTTTTTCACCTGTTGGAATCGGAAATTGTTGTATTTCTACTTCTGTCTTCTATCAAATTTTGGGTTATATTTTCGGACAATATGGTTGTAAACTTGTATAATTTGCATCGACTCATCTTCAAAAGGTGTTTACTGCGACTAAGCATGGTAAAATGTTCACATCTAAATATATTTTTAACGTATTTCTAGTTTGGAATAATATTTATATAAATGTATAGTGATGGTAAAATTCCAATTCCTTATATATATAAATTATATATATATATATATACATTATAAAAATAAAAATAAAAACTTTGTATATTCACATATTTTCTTACATACGATCAAATTTATTACCATCAACAACAAACAAATCAAATTAAACAAATTCAAGTAAATTAAACCACCCCCACTATCCAAAACCCTAAACCAAGTTGGGGCAATTTTTTGGCACTAGAGGCCCTGAAACTTGAAGCATATCTATTGAACAAGGCCAAAGCATTGCTAGTAACCTGCTGAAGATTAAGAACCTTGGCTTTAATCGAGGCCTTCGTCCTTCCCCCGAGGGCCCGGCCCGATAACCCATCTATGCACATGCTTGCATCAGTCAATGCACTGCTCATCCACGTTTGGACATTGCTTGCATGCCATGTGAAATCGCTACTCGCCCCATCTTCGCGTATCTTTCTCGCCTCTTTGATGCAATTTTCGAGTTGGTCCACCCCGTCGTTTATTTGATCCAAACACTGCCTTACGGATTCGACATCCTTCCCCTTTGTTCGGTTGAGTTGTTTGGCCACACCGGTGATGTAGGCCCGAGTTGACTCGGCCCTAACTAGGGTTACTTGGAGGGCAAATTGGGCTAGTTGTCGGTGACTTGGGGTTTTCGAGAAATTGCTAGCATAGGGTGATAAAGAACGAACACATAAATCGGAATAGAGTGTGGTTCAACATTGTGACTCGATGAACGCCCTAGCTTTTGACTCGATGAACGCCCTAGCTTTGGACGTGTTAGGATGAGAAAAGGAAGAAGTAGAACTAGAAAGTTGACTATTTGTGCCATGCCAATATATGTATATGAGAGATGGAGTATTTAGAATGTGTGTGATTTGTGTTTTGTGCTTGAAGTCCAAAGATGAAAGGTATTGTGTGGTTTATATAGAGGAGTTGTCACAAAGTCTAAGCATTTCAAATATCTACAGCCAAGATTGATGGGATTTTACTCAATATTTTTAATAATATGTATATTTGTTATTATAAAATTATATTTGAATGTAGGGGTTAAGCCATGTGCATGCAGATTCCAAGAACACGGTGTCATTAGTTCTTGCGGGGGTTTCGAGTAAACAAGAAACCTTGATTCATGTCGGGGAAATTTGGCAAAATAAGTAACCTTTGAAATCGGATCATGAAATGGTCATTTATTTTATTTTTTACATCTAATATATTAGATGGTGATATTTCTAAAGTCAAAGACCATACTTGATTCCAAGAAGAATGTGTGACAAGTAACTAATTACTTTAGTAACACACAATTTTTTTTTACGTTTGAATAATTGGCTTAATATATTTTGCTAGACAAATTCTTGTGTGACCCGACCGATATTTACACTCTTTACCCATTTACCCACTGATCCCGTACTTAATTTTTTTTTTCATTACTATATGAATATTGACCGTGTGACAACTGACAAGTAACTAATTACTTCATTATTTTAAAACTCAAGAGATTGTGCATCCCGGTGTTTCTATCATGTAGCATATTCAGCGACTTCATTATTGAATTTTAAAATACATGAAAATATATATTTACAATATATGCAGCATCAATAATAGGACCAATTAATAATCTTATCAAAAGAAATCTTATGCAAATGGCTTGATGAATTTAATTATTAGAAAATAAATTTCTAACTCTACAACTAGATGAAATGATCGAATTGATCAGCCTTGTCGGATTGTACGCAATGTTGATGGATTTAAAAATTGAGGAAGAACTTGTTTTAACCAGCATGATGCTAAAATGATGGGCATAATATTTTAAAAAAAATTAATTAAATTGTAAAATCAGAGTAAAGATCACTAAAAGCAGCTTAATAATATACGTTAATTAGTTGCATTCTAACTTCTACCTACAGATATATGTGGCTGGCAATAAATGCGTGGTAAGAATAAATACAATCGACTCAATTACATATCAATCCCATGGAACAATCAATCTCCAAATTACTTTTTTTAATATGCAAGTAACTAAACATGTTTCTTGAATTTCTTAATACATAATTTTCATTAGTTATTATGAAGTCACATAATTATCATAGAAATTGAAATTAAGAAGAATAAAAAGCAAATAAGAAAAAAAAAACTATAGGTGCCTATTGAGCCTTTTTCATTTTATCTTGTGTAGTATTAATATTATAACCATCGCAAATTCACGTGTATCAAATGACATTACTAATTATATATTTAAAAAAACATCAAATATCAAAATGAAATAATTGGGATAATTGATGGTAATCCGATACTAATATGTTCAAAGTTGAATTCTTAAGATTTATTTAACCAAATATAATAATTATAAGAGAAATGTTTAAAAAACTGAATATCTGATAAAACTGTATCCAGCTCTGGGTTTGCTTAAACCGACTAAGTATAGAGAATTAATTATAATCACGTGGTCTTAACTTGGATTAGCAAATATCATGGCCCATGCATAACGCATCATACATCACAGTCAACGCCCACTCTGTTTGATCTTCCATGAGATCGCTTGCGATCCACCATAACGATTCAATTCTTTCTTTATAATTCACAATTTTAAAATTTTATTTATTTCTATCTGGTGAAGGCTTTTATCATTAATTAGAACATGGAGGGAGAATTCTGTCAATTCTATCACACGTATGAAGAATCTATGGCTTCACGTGCGTTGTGAATTTCCTTGATTTAATTTATCAGGTGTAATACTATGATTAATTATTACGAGAGCGATGTTTGTTTGAAAATACAGTACTATGATTACGTTTTAAGAAATAGATGTTTGTTTGGGAAAAAAATTAATTAAGAAAATGGAATTGCTATTGATGGGTATCGTTTTTTCACCACGGGCCTAATGAGCAACAGGCCCAATAGAACCCAATATATCATAACGAGGCCCAAACGTCCACGACCACCACTATTCCCACACCGAAAGAACCTCATTTATCATTTCCCATATACACATTAATCATTTCCAATCCACCTGCGATTTCCTAACTTTTGAAAATTAAATAAATAAACACAAATAATAAGCCAAACAGTCATTTCTAACTTTACACAATGGTAAATTTTGCCCCTTTAAGGAACAGCAGTTTATTTCAAGAACCTATTAAAAAAGGCAGTATCTGCATCAATGGACAACAATTTCATCAAGTGATCCACTGTATACTGTATAGCTGTTTATATGAGTAAATTCATCAGTTAATTACAAACTATTCCAGTGAAGCTGTTTATTTGCTGTATTTTCTATGATGAATGTATGGCTTGTGATGTTAAATAGTAACAGGATATCAGTTTTCTCAACACCTCTGTAAATTAAGCATCAACACTGGGTCCTGGATATGCCGGCAGGCTCATGATCCGCTTATCGACTACAGGGCCTCCAACCGTAAAATGATAAAGACTCTGAAACTTAGATCCTCGTAATCCAAGAATCTCGTGTACTGCCAAATTTTTTAAAAATAATTAAGAATATATTACAGAAATTATTTACAGTGAGAAATGCAATTGATGAATTATTGAACAACACAAAATAGCAAAGAGACGGCGAATCTTGAGCCAAGAATCTACTCTAATTTGATAAGTATTCTAAGATAGGATTCAGAACTCTCAAGATTTAGGCATTTAGTTTTGCAAGCATTAAAATTAATCGATTAACCATACCTAAACACTCGGATTAACTACATGTTGATCTAGGACAGCATGATTAGCCGTCGTCATATGATTCAAGCTTATTTGGGGAAAAGACGCTCTAGAATTTTGCGTCACCCGTCATGCAATAAAGTATCAAATTAATTAAAACATTTGGATCAATTTACGAATTCAGATTACATCGTAAGAATCCAACATGAGAACACCCAATCCTTCAAGCTGGAGTATACTTTATGAGCATTATGAAACGTGATAAATACTCAATAGCAAAATCTAGTGTCATTTAGGAAAATTTAATAACAAAATCTATTGTCATTCAGGAAAATCATATAGTGCACTAGTAAAATTACCTTACGAGAATCTTGACAGTCAGCGTCATAATACGTATTAAGTATTATTTGCCATTCATGGTCATATTGACCATGCTAATTAACTAAAATCATTACTCAATTGTATTACCAGATGACAACTCTATCCAGAATTCAAAATTGCTTACCATATAAAAAGACATACTATTAATGGATCATTTAAACTTATTAAAGATTCATGTCGAAAATAATGGCAATATACTACATGTTCCTGATGTATATTATTGAGAATCCAATCATAAATCCAGAGATAGACTCACCACACTGACAAATTAAATTCATCTGACCCAAATATTTGTTATCTTTCCAACCAAAGATTTTTACGAATTTATTGGAAATTATTAGATATTATATCAACATAGAACCTACCCTCTTTTGAGTCTATATATACCAAAGATATTTCACTTGAAAGAAATCACTCAAAACACTAAACATGCCTCGCCAAAAAACCAAACACACACAAATTCCAAGTGAGAGGGTCAGAAGATCAACTTTTAAAAGAAGGCTTGAGAGTGTGTTTAAAAAAGGAAATGAGCTGTCAATCTTGTGTGGTGTAGAGGTAGCCATGATCATACAAGATCACGAGGAGGGTCGCACAACACTGTGGCCCACCCAGGATAAGGTTATGAATGGGGTCATGAAATACTCGACCTTTCCTGAACGGGAAAGACTCAAGAAAATGGTATTGCACGAAAAGTTCTTGATGAACAAACTGCAAGATATGACTGACAAGTTATCAAAGCTTCAAAAGACGTATGAAGAAAGAGAAATGGGGTTTATCATGAATCAACTCATTGATGGGACCCCCATTGATGAACTTGATCAAAGGCAGCTCAATGGTTTGTACAGTTTTGTTGATGAAAATCTGAAAAAGCTTCAAAACAGGATTGATGGACCTGACGCGGGTCAGGGTCAAGTATTGAAGAGAGATAATTCACATCTTTGTCACCCCATGCCAATGGCAAAAATTGCAAGGATAGGTCAAGAAAATGGTGCAACTTCCACAAGGCCAACATTTGTGGAAGATATGAACGAAGACAAATGGTTTGGAGGTAATACAATGTCTAGTATTCAACACAATCTTGGTTTCTTCAAAGGAATTGATGAATCGAGTGAAGTCGTGAGGTCGATAAATGAAGAGAATCACGGTGAAATTCGCGATGGTTTTGGTAACGTGTGGCCCACGATTTTCTATCCCTGAGATGGAACAATACTTTCCAAGTGCCTTACAAAGATTGCTTTCCCACAACCTTCCAAAAGAAGCAGAACAAACCAGTCATTCTGACATCGAAATTTAGAAACTAGTCTTTTTATGAATTTATCTCTTAATATCCATGTATGGTTTTTATGTGATTCAATCAAATTAATACATTTTACGTGCATTTATACACATTGATGGATCTATATAGTCGCTCTTCTGTACCGTAAGGTAATATTCATGTACAAGGCTTAGCAAGCAAAAAAAAAAATTCCTTGATGTGCATTAATGGGGAGTTACCAAAATACACATGCATATTTGTTTGTGAAATTCAGATTTTAGATTCGATGAGGATTTCTCAAATGGTGTTCAAGAACAGTGCAGCAAAATTCAATAATAAATGCATGTACGATAGCAAAAAGATCAATTGATAAAACATCAAGATTTCTATGAGGAGATCATATAAATTATAAATTGAACTTTGGGGTTGGTGAAAAGAATGATCACATACCAGGATCATCAAAAAAGCATCCAATTCCAGTAGCAGAAACCCCAACAGCATGTGCTTCCAGATAGAGAACTTGGCCAAGCACTCCAGTTTCCCAAAAAAGACGTGGATACATCCAAGCACCACTTTCCTGCAAAGTGGGCTCAAGGCGAGCCACCATACCAAGGCTGAAGAAACCATCACTAGCAATTTCCTATAGGTGATAGTAATGTTTGTTAAATCCAGAAATAGAGTTCCCATAAATTTTTAAAACACTATAGTTAGAAAAACTTTCGCACACTAAATTATATCAGAGGATAGTAGTAACGTAGTACTCGGTCATTAAGGAGTTATCAACTTACAACTGTCTTATAGATAGTAATACCAGATTATAAGCTCGAGCAGAATTAACCACCCAACACATAGCTACTACTTAATATCTTGGGCAAGTAAACTGTTTCAATAATTTGATGCTTCATGATTTTCATCAAAATTTTGAAATTAAAGTTGCATATATAGTAGCTACCTTTAGTATTATAAGCAACCTAAATGAGTGTGTATGGCTTGCCTCAACAACCAAAGTCTTAGGCCAAAGTCGGATGCTTTATAAGGACTTGGTAGCTATATTTTGAGTTCAAGAGACAACTAACTAACTAACTACATAACTTTCAAGCTCTCGCGAAATAAGTGGCATATAAACACTTGAAAATTAGAATATTTCAAGATATAGTAAGTGTGCATACCTGATTGCAGGAAAGCTGTTCCGAGAGTTCTTGATAATCGCCTTGTGCGAGTTCATACAGGGGAAGATCATCTGGGCAGCCATCGGGCTTCACCCACTTAAATTCCAATCTTGCATCCCTCCTAATCTCTTCAAAATGGTCCTCATTCCTCACCAAGAAATACAATCCATTTGGCAAACCCACAACCCTATGAACAAAAAGAAGAGCATGAACCTCGCTATCCCAAGGCAAGGCTCGAAAGGGCAATGATAACTGCTTCCCATGCTTCATTCCAGAACCTGAAGGCATACAATGTAACAAAACCTGATAGAATGCTTCTCTAGACATTGTGGTAACACCATCCATATCAACCGCACTCCTACGTTTCCTCACCACTTCGCTTAGACTAAACCCCTTATAAGAACTATTGCTAATCATTCCACTACTCCTAAAAGGCTCAGGAATCAATTCTTTTGTCGTCTTCAATGGTTTCTTCACAGCCTCCGCCGTTCTATAGATGATATCCCAGCATAAATGCTCTTTACTAAGCACATTCGCCCTCCCCTTCCACTCAAGATTCGAAAATTCCAACAATGACATTCTCAGCTTCTCATAATCAACTTCGAATTCACCTACACCATTAGGGAAAACCAACAACACACAATCAGGATGCTCGAATTCAGTCTCGGGCATTTTCCCCCTTACCGGCCAACTCGGAATACTAAATTTCGGAAAAGTCCCCAATCCCATTAATTTCTCCAACTCTTCATACCCAAACCCATCTAAAACTCTAACATCCCACCCAAGCCCAGCTGCAGCCATTGAAACAGCCGCGATCGCATGCCCTACATCGTGATTACAGTACCTAAAAGCCCTCTCACCGTACTTCCACGCTTCCCGCCAAAAAATCGACGACAGCCCAATCATAAAGGAACCCTCAGGGAAAAAACCCGCGAAAAAATCCGACGGAATTCGAGACCTAACCTCCAAAGCGTGCTCTTTCGGCGCGTAATGCGCGACGAAAGAGTGTTCGGAGAGGGAGTCAACGGGCGGCGAGATGATGTAGGCTTCCGTGGGGTGCAAATTGCCGCTGCTAGGGTTTACGCGGAGCGACCACGTGGAAAACCCAGTCGTTTTCCAGGCGGATAGCGCGAGGGAATTGTGAAAGAACTGAGAAATGGTGGATTTGGAGATGGGTTTCGGCGACGGCAGATCAGTGAAGAGGGAGGAGTAGGGAGGGGTATTTGAGTCATTTCCGTCGGGGTGGAGGAGAGGGAGGAGCGGGGCGGCGAGGTAGCGGCGGAAGGGGTTGGGCTGGTTGACCCAGTCGAGGCCGTGCGGGCCACGTGAGTATTTGGTGAAGGAGTGTTTGGTTTGGTTGTGGTATTCCAAAACTTGGGTTAGGAGCTCTTGTTTGTCTGCCATGGCGGTTTCTGGTGAGGAGGTGGACATGCTGAGAAAAGGCACAATCTTCGTCGATGGAAGCCGGAAAGATGGGTGGGGGAGAGAGAATGGGAATCGGTGATGATGTAGGTGCATTGTGGCCTTTTGATTTTTCGGTTATTATCCAATCTGCTACTGCTATTGAAGATTTCAGAAGTTTGTGGAATGTTCCCAAATCCCAGATTTCTTCAATTTTAGAGGTTTATGGAATGTTCGTTCCCAGTTTTCTTAATTGAAGATTAATCATTTTCTCCCCATAATTTTGGGAATTCGCAGACAGTCGCACTCTTTGCCGTGCCTGCACACTACACGGGTTAGGATTTTATTTTAATTTAATTGGATATTTTGATTGTATGTATTATTTTATTAAAAAATTACATATATTTAATTTTTTAGGCACACTTGCGTGAAACGACCTAACGGTGAGACGTAACATAATTTGAGCATTAAAACGGTCTAACGGTGAGATGGAATATAATTTGAACATTGACAATTTAAAAATAAGTGTTAATTTGTATTAAGTTGTACCTCGTCTCATACATGAGATCGTCTCTCACTAATTTTTGTCTCAAAATTTATTGATTAAAAGTAAATCAGACTGAAATAATTAAGCAAAAACTTATATGAGACTTTTTCATGCATGAAACGGGTATAACTTAACACAAATTATAATCACTTCTTCCAAAGTGTTAAAACGTCAATGCTCAACTTATGTTATGTCTGATCTTAAGTGTACCTCAAATATTAAAATGTAATTTTGTGATTCACATGTATTTGAACGGCTTATGCGAACAGTCATGACACTCTCTTACGGGGTGTTTGCAAACTTTACTTACAGTTTAAAAACACTTTTCAAAAGATAAAGTTATGAGAGGGTAGCTTAAAAAATAAATATTTATGCCCCCTCTACTAGAGTTTGCAAACACATCCTTAGAATTTCTAGGCATTTTCTCCCCATTAGATTTGGGTCGCCGCCGACGCCGACCTGTGGCCCGTAAAACAAATCCAATCGTTTGTAGCGGCTGTCAGCTTTCCTCCTTTAAATTAATTATATATAAGCAATTTAGGATGCTAACTAGAGTTGCCCAAAGGAACCGGAACCGGCGGTTCGAACCGGAACCGGAAAAGAAGAAGAACCGAAACCGTGTATTACACGGTTCGATTCCGGTTCTAGCTCATAAGAAACCGTAACCGCCGGTTCGGAACCGGCAATTTTCTCAAACTCTATAAATACCCCTCATTTGTATTCATTTTCTTGCACCAACTTGATCCAAATTGATCAATTCTTCTTCATCTCTCTAATTCTCTTGTTCTAAGTTCTAAGTTCTAACTTTATAAATTATAAGCTTCATTAAAGTTCATAATTCATACTTCATATATTATCTATATTGATATATTTTATACATTATAGTATATAGTTTATATTATTATTATATACACTTTACTTTACTTTATATTTTATATTACATAAAATAAAATGTCAAGAAGAGGAGAATCATCATCTTCTAGAGGAGGAAAAGGAAAGAGTCTGATGACTTCCAATTTTCCTCCACCTCCTCCTCCTACTGAACAATTCAATATTCCATGGAGTGTGGAGGAAATAGAAGCGAGTCTTGGTCCCGGTTATGCGGATGCCACTTTTTCAAATGAAGAATTTCAACAACCTCGTGGTGGTACTCAAGAAAGTACTCATGGTCATGGTCCTCATGGTCATGGAAACGAAGAAAATGTGGAGGAGGAGGAGGAGGTCATTCCACCTCAAGGCGGAGAAAGAAAATGTAGAGTTCTTGCATCCGAAATATTCACCATTCACTTCAAAAAAAGTAAGAACCGATGAGGTAAATATATTTAAAGTTCATTGTAACTATTAGACTAGGGTTTATCATTTTTGAGAAAGGTGGTGGATATGGAACATTTTAAAAACACTTGTTGGTAAAACATAAAAAGTCTTGGGAATGACTACATCTCAAACGCAATAATTCACGTGGATTCACGGCGTCTTACGAAGGTGTGAAGTAAGTAATCCTACTAGTTTATTTAGATATAATGTTAAAATTGCTAGAAGAGAATTAGCTAAACTTATTTGTTCTAAACATCTTCCTTTTCGTTTTTGCAAATGATCTTCGTTTTTTGAAAAATGGGTTACTACGACTTATAATCCTTTGACAAAAAAAATTTTTCACGATCTTCTATTACTCGTGAAATTGATAAAATGGCTAAAGAAATAAGAGATGAAATGACTATCATGTTTTTTAGATTAACTCAAAAAATTTATATATGTTCGGATATTTGGAGTGATAATTTTCAAGAGCATAATTATATGGGCATTACTTGTCATTGGATTGATGATACGTGGACAATTCAAAAACGTTTAATTGCATATAGAGAGTTTGATACTGAGCATACGGCCGCAAATATTGTTCTAAAAATTCGTACGGTTTTGCAAGAGTACAACATTCTTACAAAAATATTTTCAATTTCATTTGATAATGCAAGTGTTAATACGACTAGTTTAGATGAACTTATTGCAATTTGTCAACCATCAATTGGTGGTAGATTTTTTCATGTAAGATGTTTTTGTCATATTTTAAATTTTTGTGTTCAAGACGGTTTATCTTATTTAAAAACGCATGTTGCTCCTATTAAACATGCACTTGGTTATTTGGTTAGACATCAAAAAGTTTTAAAAAGATGGAAAAGTTTTTGTGTAGTTAATAAACTTACTCCTAAAAAGTTTTCACTTGATGTTGCTACTAGATGGAACTCAACTTATAAAATGTTAAGTGCATCTTATGAGTATAGAAATGCATTATGTAATTTTTTTGCACAAGAACAATGTGATATTACTTTATTTCCTAGTCAATGGGATTCATGTGCTACTTTATGTGAGATGTTGCAAGTTTTTAATGAAGCTACTACACAATTATCCCAAGACGTATTATCCTACTTCTATTCTTGCTTTAGATCAATGTGTTAGAGTTGCAATTACTCTAGATTGTAGTGATCCAAATGAAATATTATATAATGTTATTAGTTCAATGAAAGTCAAATGGATGAAATATTTTTTTATATATTCGATGTGTTTATAATTGCTAAAATACTTGATCCTAGAGTAAGAGTAGATGGAGTGCAAAAATTAATTTCTATATATTATGATGTTTTATTTCCTATTCTGAGATGATAACACCCTTCTCCTATTGTAGTTGTCCAAAAATCTAAACAAGTTCTTATGGATGTTTTTAGAGAATATAAAATTCAATTTGGTCCTACTAGTGGTGATTCTACTAGTGTTCGTGGTGCTGCTACTAGTACTACTAGTAGTGGGACGTGGTGGTACTCAATCCCTTGGTCGTGGTCTTTTTGGTAAATTTTTTTCCGTTTAGATAATTTTTCTAAAGAACGATATCAACAACGTCTGCAACCGCACAATCAAATGTTTTCTTAGAAATTGAAAATTTTCTAAATACACCTTCTTTTGAGTATCAACAGGAGAATTAGAAAATTTTGATATTTTTAAAGTGGTGGTCGAGGAGATTAGATGCTTATCCGATGTTGAGTATGATTGCAAAAGAGGTATATGCATGTCCCGTCTCAACCGTAGCCGTCGAACGAGCATTTAGCTTGGGTGGACATATCTTGAATGAAAGGCGTTTAAGATTGACAGTTGAGCACTTGGAAAACCAATGTTTACTTGATGATTGGGTGAAAGTCGAAGATCGAACACAAAATGAAGCTCTTAGCGCGGATTCTAGCGAAGATAGTGTGATCGACGACACAACCGAAACCGAAAGTGAAGCTTAAATCTTCTTAAGATTTAAGTCTTGAGGTAAGAAACAAGGTAAGAGAACTACGTGGGCTTTGATTCTAATCGGATACGTAGGCAACATAATTTTAAGTTTCAAACTTAGAATTTTCTAAGTTTAAAATTTAAAATTATGCCCAAGCCTTTTTTTTTTTATCCTCTTTTCATTATTTGTAATTTTTTTAATTGTAATTATAAGTTGTACACTTGTATTTGTAGCATTAGCAATTTAGTTACTTGTAAGTTGTAACTTTTAAGTTGTAAATTATAATTTTTGTAATGTATTAAATTATTGTTTAATGTTTAAATTGTAAATTACTTGTAAATTGTATGTTTAGCATGTTTAGCATTAAGTTGTAATTTACCACATTATCAATTTAACATGTTTATTGTTTAAATTATAAATTACTTGTAAATTGTAACTTTTAAGTTATAAGTTGTAAATTTTTTGAGTTGTTTGTTATTTGTTTGTAATTTTGTATGTTTAATAACATAAGATTTTGCTTCATCTTCTTTAAATTTACTTCAATTTATTTATTTTATTTGTATTTTGATAAAAAAAAAAAACGGTTCGGAACCGGAACCGTTGGAACCGGAACGGGGAACCGTCGGAACCGGAACCGTGTAACAATTTTTGCCGGTTCGGTTCCGGTTCCACCTTTTTGGAACCGGGAACCGCCGGTTCGGAACCGGAACCGGCGGTTCGAACCGGATGGGCAAGTCTAATGCTAACATGAATTTAAATTTGAGTCCAAAACATTTTATTTATTTATGTGTTTATTTTTAAATATTAAATAGCAATAAATTTTATACACAGCAATAATAATTTATATTTAAAATAACTTAGATTCAGTCGGTTAAATAAAATTCTAAATAAAAGACCTTTAATTGTTGGTTAGATTACGTGTCAATTTGTTATGCTGATGCAGATCCTACTCTTGCTTCCGGAGTGGATAATCCCATCGCAATAAAAATACTGTATTTCGCAAAAAATAATTGTAGCTTTATTAATGTAGGGTTAGTTTTTCTTTATTCAAAATACTACTCCCTCTGTCCTAATTTTGATTGTCCTTCCGTAAATAGTCGTCCTAATTTTGTTTGGTCACTTAAAAAGGAAATAAATCAACTTTCAATAATATTTAATATTATTATTTATCTCCACCAAACTCACTTTACACCATTTAATACTATTATTTTTCTCTACCAAACTCACTTTACACACTTTACATCATTTAATAATATTATCTCCTACTTTTTTTTAATCTCCGTGTCTACAGTAATCGGATAATAAAAAATAGGACGGAGGGAGTAATTTAGAATAATTAAATTATTTTTATATGATTCATTATAATTATAGATAACATGTACAAATTAATAAATAAATAATTATTTCAGGTTGGATTGTTTACATTAATAATTTATAAACAAAATGATCATCGTAGATGAATGAAATAGAAATGAGATTTTTATTAGAAGATTATGTTTGGATTTTGTTTCGATAAAGGGATGTTTTGATTCAAGATTCACCCAAATTCTGAAACTCACAATTCCGCATCAGCGGAAAAGTAAAAAACAGCTGTAAAAAATCTGCTTCCATCTTTACTTTAATCCTTTATTTAATCCTCAGACTAGCGCCAAAAAAATTAGCAGGAAAAGGAACTTTTTTGATTAATCACTTTTCCATCAAGATTGCTCACACAACACGCACTACTACTCTTTCATTTTCATCGCCTTCTCTCGTTCGGGTAAGTTTTCATTTCTCGAGTACTCTCTGTTCTTGATTGTCACGATTTGTGTATATGTAATATTTCACTTTCTTGAGCGTTTTCGTTTTTTCCGACTGGATTATTCACTTTTTTTCACATCAGTTTAAGTCGATTGTTGAAAGAAATCAGCGGGTAAGATTAGTTAGATAGCAAAAAAGAAGGGATTTTGTTTAAGTTTTGATTGTTCAGTTTTGTACTGTGTTTTAAATTTTCATGCTCATGTTCTTTTGGACTAATCAAGAAACCTTGTAAATTAGTTTAATATATTTCCCTGTGTGCTTTGAGTGTGGTATTCCATGGAGAAGACAGAAGAGAGGTTTTGATTCAAGATTTTTTTTCTTCATTGGGGAGAATAAGGAAATTCACTGCAATTTTAGAATGGAAATAGGCTAGGTGGGGATTATTTCACTTGGATGAAATATTCATCGATGTAATTAAGATACACATGTGATTATAGCCTTCATAAAAACATTTTTGCAGGCATATTATTTGTCTGATCCCATAGATATAGATAGACCAAGCTGTTTTTTCATCTGCGTTGGAAAAAATCTTGAATTCTAGAATCAGAAAGAATGAAGAACACTGGAAAGATGGGAATCCATTACTTGCAGAGGCTGAGTGCTGCAAATGTTCCAAAGGAATTGATTGAGAAAGGTCAAAATCGTGTTATCGAGGCATCACTGACACTTATCCGTGAGAGAGCAAAGCTTAAGGTAGTTATTTATTTTCTTTTATATTTTATCTATCTTCTTGTATTTCATATTTAACTCAATATGTTACCGTATCAATTGGAATTGATGAAGTTCTGATTAGACATGTCACAAAGGCTTTACTTTGGAGTTCCACAAGTGGTTTAAACTATGAGTACCCTATCCTACACTCAATCTCTAAATATAAGAATTTGCATGTCGCTTATCTAGATAAGAATAGTGCAATAAATTAATTACTTTCAAAATGAAGTCATTTCTGCAAAATATGGCTATATGTGCTTTCCTCTCAAATTGTAATTAGTATTGAGAAAAATATAAAAAGGATAAATTTGTGGAAACATAATACGGTTGGAGTTGATGTTAGATCATCAAACAATTATGTTGTATGACTGGACTTTGGCCTAAAGCAGCTGGAATAAATTCTGTATCATAGTTTCTTGCAGGATTTTTATCTTTGTTTCTGTCTGAATTTGATCTGGTATTATTTACTCTATAACAGGGGGAACTATTACGAGCTTTGGGAGGCGTAGTGGCCTCAACATCTCTTATTGGAGTTCCTTTAGGACACAACTCCTCATTTCTCCAGGGGCCCGCTTTTGCACCTCCTCGTATAAGAGAGGCCATGTGGTGTGGGAGCACAAATTCCACCACTGAAGAAGGTAACCGTCTGCATTCATCGGTCATGCTCAATAGTATATTTTTACAAGAAAACTTGTTTATTTGATGGTGGCATTCTTGTGCCTAAACTTGAGTATGGCTCTGTCACTCTCTATATTTATATGATGTAATTATAATAAGAAATATGATTTCAATGGTCATAGAAAGTTTAGTGTTTTTGCTTCTTGCTGCACAGCCCTGCACCGCAGATAAACAGACACACATCAGAGGAGCATCATTTATCACTAACACGGATTTACACTAAATAAAACTCTTAGATACCTCTTAGTTGATGGTTCTGGATTGGTCAAAAGAAACTCCTATACCAAATAAGCATTAACATTCATAATTAACAAAGCAAGGAGTTTGGCCAACTTTGACAACCTCAAGAGTGTTATAGCTGCATTTTAGTTTTATCGGGCAATTACAATGACACCATTCTTACATAAATATGTTTGTCCTGTGTTATTTTCTTTTGTTGTTTAGCAGGGCACTTTCTTTTTCTTAACAATCTTGACATTATGCAGGTAAAGACCTTAGTGATCCACGGGTCCTAACTGATGTTGGTGATGTACCAATTGAGGAATTACGAGATTGTGGAGTAGATGATGATAGATTGATGAATATCATAAGCCAGTCTGTGAAACTAGTGATGGATGAAGTAAGCTTGAATTTTGAAAGGCATCCATGTACTTAAGGATCTCTTTCCCCTCTCTCACTCATTTTTCCATTTCTCCCTTTTGGTATCCAGTTGCCATAAACTCATGTCAGTGTTATGTATATAATTATTTATTCAATTCTTTGTAGGAACCATTGCGGCCTTTGGTGCTAGGTGGGGACCACTCTATTTCATTTCCAGTAGTGAGAGCAGTGTCTGAGAAGCTTGGAGGACCTGTTGATATTCTTCACCTTGATGCCCATCCTGATATCTATCATTCTTTTGAGGGGAATAAATATTCTCATGCATCTTCTTTTGCTAGAATTATGGAGGGTGGCTATGCTCGCCGGTTATTGCAGGTAATCTAATTTTATATTGGTTGTTATTTAACTACTTAATGGCAGGATTCAGTGTCCCGTACATAACAGTAATTCTCAGTACACGGTCTTGTAACAATGGTTTCTTGCATAAAGTAAGAACAACTTCCAAGTCACAAACTATAGAATCAGTTATATGTAAATTCAGGGGTAAGAAAAAGATAGATATATGAAGCTTGCTTGCTCCATGTTAAGCATACCTGCAAATCACGTCTTTAACTCAAATGTGTCCTAGAATTAGCATATTTCCAGTCTTTTGGAAATTTTAGATTAGCATATGCTCATAATGCTATATGCAGGTTGGGACTAGATCAATCAATAAGGAAGGCCGGGAGCAAGGGAAAAGATTTGGTGTGGAGCAGTATGAAATGCGAACATTTTCAAAGGATCGCCAGCTACTGGAGAACCTGGTCTCTCTCTCTCTCTCTCTCTCTCTTACAGCCTTTAATGCAAACAATATCAATGAATCAAGTGACAATTTATTTTATGAATCCTGATATTTTTTGTATTTCCGGGCAGAAACTTGGGGAAGGTGTAAAAGGGGTGTACATTTCAGTGGATGTGGACTGTCTTGATCCAGCCTTTGCTCCAGGAGTATCTCACATCGAGCCAGGGGGCCTCTCCTTCCGTGATGTTCTCAATATACTTCACAACCTTAAAGGTGATGTTGTTGGTGCAGATGTGGTTGAGTTCAATCCACAACGAGACACTGTTGATGGGATGACAGCCATGGTTGCTGCTAAGCTCGTAAGAGAACTCACTGCCAAGATATCAAAATAGATGGATCTTTGATCAGCCCTGCTACTTCCATCATATATGCTGATGAATCTTGTTTATTGAATACCATTTTTCTTTTTTTTTTTTGGAAAAAGTGTAGCTTAGAGAGAAAGGGACACAATTCAGCTTTAAGTCAACACTGCTATGCCTTGTAGCCTTGTTGTTTGTCAAACAGACTTTAAGTAAGAAAATAAAATGAAACTTTAGTAGTTTAATTAAGATGTGTGTGCAAAATTGAATGCTGTCAATTCAGGTGTTAATTTTTAGTTAAGTCAAAGCAAGATAGCTATTTTCAGTTTTCATCATACAGAGAGAGTTCTCTTTTAGACCTGCTCATAGTTTTGTGAATCATGATGTGATTTTCTGAATTGAATTGCTGATTATATGTTTATAGCATTTGATATGAGGAAAACCAAACCATTGACTTTCTGAGTAAATTGATCACTTGGTAACAATTTCATAGAACAACAATGGAAAAGTGTTGACTACTATCTGTTAATCTTTTCAGACAAAGAGTTAAGATTTTCTTTTTAATCCAAAAATCTTGAATCCCCTGTAGTATGTAGATTACACTTTTAACCTTGCACAACCTCTTGCTTTTCTTCATGTTGTCCTATCTCCAGAAAGCTACAGATAAGTCATTTTCATCAAGGCAGAGAAACGGGAGTCTCCTTGCCTTCGTCCCGTTTCTCTAACTTGATACACTTAAAGCGGTTGGCACAGGTGATAAACAGCACAAGATCAAAAGCAATCAAAGCAGCAGACAAGAAGAAAAATCTGTCCATATGACCCTGGTTCAAATTGGGAGGTATCCACCCTGGTTTCCCATTCTTTGATGTAAACTTCATAACCAGAGTTAAAACTATTGTGCAGAGATAGCTACCTAAAGCTGAAGAAGACATTGACAATCCGAGCCCCAAGCTTTTCAGCCCGTCTGGAATCTGCGAAGCGAAGAACTCCCATTGAGCGACATAGATGAGAGCTTCCGAAACTCCCACAAGAACATATTGAGGTATTTGCCAGCATATACTCAATGAACTCGTTTCTCTTTCATCCGCATATCTCAGCCTCCATTGCTCCACTAGCCCTGCTACTATCATACCAATGATCGATATCACCATCCCGATTCCTATCCTCTGTAGTTCACTCGGAGTCTTTAGCTTGTTCTTGGTTACTTTGAAATATAATGGCACGATTAGCCTCTCGTAGCAGATGATGAAAGTCGATGTGCTTATGATGTCGAACGCTGTCATGCTAGCTGGGGCTATGTGAAAATTCGATAGCTTCGTGTTCATTGCTGCTCCCTGTTCTACAAATAGAGATAGAACTTGTACAAATACTATTGATGCTACAATGGTGCAGAACCATATTGGAAGTAGTCTTAATACACATTTTACTTCCTCTACTTGTGTCACTGTGCAAAGATTCCATGGATTTCTTGTTTGCCCTTTAATGGATAGCAGAATCTTGTCTGATTGGGTCATCACTGCTGCTCTGTCAAGACACCTTTCACCAGAGATATTTAACAAGATTTAGAGAGAGAAGTATACAGACACAGTGGGAGAGATGAACTCAAAGATATAGCAATAACTTCTACATACTAGTTTGCACCATGCAACTGGAACTGGTGCAATTTTGACCAAAAAATTGTCTCATTCACATAAGAAACTGAAATATAACAAGAGTATTATTTCATATGAGGAAAAGTATCAGTTCATACAAAAGAAAAGTATTAGTTATGAGGCTAAATAGTATAAGTACCTTTTCAACTAATACCTTTCATTATATGAACTGATACTATTCATCGCATGAACTAATACTTTTAGAGTGTTTTTTTATGATTCGCGAAGAAAATATAAAAGAACAGTTTGGTTGAATTTTTTAGTCAAAATTGCACCAGTTGCAGCAAATGGTGCGCCAAAGTATTACCCGAAAGATGATACATGTAGACTTACTTGAAATCATTTGTATGTGATATTTTTCGAGCACGTTCCTTTTCATCGTTGCCTGGAACTTCGTAGAGCCCGTCTCCTTGGGACGGTACATCGAGCTTAAACTTCTTCACAGAAGCTACAATCACTTGAGAGAATCTGGAAATGGGATTGCTGGAAGGCCTAGTGTGTCTATATCTAGAAGTTCCACCAATTAGGAAAACTAAAGCTAATAAGCCACAAGAAGTTGAAATCCAAAATGCCAACACCCATTTCCCAATATTTTCTATGTAAACCAAAACAGTTTCTGCAATCAATGATCCAAGATTCAGAGCCACATAATAGTAGCTAAAAAAAACACTTTTCGACTTATTTTCTTCTGCGTCTTCTTCGTCAAATTGATCTGCTCCCAATGTGGCTAGTGCTGGTTCTATAGCCCCACTTCCCAGAGCTAGCAAGTATATCGAAACGTAGAAGCTTGCAACTTTAGCCGGAGATGGCTCGTTGCATACATTTCCAATCTTCCCACAGCCCTCTGGTTCAAGCATGAATTCTTGAGTTGATAGAGACAATAACACCAGTCCCTATAAAGATGTGAACTCAACAACTTGAAATGAGAGATGTTAGGAAAATATTTGCAATGTGCACTTTTGAAAAACAACACATTGTCAACAACTGAGATTTTGGAGTCTGCAGCTAGACTTTTAAGTAGTAAAACTGGCTGTTAAGTACTGAAAATATGTTTTCATGCAAATAAGTAAAATAATAAACCAATTTATAGTGGTTTTAAGGTTTATGTAATACTTCTGCATCCATTGTTGCACCAAAACAGGTGCCAAATCCTTGGCACCAACAAGAAACGAGACGAGGCTGTAAGAAGGTGAGAGAGGCGGACTTACGATGACTAAAAGAACTTGAAAAACGACACAAGTTAGGTATCTTCCCAAGTACGAGTCACTGAGAAAAGCACCAAAGAGAGTGCAGATGTTAAGTGTTCCCATCCACGTACTAAACGTGTTTGCTGCATCCGCGTTTGATTGTCTTAAAACGGACTTTGCAAAGAGCACCATGTTCACTTCTACACCCGTGAATGCAAGAGCAGCAAGCCCTTCGCTTACTGAAAGATGAAAAGAGAGAAAGAAAATGTTACATTGGTGGTTTTTAATGAAATTACGATGTTTTGTTCAAACTAAACGAGTAGACCTAGCTACATTGATGTAAATCGACAAAATACGTATAAATACATGGTATATACGTACCAAGAACTAGCAACCCCGCTCTCCATCCACCTGTTGTTTCTTTCCTTGCTGGTTTTCCATACATATCAATCGTCCCATCTTTTGTGCAGCTTTCCTGCATCGTAAATCAAGCTCAATGAAGACGAAGAATAGAAAACTTTGATTGTACTTTAAAGCAACTTGTAGGATAAACAATACTCACCATTCTCTCAGACCAAAGTGAGATACAAGTCCTATGTAATAACAACAGCTAGTTACAATAGCTGTGAACAGTTATTTAAGGTGCTGCTACTCTCATATCAGTCCAAGAAAGTTGAAGTAAAACAATATTAGTAACAACAGGACTGCTGTTAAAACAATATCAGGGAAAGTGAGATTGAGATAAGGCTCTTTTCCAAAGATACTAATCATTGAAAGTTAGAAGAAAGCCTCCGTTTTGCTAAATTATGTACTTTTATGATCACTTCTTGCATTATTAAAACAGCACCAGGGGCACATTAGGTCCACTTAATTCATACCACCCCCCTTTTCTAAATCCTCATTCAAAAAAATAAACTTTTTGGAGCATTCATATAGTCAATATACTTAAGTTTGTAAATTGATCATCTTATATATACATTTTGTGTAAATTTTTGAGAGAGAGAGATGCACAACAAAAAATTGATGAAAACTGAATAAAATGGAGCCTTCATAATATTTCTTTTTTCAAGGGATTTCTTTACTGCCAATTTTTTTTACAAATTTGAATTCCAATCTTCTGATAAAACAAAACAATGTGGATTTACACTATTGACATCCCAGATATTAAGATTGAAATCATACTAAACTATTTATCCACTCCACACTATCCACCTTTTGGTGACCAAATGAAGGTTATTACAGTAAACACAACTACTTTTTATCGACATTTCTTGATAAAAAATCTCAGCCTTTGATCCTGAGCAAGATCGTGGGGACGAACCGGATGAGTTGTTGATTGCTAATGATTCATAAAACACAGGCGTAGTAAGGAGAATAATGCTATTTTACATCCCATGTAACAAAAGTACATGAAGACAGAAATTGAGGCACATGTTTTAGTTATGTTGCTTTGAGAATGAACAGAGAGTGCTAAAACCTTAATCATATCACAACATCCTGCTTAAGACTAAGGGACATGCAAAAAGATCAAATCTTGGTAAAGTATAAACGAAATCGGTCGAAAAGAGATTTTATCAATCATTATGTTCTACATTAGTTAACATTAAAAATGAAAAAGACACAGAAATGAAATCAAATGTACTCAAGAGTACAGGTGACAGCAGGAAGAAGAAAATCATAGCAAATTGACAAAAAATGCTAAATAAATCATGATTTCTTTTTTAAAATGTCAACATATACTTATTATGATAGTTTATGATACTTAAAAAATCAAGAAAGACTAGTGCAAATGGTGGGGGGAGCTGACAAATGTTGGTTCATTAATTCTTTTGTCTGGGATTATATTTCCATTAATCATCTTGAACTCAAAAGGCACGTGAGAAAAGGCAGCTAAAGCAGTAATTGTTGAATTGATTATTAAATTCAATCTTGTTTGATAAATTCTGCAAAAAAATCATGCCAATCCTAGAAATTGTTTACAATACAATGAAACACATGATGGATTGAGATTTGAGTCGGTTATAAAAAATTCAATCTTGTTTGATTTTCTCCAAAAAAATCATGCCTATCTTGGAAATTGTTTACATAATGCAAATATTATTATCGTAATGTTTTGAAATTTTTGGACATTCACAAATTGAAGCATTACTGCATTAGTCCCAGAATTTATCTAATAAGACCCCAAACTCCACAGCATGCCAACAAATATTGCATTTTGACCCTTCACTTCACTCGCAATTCTGAACTCACGTAATCTCGGAATAGTCTTTTTACTCATGGCAAAAACCCTGTGGCTCTCTCAAACTCACTGTATATCAACCATGGCGTCTTCAGTATCTAATTTGTCTTCACCCATTTCCCGCCTAACCCTAACTCAGAATCCCTAAATTCACTTATCCATTGAATCTCTCCAAAAATTACAACGCCACTGCAAATTGAATAGACCCATATCCCCTTTTCTCTATACTACAACTAGTTTGCCTTCTTGCCGAAAAGCCCAAATTATAAGGGCTTCAGAGCAAGATGAAGAATTACTTGTTCTTGGTATTGAAACCAGCTGCGACGACACTGCTGCTGCAATAGTAAGTTGTTTAGTGTGTGCGGGGGTGTCTTTTTGTCAAATTAGCGAGCAAAAGTTTGCGGGTCTTGGTTATTTTTGTGAAATGAATAATAAAGATTAAATCTTTTTAATATTTGCGTGATGATAGGTTCGAAGCGATGGTGAAATTCTTAGCCAAGTTGTGTCTTCTCAGGTATGCGTAAATACATTCGCGTGTGGTATTGATTTCTAGCATGCGCGATTTGTGGAATTATTTTATTTAATTTTTTTTTTAGGGTGGGGCAGTGAAAACCATGATATTCCTTAGTTGTATTTTGGTTGAATATGTTGGACCCTGTTTTGTTGGCGTGGGTTTCTTTTCCCTTCATTGCATATATACTTTAACTTAATACTTTCTTGAATGATGACTATGATTACTTAGAATTCAGCGCTTCATGTTTGGGAACCTTTATTACATGCTGGAAGACATATTTATGTAATATGTGACGTATGAAACTTGTACCATTACAATATTATCACTTTTTGTAGCTTGAATATTAGGTTGATGTTCAATTAAGAAGATGTTATAAAGTGCAACTGCAATGTTCACTGTGTATCATGTGGGTGTTGTTTGATGTTGTCCATGCCCTTAAATGCTCCCAGGTTCAGTTTATGTCTTTACTGATATAACATGTTTGTTACTACCCTAAAACTGTCATTATTATGTACTATTGAACTTATGGCATCACTTTCATTTGGTCCTTCTTGACAACAAAAAAGAGTTATTGGGAAAAAATGTCGGGCAATTGAGAAAGGATTAGCTAAAGAACTCTTTTGTATTGATTAATTTACCAGGGCATAAAGGGCAGAGGATTATTGGACATTCTGCTTTTGTGATCCCGTGCAAGTAATAATGTTAAAACAAGCATGTTTTAATGGCCACGTTTTGAAATTCAGTACCCAAGGTCAAGCAATTCAAACTTTAGCAGTTTAGCCTTGTATATGCGGTTACAGTCAACATATCAATCAATTCCTCAGTGATATTTGAGTGAATAACTACCACCTTCATAGATCCTAAAGGGTATGTTCGTTTCGGGCTTACAGTGGGCATGGGAAATCCGGACTTTGAAGTCCTAGGATTTCAAAATCTTGATGAATAGTTAAGATGTATGTTTGTTATGAGATTTTATAGGGTGGGATGGTGGAAAAGATGATTGATGTGATATTATTATATTATTTTGAGTGTATTGGGAGAATAAAAAAGTAGATGATGCAAGTGTATTGAGAGAATAAAAGGTAGAGTAGTAATAGGTTATGAGGTAGAGTAGGATTAATAGGATTTCAAAATCCTTACTTTAATTCTCAAAACAAATGGGGGTTTGAGATTGTAAAGTCCAAAGTCCGCCGGGATAGTCGCGAAACGAACATACCCAAAAGTTCCCTATGCTCAAAGAACAATTGGTTACCTAAATTTCAAATGTAAGAAGATAATGGCTGGTTCAATACAGAATGAGAAAAGTAACCTAATTTAGTCTTACACAAGCTGGAAGGGCTTTGACGTTTTCTGATGACTCAAAACTAGCAAATTGCTGATCCTTTGGTTGGAAGAATGCTATATGTATTGTTTGAACATTATCAAATATGGATTTCTGTCAGTCAGTTTTGTTGAAACGGTGTCAATTTATGCAGTGAAAAAAAATGCATTTTTGAAGCAGTGAGTTTGAATGGTTGGATCGTTATGTTTGCTTATGATATCATATGTCATGCCTTGGACCAGAAGCTTGCAACACAGTGTTTTTCTACCAACCGTTGGCCATTGTTCCTTTGACATCCTATTTTAAAGCAATCTTATTGTCTTCACCCAAACGGAACAGCATGGGTGTTCGGACATTTTGATGCTTCTTTTTTGGTCTTCTCAATCCTAATTTCAGGATACCTTTAAATACATATTTTTAATCTTGCTTAAATAGTGAAATTTTGTGTCATATCTCATGAGTTACCGCACAGAAATGTGCTAAAACAGCATATACTTACAAGTGAAAATCAATTATAAATAAAGACATCTGCTTATTTCATCCTATTTCACTCCACCAAGGCAGATTTGCTCGTCCGCTATGGAGGCGTTGCTCCTAAAATGGCAGAAGAAGCCCATTCACTAGTGATAGATCAGGTACAGACTTTTTGGCTTGGTACCATTAATCTGTTTATTAGCTTGATTTGCTTTATGTTCATACTTCCGGTCTTCATGTCAGTAGTTCCAATTTACTTGTAAACTATCTTAGAACTCATACGGAATGACCTTCTTCAAATCCATTGGGTGAATGAAATAACTTGATCTAGCTCATATAAACCATGTTCCTTCTGTTAAGTGATAGTTGCACATCCTATTCTGGTATTCTACCATAGTTATTACTATTAGAACATTCTAGCTACACCCACTCAGGTATTCAAAAACTTTTCCCTTTCTTTCTTTCTTTCTTTCTTTTTTTAAAAGTGGGGGTGGCGGTGGGAGTACAGAAAGTTGTAAAAGTGCCAGTTCCTGTTGTATTTATTGTTCTCTGACCTCTATAAGATACTCTTTGTGTGCAGGTAGTGCAAGAGGCTCTTTATAAAGCTAAAATAAGTGAGGAAGATCTTTCTGCAGTTGCTGTTACAATTGGTCCTGGTTTAATCCTTTGTCTACGTGGTAATTTTGTTTCCAAGTCTTCTGTTCTCCTTCATCTTTTTGTTACTCTTCTTCCTTATTGTCCGCCTAGTTCAGGGGAAATTGTTGGATGGACAGTAAGAGGCACTGTCATTGCACTTATTTTTGTTATACTGTCTTCATGAGTTATTAACGATATTGTCCAGAGAAAAAGCCCTTTAACACTTTGTTTATTTCATTTTTCCTAGTTGGTGTGAGGAAAGCTCGGAAACTTGCTGATGCTTATACTTTACCCATTGTTGGTGTCCATCACATGGAAGCGCATGCTTTAGTAGCAAGGTAATAATAATTGTTCCAGAAATAAATTTTTATTTAGCAATAAAGCAGATAGATCTGTTCATTAACAAACTTTTATCTATCGATTCCAGTGTCAAAATTCATTCTTTGATTGTATAAGAAAACACTAATTTCCGTAAGAGTTTCCTAGTTCTTCTAAATTTGGAAAGAGAATCTAGAAAAGAATTGAAAAGGTTTAAAGATGCAAGTTAATGTTATATAACAGGCTTATGACATGTTGCTTTCATCTAGGTTAGTGGACAGAGAGTTGCAGTTTCCTTTCATGGCTTTACTCATCTCAGGTATGACTGTAACTGCAGTAAAAAGTTTTTCATTTTTAATTCTGTACTCAAATTACTAAATGAGGCAAAAAAAAAAAAAAACATATATCATAATCCTCTGGAGTACGTAGGTACTAACTCTAACTGCTGGGAAAGATGAGTGACCTTTCATTACATATTTTTCTGGTCACGAATGTTGACATTTATGTTTGACTTGCTCACATAGGAGGGCATAATATTCTTATTCTTGCTCGTGGTCTTGGTCATTATATACAACTTGGTGCATCGATAGATGATGCAATTGGAGAGGCATACGACAAGACAGCAAAATGGGTTGGTCTTGACTTGAGAAAGAGCGGAGGCCCTGCTGTGGAAGAGCTGGCTCGAGAGGGTGACGAAAAATCTATCCAATTCAAGGTTAGCTATATTCCATTCCGTACCTTAATTGGATTTCTAACATGTGAGATTAAACTTTTAAAAATTATTGTTTTGATGTTCAATAGGTCCCCATGAAACAGCATAAGGACTGCAATTTCTCATATGCAGGTCTAAAGACTCAAGTCAAGCTGGCAATTGAATCCAAAAATATGTAATATTTCTCTATAAACTGCAATGAAGATTGTAATTTTTTCACCATATTTAGTCAGCTAGTTTCAGTGATATCCATATTTACATATATTATCGAATTTATAGTGATGCTACAATCCCGATTGCTTCAGCTAGTAGTGAAGACAGAAGGGCTCGGGCTGATATTGCTGCCTCTTTTCAGGTAATCTAGTAAACCTTTCCAATACTATCTAAAGTCCTGTTTGGATGATTCACAAATATGCATGACTGCAGCGAGTTGCAGTATCACATTTAGAAGACAAATGTGAACGAGCCATCGCATGGGCATTAAAGATGGAGCCTTCCGTGAAGCATTTGGTTTGTGAAATACAGCAGCATTACTTTTTTGCTCTCATACTTACTATTTCCAGAGTATTTTTGGACTATATAATGTATTGCAGGTAGTCTCTGGAGGTGTTGCGTCGAACCAGTATGTTAGGTCTCGGCTTAATGAAATCGTAGAAAGGAATGGACTTCAACTCGTTTGCCCTCCTCCCAGCATCTGTACCGACAATGGTAATACAACTCTTTTGAGTATATATAGTTACGAGTGACACTCTTGTACACCCGTTGTAGGGTGCAACTGTATGCATCTAATACTTTTCAGTCAAGACAACTAATACTTTTTAGTAAACCAACTAATACCATTTTAAAATACTTGAGCTGTTTTAGTCTTTAGTTATATACATCTGAAATGACATCATTTTGTTATTGAAATATAGGCGTAATGATCGCTTGGACTGGGATCGAGCATTTCCGTATGGGGAGATACGATCCTCCACCAGCTGCATGCGAACCTGATGATTCTGTGGTTCGTCTCTCTTTTAGCTACTGTGTAAAACCTCGTGTTTTCGATGTCTGAATATTTATTGTTGACATATCAGCTGAAGAGTACGCGGAAGGAAGAAGCGAAGCTCGGTCTTTGAAAACAGCCAGGATTCATCCCTCTCTTACCTCTCTCATTCAAGCAGAATTATCTGTTCAGCAACAGATCTAGCCTTCAAGCTTAGGGCTTGGCTTCCATGTTTATTTCTTTTGTAACATTCTTAACCACAGATATGATTATTTGAGTATATATATATCGTGTCATAGTTCGTGTTATCTCAATTTTCTATTTATAGCTTTAACAAAACCATTTGTTAAGGGCACTTTCAGATCATGTCAAGATACAAGATGACGTTGACACGGTATGCAAGGTAACAACAATCGTGTCAATTCTTACTTTTAATTCCATTGTTATAACTAAGGTAGACGCAACCTGCATGATATTATCCCTTAAATTCGTAAAGTTGTCATTTCGTTCCTCTTGAAATATAAAAAAATTCGCCCCCCTTCAAATTAAATCCTGGATGATTGTACTCTCAGCTTTTTCATCTTGGATCGATTTCTTTGGGTTTACTCGGGTTGTACTTCATAATTGGACCAAGTTCTTTGGTCTCGTATTCCTTCATAACTGGGCTTTGGCCTTTTCTTATTGGCCCAATTTTAGTTGGGCTTTTTAAGTTCTTGTATTTTTAGCCTTTTGGGTCTTAATTTTATTCGTTTGGGTTTTGGGCTAATTTTACATTATTTTATGTTGTTTTCTTTCTAGTCCGTAGCTCATTTTAACTTAGATCGCTAAAAACAATTCACACATCATCTAACTCCCATAATTTGGCCTAAGACTCACTATTTTAGGAAAACTGAGAAAAAATTGTACCCAAAGTCAAAAAGTGTTAAGCAAAACCCTCCTTGATTAATAATAAATGTATACTGTATAGAAAGTAGAAACCCCTTGAAATCCTACTATATTACGAATTTTACCCACAACATTGATAAAATCTCCATTTTAGCTCCCAAAAAAAGAAGGCAAACCGGAGGCGCGAAACCTCTTAAATAAAAATTGCAAATACCCGCACAAACACACACACACATCTCGTGAAAATGGAAGTCTCGAGTCTCCCCATCTCTGCGTCGCACAGAGGAAAATTGATATCAGCGGGCTACACCTCTCTCTCGTCACTTTCCTCCGTTTCTCCTTCTCATTTAGCTCAAGGTAATACACTATATTGTGCGTGTTTCTATATGTACACAATTTTTTAGTCTACTTTTGTTTGGGATTCTTGTGTGTTGATTTTCGCTTGATTTTTTGCCCGTGATGTCGTTAATTTGAACTGTATTTGCGATCGACTCTTCCTATGCCGTTGATTTACTTTATTTTTGTATGTTGATTAGTTTTGAAGATTTCGGAAAACGACGCGGTGGGGATTCTGAAAGTTGCATCTGGAAGGAGCGGATTGGATAAAATTAACAGCGGAAGTGGTGCTATTATGAATGGTAAAAGTGATTTTCGGTTATTTATGTGTTGATATGTTCATTTTGGCATAAGAAATTCCTTTTTGAAGCTATGTTTAAAATTTTAGAATGTCGCATCCCTAAGAAGGAAAAGGTGTCTGGAATGTTGCAATATATTGTTTTTTGCTTTCTTTAGTTGTTTTAGGTCATCATAGTTACTATGTTATGGTGGAACCTTTAGTTTTCTTGCAATGCTAGTGGAGGAATTATTGTCTGGCGCTGCTTAGGTTATGTGCTGGGATGTTATATTTTCTGCTTATGATAATCTATGAGTATGATTGGTGTAACTGTAATTGTATCAGCCCAGTCCCGTTTCACATATTTTCTGTGGAGCAAAAACAAAAAGGTTTTCCCATTTGGACTATATTTCTCTTTCCTTATTGGTTTACCATATTATGATTACTCAAAGTGTCAGTTACTATGATTCAAGCCACGAGCACAATCTTATAAATTTTGAAATTGGCCTGTAGGTCTTGGCATGTCTCATAGTAATGAAACCTTAGGTAGTGTCTTTTAAATGTTTGCTTAAGGATTTGTAACTTTGAAAAGCCGTGATATTGCAGTCTAAAATTGGCAAAACTTGAAGATTCAGAATCTTATTCCTTTGTCCCTTTTTCTTTTTTTCTTTAACCTCATCTGAGAGCAGCCTCAACATCATCGTTATGCGTTAGACAAAGTATTGAATCAATAAATTTTCATGATCATTTTGATTAGGAGCACAAACAGCATGGGATATGCTACATGAGGAAGAATCTTCTCTATGCATCACCACGTCTTGCTCAGAATTGGATGAAATCCTAGGCGGAGGAATTCACTGTAAAGAAGTTACTGAGATCGGTCAGTTGGTGCACTAGTTTCGTGCACCACCAAATATCATTCCATATTGGACCTTTTCATTTCAATGTATATTCTTACTATACTGATCTTGATTTTATTAGGTGGAGTGCCAGGCATTGGTAAAACACAACTCGGGTGAGGATTATCTGTGTCTACTCTTTCTTTGTTCAAGTTGTGAATCCAACTCTCTATTGGTTAAATGCAGCATCCAGCTGGCAGTAAATGCCCAGATCCCAGCTCATTGTGGTGGCTTTGGAGGAAAGGCAATTTATATTGGTATATATATGCAGCATATAATGGATGACTGTTCTCCATATTGTATAGCTGTTTTCTCCCCAATGATCTGCTTTAAGCAATCAATTTATGATCCTCAGATATGGAAGGTAGTTTTATGGTGGAGCGTGTTTTACAAATTGCGGAAGCTTGCGCTCAGGACATGCTAGAATATAATAACTTGTTGCACAAGGAGTCCCAAGCCTGTCGAGTCGATAAACAGCCAAAGGATTTTCTTGATAATATATTCTACTTCCGCGTATGCACTTATACAGAGCAAATTGCTGTGATAAATTTCTTAGAGAAATTTGTCTCTGAGCATAAAGATGTAGGTATATTAAATTTGATGAGTGGTTTGACTTGTGTTTTTAATCATAGTCTGGATTTTCATAGACCTTGAGTTTTTGCAGGTTAAAGTTGTCATTATTGATAGCATTACTTTCCATTTCCGTCAAGATTTTGAGGATATGGCGCTTAGGACTCGACTACTTAGTGGAATGGCATTAAAACTAATGAAGCTTGCACAGAAGTTTAATTTGGCGGTAAAGATGTCTTGATTGTAGTCATTGTACATGAAACTTTTTTACCTTCTGACCATGCTCTTACAAATGCATCTATGTCGTGACCTTCTCAATTTATGCAGGTAGTTGTATTAAATCAAGTAACCACAAAGTTTACAGAAGGTTCATTCCAGCTTACTCTTGCTCTTGGTAAGTCGCACACAATATATCACAACATATGATCTCTCCTCTTTAGTGTATGTGCTTGTGCGTGTTTCCTTTCTCACTTACGTTTCATCTAAGATATTCATTTTTCTAACCGCAAACCATGGTCAACAGGCGACAGTTGGTCACATGCTGCGACAAACCGGATCATATTGTACTGGAATGGGAATGAGAGGTATGCATATATTGACAAGTCACCCTCTTTGCCATCTGCTTCAGCTCCATATGCTGTGACACGTAGAGGCATTCGAAATTCAACTTCAAACTGTAAGAGAGCTAAACTGATGTAGCCTTATAATTTGGTAACCACTCCTACCCAACTATACTGCAACTACATGCTTTCTTATGATAAAGCTGTAATGCTCCTTATTTTCTATAACTTTTTATTATATTTAATTTCAAGATATCAAGAATTATGAAAGCATGCTTTTACTCTAGGCTTGTGGCTGTTTAGGGTGCTTTTTTTGACAAAAAAAAATGTCCTTTTGAAATTTGACTAGCCATTATGCAAAATAAGGGGCATAGCATAATAACGGAATCAGATCTGGTGCTGTACAACACCCTCCTGCACACACACACACCATTGGATCATACACGCACACATACACCCGTGTGGGTGTGTTTAATCCAATGGTGGGGAGGGGTGCTCCTGTACAGCACATAATCCTTTCCCCATAATAACGCTTCTCTAATCATGAAGCCATGTTCGAAGTGTTGCTGCAGTTCTCTGAGGTTTCGTTTCACCTACCGCAATTTCATCACCTACCTTGCTAAAGCAAATATGTAAATTTAAGAAATCTTATTCATAAAGTGACCTAAATCAATTCAATGAAGTTGCATTTTTTCGTATGCTGTTAAATTGAATATTACAGACTTATTGTCGTACCCAGTAAGGTCTGTAGTCGCAAATTAATATAGCAATTGAATTGATAAATGTTAAGTATCACATAAATATTAATATTATAAAATTTAACCGAAATTCCAACTCAGCACAATAAATTATGAATATTAAACTTTACTTAGCCCACCTGGCCACTGGACTCCTCATTTGAGTGGGAGACCCAGGTTCGATTCTCTTTGGGAACAAATTGGAATTATGAGAGTTATAAGGTGGATTGACGATTTCGTGGAGTATTTGGGTGCTTGGTGTATTAACTACTAACAACTAACTTTATGCAAAAAAAAAAAAAAAAAAACTTTACACTCGTCTATCATTTCATATCTATGTATTCTCTCATGTGCATATATAATTATAGGAGTTTTATTATACTATTAGAAGTCCACTTACAGTAAAAAATAAACATAATTACGCAAGTCCACCATAACCTGGCTGCCGCAGATATTTTGACTAATCTTTCCTCATTCAACACTATTTGTTCGCATAAAAAACTTTTTATTTATTTATTTTGGAAAATGAACTTAGGTGAGTCCCACACACATTAAGCTTAAATATAGCCTTAGGAGTCGCAATATGTCATGGATAAGATACCCCTTTATTTCTTCAAAAGTTCACCAATGGCCAAACAACTAACGGTAATCCCACACTATCCTCAATCGCCCTTCCCAGTTCCCACACACCATAATAATAAATAAATATCACAAAGTAAATAAATAAAGTTGGAATTGATGAAAATGCTTTCTTTATCCTAGTTTAGTTACATATTAGAAATTTGTTTAAAAAAGTTCCAATTGTGTCCAACTATAAATTAGTTTAATTATATTCCATTACGACAATAAATAAAAAACAAGTGAGAATATTTTTCTATTTATTAATCGACATTATTTTTTGGGGGAATATTAATTTACTCTCCTTTTTTCTGAAAATATATTTATCATTTATGGGCAACTTTTGATCACCAAAAAAACTTCCAAAACCCACACCACCTCATATTTTTTTTCCTTTTATCTACTTCTCGTAACCAATCATCAAATTCATTTTCGATAAACCCGAAGAGAGAGAAACCACAACAAAGCAGAGCCATGGCTTCTTCTTCTTCCCTCACTCTCTCTCAAGCAATCCTCTCTCGCTCCGCCATTCCCCGCCATGGCTCCGCCCAGCAGCTCCACCCTACTCCCGCCTCCTCCACTCTCTCAATCCCCTCCTTCTCCGGCCTCAAATCCGCCTCCTCCTCCGGCGCACCTCCCCTGTCCCGCCGCCGCGCGCCCGCCGTAGCTAGGCGCCGGGTCTCCGCTTCCGCCGCCGTGGAAACCCTCGAGAAAACCGATACCGAACTTGTCGAGAAGTCCGTCAATACAATTCGGTTTTTGGCGATTGACGCCGTCGAGAAGGCGAATTCCGGCCATCCTGGTTTGCCGATGGGATGCGCTCCGATGGGGCATATATTGTACGATGAGGTGATGAGGTACAACCCGAAGAACCCCTATTGGTTTAACAGGGACCGCTTTGTGCTTTCCGCTGGACATGGGTGTATGCTGCAGTACGCACTTCTTCACTTGGCCGGATACGATGCCGTTAAGGTCGACCTCTTGCTTATAACTTGTTTCTCAGCTTTAATTTTCGCTGTTTTGATCTGTAGATGCATGACATTTTATCTGCTCTTTCAACTTTCAAGTAGGATTGTATTTTTCTGTACCTTTTTTTATAAGAGTAATGATATCAGTTCTTTTTATATAAGAGTAATAATATCAGTTTATAAGAGTAATAATATCAGTTGATAAGTGTTATAATATGGATATTAGTTTATAAGAGTAATGATATCAGTTAATAAGTGTTATGGTATTAGTTTATAAGTGCAGTGATATCAATTTTATATTGTGAACAAGTTTCACCGGAGACTTACTCTTTTTTAAGAATTGGAGATGGGTCTAAAAGGGGCTAATTTTAAACATTTTAGTATTATCATGAGCATTTCATATTCTTCTTAGCTGAGATTTGCACTTAACAGGAAGAGGATTTGAAGAGCTTCCGCCAATGGGGAAGCTGTACACCTGGACATCCTGAAAATTTTGAGACACCCGGTGTTGAAGTCACTACTGGTCAGTATCAAATTCAGAAATTGCTTTCATTTTGATTGATTCCTTTGAAATCTTTGTGATTTTTACATATACTTTTGTGTAGGCCCACTTGGTCAGGGTATTGCCAATGCTGTTGGGCTGGCACTTGCAGAGGCTCATTTGGCTGCTCGATACAACAAACCAGACAGCGAGATAGTTGATCATTACACGTAAAGAACTGATTGTTTCATCTCTTTATATGTTAGGATAGTGTTTCTCATTAAGTATTGAAATTGTATGCAGATATGTTATCCTCGGTGATGGGTGTCAAATGGAGGGTATCTCAAACGAAGCCTGCTCCCTCGCTGGACACTGGGGACTTGGAAAGCTGATTGCTTTCTATGACGACAATCACATTTCTATTGATGGTGACACAGAGATTGCTTTTACAGAGAATGTGGATACCCGTTTTGAGGCCCTTGGTTGGCATGTAATCTGGGTGAAGAATGGTAACAATGGTTACGATGAAATTCGTGCTGCCATCAAGGAAGCAAAGGCTGTTAAAGACAAGCCCACTATGATCAAGGTCAGATTTTACTAAAATGACATCAATGAAATATAAGTGAACGAATTTTCTCTCAGAAATCCTTCTTTTCTTTGATGAGGAAATAGTTTTGCGCTTATTATCCAAATTTTTTTTCTGAGCAGGTTACCACAACCATTGGATTTGGTTCCCCCAACAAAGCCAACTCGTACAGTGTCCACGGAGCTGCGTTGGGTACCACAGAAGTTGAAGCCACCAGACAGAATCTTGGATGGCCATACGAGCCTTTCCATGTGCCTGAGGATGTGAAGAGGTAAGGATGTCTTAACTTACTTTCCTGATTGAGGATTATTATACGATTCTTTGCAACAGAATGTGCAGTGATTTTAAATATTTTTTGTGGCAGCCACTGGAGCCGACATACTCCCGATGGTGCTGCTTTGGAAGCTGAATGGAATGCCAAGTTTGCTGAATATGAGAAGAAGTATGCAGAAGAAGCAGCTGAACTGAAATCTATCATAACTGGTGAACTCCCAGCTGGTTGGGAGAAGGCTCTTCCTGTAAGTTGCAATTGTGTCTTCTCTTCAAGTGTTGTACATTTTCTATATGCATGAATGAGTTTGTGAATAAGATTTGAAGTAGAAATTTTAGAAATTGAATGGCTTTAATATCATGGATGAATAAAATTTTTCTTGTTTTTATCTTCCAACACGGTGTACGAAACCTTGCATTTTTCTTATTGGCAAATAAAATATTTCTATGTACTAGTTGGCACCTTGCAACTCAAGTGCATAATGGTATTAGGTGTTTTACCAAAAGGTATTAGTTGGCCAGTATTAGCTGTTTTCTCTGAACAGTATTGGTTGATTTCATTGAACGGTATTAGTTGTGCACCAGTTGCACGGTGCAAGTTGCAACTGGTGTACCCAAGTGTTACTCTATCTTATTTTATGCCAATGACTATAATTCTGCCATTTCTCGGTTTCTTGTTTCAGACATACACTCCTGAAAACCCAGGTGATGCCACCAGAAATTTATCTCAGGCAAACCTCAATGCACTTGCAAAGGTCCTCCCTGGTCTCCTTGGTGGTAGTGCTGATCTTGCCTCCTCCAACATGACACTTCTAAAAATGTTCGGGGACTTCCAAAAGAAAACACCAGAGGAGCGTAATGTGAGATTCGGTGTGCGTGAACACGGTATGGGAGCCATCTGTAACGGAATTGCTCATCACAGCCCTGGCCTCATTCCCTATTGTGCAACCTTCTTCGTGTTCACTGATTACATGAGAGGAGCCATAAGGATCTCTGCCTTGAGTGAAGCTGGAGTCATCTATGTCATGACCCACGACTCTATTGGGCTTGGTGAAGATGGGCCCACTCATCAGCCCATTGAACATTTAGCAAGTTTCAGAGCAATGCCCAACATATTGATGCTCCGTCCAGCTGATGGAAACGAGACAGCTGGCTCGTACAAGGTGGCTGTCCTCAACAGAAAGAGACCCTCTATCCTTGCCCTGTCTAGGCAAAAGCTTCCCCAGCTTCCGGGAACTTCCATTGAAGGTGTGGCAAAGGGAGGGTATACCATTTCAGACAACTCGGTTGGTAACAAGCCCGATGTTATTTTGATTGGTACTGGGTCTGAGTTGGAAATTGCAGCAAAGGCTGCTGATGAACTTAGAAAGGAAGGTAAGACAGTGAGAGTTGTCTCATTTGTTTCTTGGGAGCTCTATGATGAGCAATCCGATGAGTACAAGGAAAGTGTTCTTCCAAGTTCTGTAACTGCTAGGGTTAGCATTGAGGCTGCATCGACATTTGGGTGGCAGAAAATTTTAGGAACTAAAGGGAAGGCCATTGGAATTGACCACTTTGGGGCAAGTGCACCTGCTGGGATTATATACAAGGAGTTTGGTATCACAGTAGAAGCTGTTGTTGCTGCAGCTAAAAAAGTACTCTAAGGTTTCACGGTGCAGTCGATTATGGAATGTGGTTAAATTACGGTGAATGAAGAACAGGTAAGTGGTCGGTTCGGGGATAGCGAAGCTGAGCTAATAAAGAAGACAAAAGTTCCATGTCTTGTTTCCTTTTTGTTTCTTGAAATTAAAATTGAGCAGCAGCTTTTGCAGTCTCAGGAGATATATTAGGCACAAGAATCCTGCTGATTTGTTTTGTACACTGGAACATCATCTTGATTTTGTAACTCATAATGTGTTTTATAATAATTATTACAAAGTTCTTGATTTTCTTCATATGCTGCTGTATATTCTGAAACTGAAATAAGTTCTGGTTCTTGGTAAAATCAAACCAAACCTTTATCCATAATGGTGTTGTTTTGCAATTTCATGGGCTCCCATATTTCAGATATTATTGGAATTTGGGAATGAAAAGGGGGTATTTTATTTCCTCATAGGGATTGGGTTATGGATTGAAGCCACTGAAATCAGAAAGCATCAAGTAGTGATATGTAATAGTTGGAAGGTAGTAGTGATATCTCTAATATGTGGTGGTGGTTGAGAGGTTTCAGTAGTTAGATAGCCTATCCACATTGTCTACTACTATTTCCACTCTTTGTCATCACATTGATTTGTTTTGTTCTAACATGAATGCTTTTTGACCCTTTTGTCCTCCAGATGTTGAAACTTATGTTTTCAATTATTTGTATTGGATTTTCACATAAGAATAAACCTCAAAGAAACTCTAGCATATTCTCGCCCCCCCATGTGGTAGTTAAATCTTGAATATTTATTTCAAATGTATATATATTGTGATGGCACTTGAATTTACTTGGAAGCAAATGCAAAACAGGGATAAGGTTGGACATCCGGTAATAAATAGATAAAATATATGCATATGAGCAAATACCTAATTAACAGAAAAAAAAAATCTTGTAACTTGAATCAATAAATTATATACTCTCAGATGTTAGGAGAGATAAAGGGTTTTTAAATTTGCAATGCTGGGCAAGCTCTCCCATTTGAATGTGAGGCCACGTTCAAATTTCCTTGGAGTTATGGGAGTTATAAGGTGGATTGACGATTTCGTGGAGTATTTGGGTGTTTGTTGTACTAACAACTAACATCTAACTTTGTCCGATCAAATTTCCTCTGGGAACGAATTGGAGTTATGGGAGTTATAAGGTGGATTGACGATTTCGTGGAGTATTTGGGTGTTTGTTGTACTAACAACTAACATCTAACTTTGTCCGATCAAAAAAGATGTTAGGAGAGATAGGCATTGCATAGGCTTAACAAAAATTGATTTATTAAATATTTAAATTTTTATGAAGTAAGATTATAACATCAAACTGAAATTTAGATGCATATAAGATGCAAAATAGATATCATCATTGACATAATAATTCGTGTTGATTCAGACAGCCCATTGTTCTATTATTTCAACTTTTGCAAGAAAGAGAGGCCCAATAAACCACTCCAAAAGTAGGCCCAATAACAGATAAAGTGAAGCTGCAGCCACCAAACACAGCGGTGGTTGTGGCCGTGGTTGGTGGCGTAGTTGGTTGCCCTGATTAACATTAGTTTAATTTTTTTAAGTGTTTTTTTTTAAGCAATTTTTTAAAGTTTAGTTAAGCAAGCTTAGATTTCATGTCCCACACGGCACAAAAAAAAAAAAAAAAGAGTACAAGGAGTTAAAATGATTCAATAATATTTAATTCCCTCATAAAAAAATATTTCGTCTGTCGTTCCCTTTTTTTATTTAATTAATTTATTGAATTGATTTTGCTCTTAAATATGTTCATCAATAACATTATAATTTTTTTACTTCTAATTGACTTTGACTCTTTAAACATTTTTTTATTAAAATATTATAGAAAATCGAGTCCTTTTAAACCGGGTGAATAACAAAAATAAATTATTCTCTGTTTATTTTTTGTTTTTATATCTTTGTTAGAGGTTGTTATTAAAATCAATCTCATCTAGTACATCATCCGTAAAAAGTTAGAATTTCTCTTTTAGAAGAAATTAAATTCCTCGGGAGTTCACAATTCAAGTAATAACAAACTTGGTTGACACAAATTAGATATGTTTGTAGTAACATGATATATTGATGACAGGTACTTCCCGTTAATAAGGTTAAATCTTGTATGCTTTAAATTAATTGTATATTTTAATATAACAAGTTATATAATTTTAAAATATATTATAACATGCATTTGGTGTACATAACACCCATTCAAAAAAAAAAAAAAAACATAAATTGTCAAAATATTTTTAGTTTATATGTTTTGTAATACCCATACTAGAGTGTTGTTCATCAACTCTTCATCTTATCAATGCATATTAGTATACCATTTCATATTATAGGATATTAGGATGTATTCTAAAAATAAAACAACAAATTCAAATATGTGCTATCATATTTGAACCAGTATATAAAGTGCACTAGTTGCACTTCACTCCATCCATACTTTGTTTATTCATTTTTTAAACAGTCCCATATTTATTTATTATTTTTCATAAAAAAAAAAAAATAAAATAATTATTACCTTTTTTATTATTTTTTATTATCTTAAAATTACATCTCATATCATTACTTTTACCCACAAAACGTTATCTATTATAAAAAAAATTAAAATACTCTCAACTAGAAAGAATTACAATATCCTCAACTAAAACACATTTTATCCCTTTATATATTAATAAACAATTTTTATATTAAAATTCGTGTAAAAAAAAAAGGTAAATAAATATGGGACGGAGAGAGATTATGTATTATAAATAATGAAATACAGTATGAAACATAAAAAATAAACATAAGATGTAGTGAAATTTTATGAGGAAAAAAACATTTATTATGATTACTTGTGATTCATGCCTATATTTGCCAATTTAGAAAAAAAGTATTATGGCAGACAAAGGTGGTTGGTGAGAGCAAAGGAGTCTTCGTTGATACTAAGCACATTTCTGGCCTCCAACCCCTCTAAATTTCTTGCTTAAACCTAACCCCTAATCTCTAAAAAAATTGGTTGCTATTTCCCGAAATCGTTGTAAACTCTTGAAGATACTCTCTCATAAACCCCCAATTTTCCATCGGAATTACTGAAAACCACACACCAAAATGGCGCACGTTACCAAAATGGCGCACAATCTCAGCTCGCCCAAACTCCCAACCTTGAGTGGTAAATCCTCTCCTTCAACTTCATGTTCATTGTTTTTTGGATCCAAGAATCTGAGGAATTCATCGAGAAATTCGTGCATTTTCAATAAATCGCCAATCTTTACTGTTAATAAGAAGAACCAAATTAAGGTTATGGCTTCCGTTGCAGCCGCGGAGAAGCCGCCGACGGTGCCGGAGATAGTACTGCAACCCATCAAAGAAATCTCCGGCACTGTTAAGTTGCCGGGCTCTAAATCACTTTCCAATCGCATTTTACTTCTTGCTGCGCTGTCTGAGGTAATTTTTAGATTAAGTTTATTGATTTGTGATGCTGAAATCTTTTCTTCTGATTAAAGGATTTTTTTGGCATTTTGTGTTAAGATGGGGCAGTTTCAGTCAGTTGTGGAAGTTATGAATACATAGTTTTAGTTGGATTTGCTCGTTTGTTGATGCAGCTTAAGCTACTAAAAATGATTAGAGCTTGAAAAATGTATAACCTGTTTAAGAGATCTCAATTTAAAAAATATTACAAATTGAATTCTAGAATTCTCCGGTGGGTTTAAGTTTCGGGAGTCAGATTTTGGAGGTAGAACTGTGCCTTTGAGTTGGTATATGGATGTGTAAGCACCTGTTTCAATGCATACAGATTGTGATTTTTGAGATGCTCATCGCTTTTAGTCGGTCTTATATATCTCGACTCTTGTGATATTTATATTATTGTTATGAACAAATCCATATACATGCATACTTGTTTTATTGCTGAGCATGATAGGGATCATTTTATTAACTTTATTCCGGTGGGATGGGGTATGTGGATTTTGTCCAAGCTTCATGCTGGTCCTTGTGGCTAGAAAGGAACAGACAAATATTTATACCGTCAGGAATCCCTAAAGGGAGTTCCGTAAAAGTTTAAGTTTTAGAGAACCGTGGTGTGTTTAAGTCCATAAAAGATTTGAAAACTTTCCCTATATTAGAAATTGCTGCAGATTGTCTATTATGGTTGTGGATTGGATGCTTGTTAGCGGGATCCCTCATCCCTTTGTTCTTAACTTGTTTTTAATTGATAAATTTGAACTTTTTTAATTTAATGACAAATTATACTTATGATCATGCTTAAGACCATTCATTTTTTTTTTTTCCATTTCAATTTTTGTTAGAAATACTTCAGGCACCCTCTAGGCACTTTTCACAGATTCATGTGTGTTTTTCTAAATATGACAAATTAGTCAATCACTGAACTTATTTTAACTTTTTATAAATGTTAATTTTGCTTACCATTATGTCTTGGGTCTATATATTTTTCTGTGAATAATATTGTACACCTGTTTTCCAGGGAACAACTGTTGTGGACAACTTACTAAGCAGTGATGATATTCATTACATGCTTGGTGCTTTAAGGACTCTTGGGCTGCATGTGGAAGAAGACAAAGCTAATCAACGGGCTGTTGTGGGAGGTTGTGGTGGTCAATTTCCAGTTTCTAAGGAAGCCAAGGATGAAATTCAACTTTTCTTAGGAAATGCAGGAACAGCCATGCGCCCATTGACTGCTGCAGTTGTTGCTGCTGGTGGAAATGCTAGGTATGCTGTTAGGCTTTTCGTTCTCTTATCCGTTCGTATACCACTTCCTGACGAGTATATTCTTTCCCTTTTTTGCTCGATAGTGAAGTTTTTTCTACAGTTCTCTTAAAGATAAAAAATTAGGCCATAATCTTGAACATAATCTTTTATGTATCGTAATAGGGCAAATTGGTTACATGGGATCAAATTAAATAATCTTCACTGGCTATTTGCATTGTAATTCCTGCTATTTTTTACTATTTGATATCTTTCAGCTATGTGCTTGACGGAGTTCCCCGCATGAGAGAGAGGCCCATAGGTGATTTAGTGAGTGGACTTAAGCAGCTTGGTGCTGAGGTTGATTGTTTTCTGGGCACAAACTGTCCCCCTGTTCGCATTGTTGGGAAAGGAGGTCTTCCTGGGGGAAAGGTTGGTCTTCGCTTTATTCAAATAGCATTATAGCCTTTTATTTGGCAGTGTCGTCTGATGTTTGTGCATGTTAGGTGCTATATACATAAAATCACATAAAATTTTCCACTTCATACCTATTAATTCTGTTACATGGAGTTGATTTGCGTTTTCTTGATTTTTTGGGGATTGGGATGGGAGAAAGTGGATAAGTTTACAAATTTGGATAGATACAGGCACAATTAACTGACTGACTTGAAAATAATTCAACTGATTTCCCTTGAAACTTTTTGCCTCATAACATTTTTGTCTTTCTTGTTGGTTTCCAAGATCTGAGAGTTGGGAGTGCTTTCCTTCTGGTTTCTAGAAGTAGGTACTTATAGTTTTATCTCTTCATTATCCGGAGGGGAAATCAGCGAAAGACTAACAAAGAAGATCATGAAATCAGCGAAAGACTAACAAAGAAGATCATTCTCTCACGAGACTCGAGAGACGTTAATATCTTGAGTATTCCGTATAATTCCTGAAAATATTTAAATAATTTTGAGTTCTGATAATTGGTAGACTGAATTGATGAAAATAATTAAATAATTCAACTTGTATTCCAGAGTGTTCTTCTTGGTTCAAGATTTTTTTTTTCAATTCATGTGCAGTTGTGCACAAGAATCAATACGTCTGCACTGGGTTTTTCTTACTTAATGCTTATTAGAAGCTATGATATATTTACTCTGTTTTTTCCTTGCTCTTGCCAGGTGAAGCTCTCTGGATCTATCAGCAGTCAATACCTGACAGCTCTTCTCATGGCTGCTCCCCTTGCTATAGGAGATGTCGAAATTGAGATCATCGACAAACTAATTTCTGTACCTTATGTGGAAATGACACTTAAATTGATGGAACGGTTTGGTGTCTCAGTGGAGCACAGTGACAACTGGGATAGATTCTTGGTTAAAGGAGGTCAAAAGTACAAGTAAGTTCTTTCTCTACATAGTGTAAGTAGCTTTGAGAAACTTGAGGTTTAAAGGATGCATTTTTTATCAGGTCTCCTGGAAAAGCTTTCGTGGAAGGTGATGCCTCAAGTGCCAGTTACTTCTTGGCTGGTGCAGCTGTTACTGGTGGAACTGTTACTGTTGAGGGTTGTGGGACCAGCAGTTTACAGGTATTTATTGCCCCATTTTCTTCAGTTTTTGTCTGATGTTTTAGAATTTTGTGGGAACTACTACGGTATTGGCTGACTACATCCAAGATTGATATTGATTTTCTGATTTGAGGACTATATTGGAAACATAGATGTGAGTAGGATCACTGTTTCTATGTTGTCATAACGGAGATTTTAATGTTCTTTTGAAGGGTGATGTTAAATTTGCTGAGGTTCTTGAAAAAATGGGGGCTGAAGTTACCTGGACAGAGAATAGCGTCACTGTTAAAGGACCTCAACGTGATGCATCTGGAAAGAAACATTTGCTAGCCATTGATATCAACATGAACAAAATGCCAGATGTTGCCATGACTCTTGCTGTCGTCGCACTTTATGCTGATGGGCCCACTGCCATAAGAGATGGTATGCCTGCATTTACTTTGTCATATAATTTGTTTATACTATAAAATCTATTCGCATAATCTATATAGAAAAGGCAAGAATGACCTATGTGCTTCCAAGAACAGTTAATTAGTTATGACTAACCATAGAGATGTTTCATCCTAGTGCCATGACTATTATCTGCCTTTTGAAACCCGATTTGCTTATATGCTGCATTCTGATCTCTATACTGGGCTACTTATTGCAATTTCATCTTCAAACAAGAATCATTTTTGTTATATATTTTCATCCATGTGATCCTTGACCTATATCTTATTCTATCACCAATAAGTAGCATATATTCTCAATTCCTTTGTTTCCTTTCTCAAGATTCTTCTGCTTTTGAAGTAAAAATTCTTTTTTTTGGTCATTTGTTCGCAGTGGCTAGCTGGAGAGTGAAAGAAACCGAAAGGATGATCGCCATATGCACAGAGCTGCGAAAGGTTTGTCACTCGTTTATGCCCTCCTCTGTTTCTCGATTATCTAAATCACGTCTACTCATATCTTTGTGTCCACATTTCAGCTGGGAGCAACGGTTGAAGAAGGGCCTGATTACTGTATAATTACTCCGCCTGAGAAATTGAATGTGACAGCCATTGACACATATGATGATCATAGGATGGCCATGGCTTTCTCTCTTGCTGCCTGCGCTGGCGTTCCAGTTACCATCAGGGATCCTGCCTGCACGCGCAAAACTTTCCCTGATTATTTCGACGTTCTTGCCACATTTTCCAAGCACTGAAAAGCGTGAAATCAAGAACCCGAGTTTTGGTATGTTATGATGTCAGGCATGAAATGAGATGTTGAGACTGTTTGTATCATTAAAGATGTGTTTAAAGCGAGGAGGAATGTTTTGGTTTTTGACTATGAATGAATAAGTTTTGATTTGGTCTACGTAGATGTGTCAAAATTACATCATAATATAATATTGTACAATTTAAATTTTATTTAAAATATATATATATATATATATTATATTTTATCTGCAATTTACACATAAAACTGTATTTTTGTTTGAAAAATTACTAAAAAGTATAAATATACTCCATCCAAATGGGAAATAAGATACAAACCTCTTATAAGTTAGTACCAAGTTCTCATTTATGTTTAGTGACAGTTCGTCTTGGCCATTCTTGCAAGTTCTTTTATCAATATAAATTTAACATGCTTTTTCTCTAGTTGGTTTTTTTTTTCCCTTTGCATCTCTCTCATTTATATATTGCAGAAACTCAGTTACATGAGTAAATATGTTCTAGAAATGTGCACTTTTGTGAATTTCCAATATATATGAAAATTTAAAAAAATTAAATATCTCTGATCCATATAATAAGGGACCTTAATTAGTAATAGTAATACGCCACCCTCCATTGTCACTCTAGATGTCAATTATAGAGAGAAAAAATAATAGGAAAAAGAAAAACAAAGGGAGAGAAAAGTTGTATAATATGATTCATATCACCATAATTTTAAATGGGACTGCCACATGGTAAAGGTCGGTGTGGACGGTCTTGTATGCAACCGAATGCACTATGCATTCATAGTGCATTTTAAAAGCGTGTAATTTGTTATATTGAAAAATGTGATTTATTTATACATAAAAGTGCAACTATTAATATGGGAACATAGTTGCATGCTTATGTTTGGAATAGTTGTGCGTTTCTGTTTTATATAGTTGCACGCTTTTAAATGCACTATAAGTACACGGTTCATCCAGGTGCAAATGAGACCCACTGAATAAATAATTGTGTTGTTATCCCTTTGCATCTTTTTTTCTATTTTTTTTTATCGGACAAAGTTAATTGTTAGATGTTAGTAGTTAGTACACCAAACACCCAAATACTCCACAAATTCACCAAGCCACCTTATTCTCTCTTCATCTGCTTTGTGTGTGACTCTTGCATTTCATTTTCATATTATATAAATTTCACCTCAATATAAATAAATACTTAAATAACTCAACTCACGGGTATACGACTAAATAACTGTTGCTTTTGCAATTTACGCCTTTTCATATTTGTATTTCCTCCTCTCTTTTGGCACCCTCATTTTCACCATAAATTTGCCCTTAATAAGAGGATACTATTTGGGAACAACAATCATTTCTTGCGAAAAGATTCACATGTTTTCTCCAAATATAGATTAAAAAGAAAAAAGGAAAAGAATCACGTCACATGAATGAAGGGTACAAAAATCTAAAATGACAACAATACATACGAAAAGTGGAAAAGGGGAATTCAACCGTCAATTTTATATAATTCACTCTAAACAAAAATTTAAATTGACCAGTCTCGTCTTGCACCATTGAAGAATTCAAAGATTTGCTCTTATACTATTTGGACCATGAGCTACTTATGAATTATTATTTATTACTACATTAAACTTGTTTGATCACATTTAGCTTTTAAACATTTTATTATGACATTACAATCCAAAAAGTATTTGAAAACACGACTCTTTTGTTTTTATTTTTTTGGAAGAGTGAGATTTTAAATTAACTTCAAATGTGCGTGTGTATATGTTTCTTGAACATTACCCTTTTTAACTCCAAGTCAAAAGAACTTTTCCTTGAAGCACGCTAGTAGTTTGGTAGTGATTTGATGATAATTAAATTAACAAAAACATTCACATGGCTTTCCTAACAAAAATGGGACAAAAAAGATGCATACATAAGGGGGTCTCGAAAAAGAGGCTTTGTTTTAAACTCAAGTTTTTTTTCATGAGTATTACAACACCAGCCAACATTTTTATTTCATATAATTCTCCATGCTGCATTAAAATTCCGCCAGTCCCACATTTTATTTCATATTTTTCTTCTTTTCTAATATACGGAGTAGTTTTTTTCCCAATAGCAAAAACTAAATCGATTTTTCTTTAGCTGTTTTTGCTAAATTTAATATTTGTTCCGAGTTTTAATGGGATTGTCCACGGACTTTACTAAAGTGACCGACAATTCAGAATCATATGCTAATTCGTCATTAAAATTGTCAATGTTAGTACATTATCCTGTAATAATGATATTTACAAGAAATTACACATTCCCACAAATCTCTCACACCCTCCAATAGAGTGAGAGTTAGGAAAGCCTAATAAATCATATACATCCCCTATCCACCACCACCCCAAAAATATTCTACTAATACAATTATAAAAATAAAATGTGCACTCACACATATGCTTAATTATTTTAATTTTGAAAATACAATTTTAATATTTTAAAAGCATTTGTATTATTTTCAACTTAAGGTAAGCAAATTGTGAGTTTTTTTTTTTTTTTTACAACAAGTAAATTGTGAGATATTACATTTTCACGCAAACGATAAAGTGTTGTTTGCTAGGATTTTGTTAAGTCGTCGCCACGGTCGATATCTCTGTCTATTTTCTTTATTGTCTTTCCATCTTTATTAGGACAAATTGTAAAAATAGAACTTATTTTTGTCTTTTATTGCACTTTAAGGATTCAATTTTAAACTTTTGCATGATAGGTATTTAACTATCAATTTGTTGCAAAAAAAGGACTCGAACAATTTTAAAAAAAAAAATGTATTTCCACTTATTTATATACTTATTTTTTTATATATCACTTTATAAAAAATAATGATATTTCCAAAAAATTAAAAATTATAATAAAGATTAATAATGAGTTAATGACTGCTAATAATGTATTTTTTTAAAACGTAAATCAATTTATTAAATACAACGAGTACAAATACTCAAATAATTACAGTCAAAATGTAATAGTAGAAAATACCGAATATGTAGTTCAAAGAATTACAAAAAAGAACTATTAATTAAATATTAATTGGCATACCGTACCGTATCGAAAATAGTGATGCATATCATATACCGTATCAATATTTTTTATATTTAAAAATTTATATCGTTTTTGTATACCAAAATATATCATATACCGTACCAATATTTTTTATATTTAAAAATTCATATCGTTTTTGTATACCAAAATTCGGCATACAAAAAATTTCGATAAATAAAAAATATTTACCTACCGTACCGAAGTTTTCGATATATAAAAATTTCGAACGATATCAATATATACCACCTCGTACTGAAATTTTGATATACTATGTCATACCGAAATATCAGTATATACATAATTTTGTCAACAAAATACTAATTTTTTTTGGTATATTGAAATATTAAAATTTTAGAATGCATATTAAGGTATTGTACTGCAATTCACGGTATATTGAAAAAATCGATATTTTTAGTATTTTTCAGTTTGATAAGCGCTATATACCAATTTTTTCATTAATTTTCCACCTTTAGCCGTGAATATGAAGGAGTGAATTTTAGAAAACAACACAAAAATTGAGAACAAATTTTTTTTATTGCCGTAATACCTTATTTTCCATTTAGGGTTGAGAACGAAATAAGTTATATGCAAATTGAGAAGAAAAAAAAAACATTGTTTTGTCTAAAATTTGATTAGATCTTTTTTTTGTAACAAATTAAGAGTTAAGTATCTATACTGTAAAAGTGTAAAATTAGATTCTTAAAATACAATAAGGAGATAAGATAAGTCATGTTTTTGCAATTTGAGCTCTATATTATATAAATGGTTTGTCATCAATATCGAAGGGGTGATAAATTCGTTTGAAAATTTCATAGGATCAACCCATTTCAGGATTTTTGAGTCTCTTTTCCTAAAGTGAGAGAATTTGTTTTGTTTAAAGATGTTTTACATTAATTAAAATTATTAGAAAAACAAGTAGAAGTTGATTTTTTTTTAATGTAATAATTAATCTACCTAAATTAGTGGAAATTGAAATTATATTTGGTCAAAGATCCTTCACTAAAATGACAAATAAAATGAATTTGGGGTGTAATAATTTAGGAATAATACTAAATTACTAATTACACCGACCCTAAATTTGATGCTACTTTATAGGCAATCAAATCAAAGGAAAATCCCTAGACACGTAAATATACACCTTATTTACTACTCTATTAATATTATTCTCTGAATTAAACCCCTAAAAAAAGGTTTGAAAGAATTGAAGGGCTAGAGAAAACCCTAAAAATAAATCACATTAAATTACTAATCTAATTGGAATCAAACCATTAATGAGTCTCGTTTGACTCTCTTTTTACTAATCCAATTAAAAAAAAAATTCTTCAACTCCGATCTGCTCCCTCCTTTCCTTTCTCTCTCTTGTTTCTCTCTCCAATTACTCCCCCCATTATTCAATCATCAAAATCCTCAGATTTATTTACATTTCCATCTGTAAAACCAAAGCAACCAAAAAAGAAAAAGGGAATACAAATACGCCGTTTGCCACCACCACCAACCACCACTCCCTCCAATGAACTAGAACAATCCTCATCGATTACAACTCAAAAGCTATTTTTACCACCATTCTTTCTATCTTCAATCCGCATTCACTGAGTATTGAAGTAAACGAAGCAGTATCCGTTAATTTCAGTTCGCGTTCAAACCCTAGCGTGGATTAGGGGAAAATTCCAAGTGAGTTGCTATTGAATCTTGAGGAATTGCATCGGTGGATTGCGTCACAGATGAAGCACATTGATAGCACCCCATCAACGCCAGGGAGGTTCAAGATCGAGAAATCGCCCTACAGTAGGCTGAGGCTACATTCTTCAATAGCGAAGCTAACTTTCTGGTCCTTTGTGTTTCTTGGATTGATCTTCATCCTGTTTTACAGATCACCATCTTCGTCGCCCCCTTTGCCCTCAGATCCATCGAGGCGGTCGCTTCGAACCAGCTCTTACGAAGGCCCCAACTTCGTGAAGAGGGTCAAATCCTCCGCTAAAATCAGGTCAAGAAATGGGATTTCTGTTCTCGTGACAGGGGCTGCCGGTTTCGTCGGCACTCATGTCTCCGCCGCCCTTAAACGCCGCGGCGACGGCGTTTTAGGCCTTGATAATTTCAATGATTATTACGATACGTCCCTGAAAAGGGCGAGGCAATCGCTATTAGAGCGAAGTGGTGTGTACATTGTGGAAGGAGATATCAATGATGCTTCTTTATTGAAAAAGCTTTTTAACATTGTGCCTTTTACTCATGTTATGCATTTAGCAGCACAAGCTGGTGTTAGATATGCTATGGAGAATCCCAGCTCTTATGTGCATAGCAACATTGCAGGGCTAGTTAACTTGCTTGAAGTTTGCAAGGATGCTAACCCTCAGCCTTCGATTGTGTGGGCTTCGAGCAGCTCGGTTTATGGATTGAACACGAAGGTTCCGTTTTCTGAGAAGGATAGAACTGATCAGCCTGCTAGTTTGTATGCTGCAACCAAGAAAGCTGGTGAGGAAATTGCACATACTTATAATCACATATATGGACTTTCATTAACTGGATTGCGTTTTTTCACGGTTTATGGACCTTGGGGGAGGCCGGATATGGCGTATTTCTTCTTCAGTAGGGATATCTTGAATGGAAAGTCGATTCCTATCTTTGAAGGTGCTAATCATGGCACTGTCGCTAGGGATTTCACCTACATTGATGATATAGTTAAGGGCTGTTTGGCTGCATTGGATACTGCTGAGAAGAGCACCGGGAGTGGGGGGAAGAAGAAGGGTCCCGCTCAGCTTCGCGTGTATAACTTGGGGAACACATCGCCTGTACCTGTTTCTGATCTTGTGAGCATTCTTGAGAAACTGCTCAAGACGAAGGCGAAGAAATTGGTTATGAAGTTACCAAGGAACGGGGACGTGCCATTCACACATGCTAACATAAGCTTGGCGCAGAGGGAGCTCGGGTATAAGCCCTCTACGGATCTGCAGACGGGGTTGAAGAAATTTGTTCGATGGTACCTTGGATACTATGGTAATGGGAAAAAGAGCTTGCATTGATACATAATTTTGAACCCTTATATTCTTTTCCATTTCGATTCTTATAATTGTTTTGTTTAAATATCTCTGTCCGTTATTGCCATGATCTTGTTTTCGCATATCTTGATGTTGTATAAGGATGTGATACAAGATCCCACGATGCAGTTCATGTGGTTGGTCGACATTATTGCATCAAAGGACAAACTAGCCTTTTGTCATTCTTGGGATTTGTATTTGTTGTAGAATTCATTACTGATAGAACAATTTGCTCATTGATGGACATGTGTCATTTGAATCCAATTCGAATAAGATAGCGCACGATAGCTTGGCTGTTGTGATTTCATTTACAATTGCTCCCAATCATCTTATCATGAGTTTAACTGTTTTCTCTTTAATATATTAGAAGCTCTCTGGTTGAGTTTTTGGATGTAACATCCAATGTTTGGATCATTGTGCTAGATATGGTATCTTGCTGGTTTTGGAAAAAGAATGATAGATTTGTAGGATGTTTGTTCCTTTTCACTCCGCGTGGACATTAACTTAGGATTAGATGCATATTAGGCGAAGGGGTCTCGATTTCATAGGAAGTCTTTGGCTCAACTTCTTGAGCCGATTTGAATTGTAGATATATCTAAGAATTCATTGTTTACCCTTTTTCCCATCTATGTAAGGGATGAGGCTTTTAGGAACTTGTAGGGTCGAAGAGCCGTGGATCCCTGGTAGAAATGCTGTCAATTGCTAGACAAATACACTGCAGCTTAGAATAGTTATCCACTTTCAGATGGCTCATATATTCCTAGTAATCGAAGTTAGTTCAAAAAGACTGTTGACCTCATTTATCTTTTGTCACGTGTCATTTACCTAGTAGGTATTATAAAAAGATGTTAACAGGAAATCCGATTGAATGATCCAACAGTTCAAACGGTTGCTTTTTGAAGCAACTAAGCAATTCTTGTTGGGATGTGTTTGCAAATTTGACGAGAGTTTCCAAAATCACTTTTTCCAGTTTAAAAAAAGTCGGATCCCAAATCTCCTTGCAGCAGCTCTTGATGCAATGTGCATGATAATTTGGGGTTTGCATCCCATCCTGTATTGGAGGGTCCAATGCAGTTTTTCAATTATGTGATTTGAAATCATACACAACCCTTGGATATTTGGATTTTATATTTATAACCATTATATGTGATTGAATCTAATCCAATGGTTGATAAGCGGCATTGGACCTCTTGTATATGAGCGGATCCAATAATTTGTTAGGTTAAACAGCTTCAATTATCATGTTTTTTCTTTCTTTCTTTTTTTCCTTCCGGAAAGCTTCAACTATCATGCTTGAAAATATGAGTGAGAACATTGATAAGATGAAGTTTTCTAGGTATTATTAACCGTTATTTTCGCGGTGAAAGCAAGCGAAAGTGGTCCATAAACCATTTATGTCTGGTTCATAGTAATAGTGTGTAAATTCTGTGATTCTCTTTCTCTGGTTGAACTGAAGACGGTGCTTTGGTGGCTGCTGAGGTCTATTTCTACATCGATAATAACTTGCTTCTTGAGGAAAATGAGATGTACAGCGAGGCAATTTTACAACTGAAAAAGAATAGATCACTGGCTCGAATAAAATCTTGTTTTTAATCATTATTTGTTCAAAGAAATATATATAGTTGGTTAAAAGGGTCACTGTTTCAGAACATGTATTATCGACTTAAAACATGTTGGATAGGCAACTCGAATGCGATGCAAGATTGTTTCATGCCTTTCATTCTTTGAAAGTTAACTATTTTGCGGCTTTGATAGAATTAACATAACAAATTTAGGCTGTGTTTGCAAACTCAACAAATAGTGTAAAATCACAAGGAGTTTGCAAACACATACCCTTGCTCTCGTCAAAATAACATGTACTGGAAAGCCTGCATCAGACCATCCCCAAATCAAACCATGATAATTGAAGAGCAAAAGAAACTAATACGGACTTTAGAAATCATATTTTGTTCTTCCACTACTCAAAATAAGGCACAACATATCTGCAAGGTCAGAAGAAGATGAGAAGAAGTTCCAAGCCTCCAGCATAAGTCGCTTTCTTGATCCCTTGAAATGAACCACCTGTTTTGGAATAGAAGCTAGGTTATATATATATATATATATATCAACTCATGTTTTAACATAAACCAATTTTCTCTGCTCTAAAACAAACATAATTTTACCTTCACATCCAAAGGCATCCCATGAAATTGACCAGCACCTTCAGGTGGTGTCCAGTTATAATGAGAGCACGGTAAGAAAAGCACCGACGCACCACCAATTCTGTCTAGGAAAGCCTCTCTTCTAGAAAACCTTCTTATGTCAAAGTTGGGGTTAGAACTTACCACCCACGCAAGAGCTAACTGGTCTCCAAGCATTCGAGAAGCTTTCATGAATTTTGAACTGTAAACTTTCACCACATTTTCTAGGAAAACCTTCCCCCTATGGACAAAGGAGAACAGTATATTACATGAAGAAATAGGAGATCACTGTCCATTTTGCAAAGATTGATGATGTAAAATACATTCACTACAGGTTCATAGAACAACAACCAATAGAGAGAACACATAAGCATTCCTGATATAAACACTCAAGTCAACTATAGAGTTTGAACTTCCTATCTATTGTTTGACATGTATCTAATTAGATAAAAAAGAGCCAAAATATTCATAGAGAAAAAAAAACCAATAATCCCACCTCTGAATTCCCTCTGCAGTGCCCCTTACTGCAATAAATCCTGAATTTAGAGGTTGATCTTTGTTGTTTCGGAAGGTAAGAGCCACATCAAACTTTGGGTAGTCAGTAAATATTCGTCCCAAGTCATCAATTACTGCTATATCAGAGTCCGTGAAAATGAAATGAGTGACTTCTTCCTCCTTCCGTCTCAGCTTCTCAAGTCTTGCATCTAGGAATATCTGCACAAACACATATTGTGAATTAATATGTGATAAGTTTCTTAAGAATATAGGCGTACTAATCAGCTTTCAAATAAGTCCAAAATTTTATGGGATGATCCTTGCATATAATAAGATGATGACTATGAGTAAATTATGGGGCAAACACAGAAACAAAGGTCAATAGAGGGTGAGATTTTAACAACACAAAAAGACAACAATGTCATTTAAGTTGCTATTTTATCAGGATACAGGAATCTAGGTAAACCATAAACGAGTCCACAGTAGTAGTGAATGGAAAGGGGAACTGCTTTTAAGATATATTGTCGAAGATAAGTAAACAGACATTAGTAACAAAAAAGAATATCCCATTTTCCAATAATGCCTCGTGCTCTTACAATGTAAGACCTGATTCGTTGAAGCATCAACTTGTCTCGTGAATATTCACCTTGTATTGGCTGTGCTGTGACCATATCTCTATGCAGTGGAAGCTCAGAGGAAGGATCAGTAAGAATGATAACATTGCTTTGAGGCATGGTCACCTACAACAATTAATTGAGCATCAAATTGGGAGAAAGAGGAATGTAACTGTACATCAAGATGGTCTGATTAGTTCAAATAATTAGTTATTTAAAAAATATCATTATAGATAGTTATTAATCAACTTCTTGTTGTTACAATATTAAATTAGTAATTCTTGGTACATCATCATAGCCCACAATGAGTAGATGTCTAGGGCATAGAGAAAACATAAAAGATCCACAAACAAGGTCGGTGTAGAACTAAGTGTTTGGTTGAAAAATATCACCAAAACACATGTTTTCCTTAACTAGCGCCTCAGGAAAAATATCACCTAGATACCTACTGCTTTCAATTATGGTTTTCTGCAATACTTTTCCAATAGTGCTAACGGATGATACAAGTTGGCTTCAAGTCAAATTTATTTCACAACCTCAAAATTGAAGTTTAGCTGATTTAAAATTGCACTAGCACAATGAAAGCATATTTATTTTCGGGCAACTAATCCAACAGAACCTAAGTCCTATGCAAAAAATCTTCAACATTTGTTTGTTTCCTTTTTTTTGCCATTTTTAAGTCCATAATGGGAAAGGCATCGAGGGCAGATCTGCATCCCATAAGGCCTTTCTCAGCCATCAAATTACATGCATGTATAACTGCTCATTGACAAATCTTAGAAGAACAAGAAATTCATTGCACTCTTACATGCCTACATGTGATTAAGTTCATGGTTTTTAGCACAGAGTAGAAACTCTTCAGTATTTGCTGTTCTGCAACCATGTAATGATATAAAGCAGAAGTACCTGAATGAAATTTATGAAGACATTCAAAATGGCCATTGACCTCTCCACTTTGTTATATGAAGTGTTCCCGACAGTAACCAAATCAACTGGTCTGCTCTCAACAGTAGAGTTGTACACAGTAAATACAGTGACCAAAGCTACTTGATCTATTGTGTGAGGACTGTCATGGGACTTTCTAAAATGTGTCTTGTTAAGAGCATTTACTCCTGCAAATATTTTAGGTGTAGCTGTCAGTTCCTAAACCATGTGAATGGGAACTCAATCATGATTATTTACTGAATTTAAGAAAATGCATATATCAGAGTCTAGACACTTATTAGTTGATATAAAGTGTATATGAAAATGGGACAAGTGTAGACCAGGACATGCACTATTACAATATCTGGCCAACAGCATAAAACTCTCTATGAATAGAGACAAAACATCTATATGAAAACTCAATAACATTAATGGGTGGTATAGCAAATCATCAGAAAGACAGAAACACAGTAAGAAATTGACAAAATATTTATTTTGCCTGGTAACAAAATTTAGTTGCACGGGCAGTTCTGGGTCCCTAAGAGTCAAGACATTTACTATGAAAAATGCTCGAGACAATAAACAAGTGCACAGATTATTTATAACTACAGAAATTAAGTAAGAAAATCATGCCTTGCATTCTGTAACGTTCAGTTGAATAATACTCATGGTACACATTCACAAGATCTGCAGCTAATAATTTTATCTGAAGGGTAACAGATTCTTTTAACCTTGGCATTGCAAACGATCAGGCAGTCCCTCGCCAGCAGCAGGTCCAAGGATTAGATGATCGAACTTCTTTGGCTTCTGTTTATGAACATCCCCGAAATTCATATCCTGATGGAACTCCTTAACTGATAGTAACATCAATTTCTAGTTTCACTCAAAATTGCTCAAGAAATTATAAATTTAAAATAGAAACATGAAATCATAGCAAATTTAAAATAAAAATAGTCTACCTGATAGCATGTGAGGAATTATAATGACCATGGGAAGACATAAAAGTAACCGATTCCATCCAACACACAGTCTCTTTCCCAGCATACTCCTTCAAACAACTTACACTACTTTCAGCAACAAAAAATGCAGTTTCTAAATACTCTTTTTCGTGCGATGCGTCTATAAAAAATTCGCCCAGCAAATGGTTAAAATTTCAACAATAGCAAAATTCCAGCACTTTGAACACAGCACACCTAGCGTTTTCAATAAACCAAATAGAAAGAAAGAAAGAAAAGGAACGAAACGAAAATCAAGTGTGAGATTGATGGATTCAACAGTAATAATACGCATAAAGAGAATTAAAGGAGAATTTGTTCACCCGATTTTTTTTTTTTGCATAAATCCAGATCACTTACCTTAATTAAACTTTAAACTATATATATTTTCTCTTTTTTCCCTTGCAGAAGCCAGCAACTGTTCCCGATTTGGAGAATTTGTTCACTTCTACCGGGAAAATAATTGCGTCTAAACCCAGATCACTTGCGTTAACTTTTTTTCCCCTTTGCAGAAGCTCACACGAATGACAGCAACTGTTATCGGATTTGAAGGATTTATTTGTTCTCAAATCTTTTCTTCGGTACAGTTTGGGCCTATATTAATGTAGCCCATTTTCCAAGACCATGATATTAGCGTTCATTCAAAACTCCAAGGGTCCGGTTATTAACACCCCCATTATTAGGGGATACACCCCCTCCATAATTTCGAAATATAGATGTTGAAATTGTATCTTAATTTCGAAAGTGATTTTTCGAAATCATTAACATATTTCGAAAAGAAGATGCCGAATTTCTGAAATTTTGCAAAGTAAAATTCTGCTCGAAAACTTTCAAAACAAATGTTCCGAAATTAAGATACAATTTCAACACCAGTGTTTCGAAATTATGTATTAAATTCAAATTAAATTTTTCGAAAATATTTTATGGGGGGTGCATCTCCTAATAATGGGGGTGCTAATAACCGGGCCCAAACTCCAATTCATTTATTGGGCTATGAATTTGGGCCTCAATATAGGCCATATCAGCAGAATGTGGGCTTTTTAAATTCTGAATTGAGTGATTCTACAAAAAATAATAAATCCTTATTTAAAAAAAAGGGAATGCTTGTGCATTTGGATGTGCAAGTTAATAATTAGTGAATTTGGATGTGCAAGTTAATAATTAGTGATTTTTTCTCTAAAAGATGGACTTTGCATTAATGTTAGAACAAGTAAGCTCCCTGATTTTTATTTCTTTTTAGTTCAATCCTTGTGATAAAATTGTGATAAATATGGATCTCAAAAAATAAAAAAAATATATGTGATGAATAATGGAGTGAGGAAATGAATCCATAGTATACTCTTTGATAGAGTAAGTTAAACACTTTTGAAGTTTAATGGAATGGAGCATTAATTTTGAAGTTTTATAAACACTTTTCTCAGCACAATTGTAAATTCATGTCTTTTAAATATTTTTGGTCTGTATTTTTATTTTTATATTTATACCTTTTTTGTATTAAGATGCATCTTTAGCGAATCTCTAGAAATCTTATAATTTTATAAATATTTATATTAAAAATAAGAATAAAAATATAAATAAATAAATGAATATATAAAATTTTGAAAATAAAGAAATTTGAAAATAAAGAAAATTTAAAATGCCTACTAGATATTTTTTTTTTTTTTGGGTAGCTGCACTGAGTTTTCATAATTTTTTATTTACAGTAAAAACTTGTAAAATAGGAAATCCAAAACAAAATATGGCCTCAGTTTAAGGACTCAATTGCAAATGTGCGTCTCACTTATAAGTGCCCTCCGCTCATTTAATCAATCTAGGGTTTACTCGTTGCAGCTATTCTTTTGCGAACCGAAGCCGCCGCCGTAGCGATCCGCCGGTAATCGAGCATCAGCCACCATGGGTCGTATGCATAGCCGAGGGTCTGCACTCTCGTTATCAGTGTGTATTTACACTTGCTTAGTGTGTTTTCTGATTATTGAATGTGCTTTTTCTCGTCTATTGTAGTAAGGGTATTTCAGCATCAGCACTTCCGTACAAGAGGACTCCACCGAGCTGGCTCAAGATTTCTTCCGGGGATGTACGTGATTGCGGTTTCATTGTTCCTTCTTTATTTTTATTTTTTTTGGTTTGATGATTGACAATTTATGCAATTACTATTTATCTGATTAAGAATAAATTGTATGTGATTCATTAATAATTCACATTGATGAAATCAGTCCTGCTTGTTTTATATGCTCATACGTTTAACTTCTGTCCTTTGTCTCTGTGCCTATCGTAGATTGATGTTTTTAGATCCTTCAGCAGAGCGAGTTGTAAGCTGAACCAATCAATGATGATAATCTATTATGCATCCACCAATCAAATTTACTATGAATGGGCAATCGTATTTTGCAAGTGATGTTAACGTTATCTTAAAACATAATAATGGGAGATGGGGGGGGGGTGTGGAAGAAGTACCGCCTCTCCTATAGTGGGTTGCTTTGAATTTTAATGATTGATAATGACTATCAGGCATCCTTGGTGTGTCAAGATAAAGTGACTTTCATAATATGCAGTTGATTGATAATGAACATCGGGCATCCTTGGTGTGTTTAGATATTGGGACCATCAATTTAGGTTGCTCTTTATTCATAGAGAGTAGAGACACACTTGCATAGACGGGACATAATTTGGGCATTGATGCTTTAACACTTTGGGAGGGAAGTGTGTTGATTTGTGCTAAGTTCATATTATGATGTTTATCACGGTTATGATGAGTGTTATCATTATTTCTTCATTAGTATATTTCAAGTACTTGCACTGACATTCTTGATACGTTCCTCATCCAACTTCTGGGGCTCTTTGCTGATCACATGTAGACTATAGTATTTCTATATTCTGTCCATTGGATCTATTGTTTCTGGGGACAGATGAAGCTAAATATACTATACCTCAATCTTAGTTCATTATTTAAGGGTCTAGATGATGTGGCCAATGAACTAAACAAAATGTCCTATTACCTTGGGAAATTATATTATATTGTTTACAGTTTGTTAAAATGTATCTTGTGGTCATCTAGCCTTCACACATCTTTGTGAGTTTTGTCCAGTCTCCAATGTAACATTGCCTACCAGTTGTTATTGTAGTTGTCTCTTTCATTCGTCAGCTATCAGGCAGTTTTGGTGTAGTCATGCATTTTATGAGTACACAAGAATTTCATGTAACACTTGGCTCGGACTTCAGAGTTCAATTTCTGGTTCTTTGTTTCGTACTTAAGTTTTGGTGATTATGAGTTATTTATCTTGAAGTAAAAAGGCTAAATTGTTTCCCATTATCCCATCCAATCAATGCAGCTCAAGGATTTAGATATTAATGGTTATGCAGTAATTTACTAATTTCCTCCTATTTCAGGTTGAAGAAAACATTTGCAAGTTTGCAAAGAAGGGTTTGACTCCTTCCCAAATTGGTGTTATCCTTCGTGATTCTCATGGGATTGCTCAGGTGAAGAGTGTCACAGGCAGCAAGATCTTGAGGATTCTCAAGGCCCATGGTAAATTTTTTCTCTCTCTGATATTATCTTGTCTTGTATTCAAATAGCTGTTGCTAATATTTGTATCTGCACCTTTACCAGGACTTGCTCCGGAGATTCCCGAGGACCTTTACCACCTCATTAAGAAAGCTGTTGCCATCCGGAAGCATTTGGAGAGGAACAGGAAGGACAAGGACTCCAAATTTAGGCTAATTCTTGTTGAGAGCAGAATCCACAGACTTGCTCGCTATTATAAGAAGACCAAGAAGCTTCCACCTGTCTGGAAGTAGTAAGTCCATTTTTTAATTGCTGAAAATATCCATCTTGTTGATTCTTATTTAACAAGGGTAAATAAGTAACCATGCCACGTTAATAGTAATGACAAGTTACCTTTATAATGTATGATTTCTTAGAAACCCCCTTCACTTAATAAAAAAACCCCTTAACTTAGTTTTTGGCTGATTCTTGCCCATGTTTTGTTTTCTGCGTCCCTGTTCAACAATTTGTAGTAATCTTCTCTGTTTCTTTTGCAGTGAATCTACCACCGCCAGCACTCTTGTCGCCTGATAGAGTAATTATGGCTTTGTACTTCATTTTTCAAGTTATATTTCAAGATGAGAGTCTCTGTTTACCTAGATATTTTCCTAGACTGTTGCCAAAGTCTTGTTTTTTGATACTAGTTTAATGCATATTTGACTTGGTGAAAGTCTAGCACCGTTTAAATATTTATCAATTATGTTGAGAGCTTTTTGGATATTTTTCCAGTGTGTTACAGTTTACTTGAGATTTTTACCTTACCAGCATCCCATTCAGGCCAATCTTCTTTGGACAACTAACTCTTTCTTGCATTCTTAGCATTCTTCCTACTCATTTTTACCACATTGTGAATACCTTACCTTCTTGACACTGTGTTGGTTTCCTTTTTAGCTGCTTCTCACTCTTCCTCTAACTTTTCTTTTTCTCATATTGTAATAAGGATGTCTTACAAAGTTAAAATTAAAACTCCATGCGTAAATGGACGTCAAACGTATAAAATATAGTATTATATTGGTCATAACACTTTCGCTAATCAAATTATACTTGTTTCATTTGTAATCAAACTAAAATCCACATTTTAATGGTATTGGTGAAGTTCTCATTTTATGTTTTAGTCGTCTCTGCCCTTGTATAGAGCTAATGAATTTATAGTTTGACATTTTTTCCTTCTTAATTTTTTTCATTTTGCCTACGTGATTTTATCATTTGGTGCTCTACCTCCTTAATGATTTCATGCATATGTTAATCTGCTCTAATGTAAAATTGCATATCTTCGCTCACGCTATTGCATGAATTCTCCACTGGGTCTCCTGTTGAACCAGTCTGATTAAACCGCTAATTGGTATTATAACTATGAGCAAGTTATTTAACAAAACCAAATGTAATACAAAAAAGGAATACTGGCTAAAAATTGGTACCAACAAACAGAACTTCATATAACGACGTACATAATACATACAATCACACCAACTTCAACCTATTGTAACCATATGTTACTCTTGAAAATGATCAATAGTACATGGAACCATTTGAGAAATTTACAAGTAACCATAAAACAACTAACAATATGCTAAAGCACTGATGAGAGGAAAAATCTATCCATCCACCTTGATGCCACTGGTTCACCTAATTCGCGATGTACTTGCTCACATATTATACACAAACCTTCAAAAGCAAGCAATTTATTCAATGTTTATCCTGACTACCTTTTTAGGTTTCTCCCTGTCCGACTGTCCTAGGAAGTTCTGTCCGAAAGCAGGGCCTGCCGCAAGCTGCTGACCAAGTCTACTATCTCTAGTCCCTAGTATCATAAACATTACAAGAACTTTCGTACGTTTTCAACACGACTAACCTTCATCTAGATTATGCAGAGTTTGTACTGTGTCCACCTTACCATCTGACTCGAGTTTTCTCGTCACTATATGTCCCTGCACAACAATTATCATTCGTAAGAACAATTCAAATATCAGAATTAGGTTTCTTTTCTCTCAAAGAAGCAACAGAATTGCACCTTATCATGGATCCCTCTAGAAACCCTATGAGTTGCTTGACCAGTTGTCCTATCAGCTTGCTTGCTCTCTTCAATTGTTACCTGATAATTAACAAAAAACATCAGTCTCGAGAATAAAAAAATCCCATCTCAAGAAGATACAAATCAAACATAGCCCATCACTACCCGTCCTACGTGAGGTAGTCGCCGAGTAATACACCCCATTAACCCCACCATAAGTCACTCTCTGGAAGCTGACACTACGAGTCTGCGGTTGTGACACTTTTGCTTTGTTATAATTACTTGTATGCGAAATTTCCCTTCCATTGCTACTGCTCTTTCCATGATCTGCCATATTGGGGATTACAGTAAGCAAACAAACTTCATTACAAAAATGGCAAAAACTAAAGGCCTCATTTACCATTGGTTTGATCGTCTGGATGCTCGACGACTGGGTTCCTATTCGACCAAGCAGCACCTCCAGCATCATCCATTTCTTCCTCCTCAGAATCACTATCCATTTCTCTGATTACTGGTGCTTTTAATTTGCCTCTTTGCTGCAAATTACTATCACTATTCGACCTAAATGACCCCGATCCAAACAAGTCACCACGAGGGCGTGAAAACAAAGGGTCGTCAAAAGGGTCTTTTCCCCCAAATATGCTGGGAAACATGCTCTCACGGAAACCAAATCCACCAAAATTATCGAATTCCAAATCCCCAGGGTTTGAATTTGATCTTACTTTTCTGTCTCTCTGCATTCTGCCTCTAATCCTCTACAATTATCAGAATCTACAGAGAAGAAGTTATGTGTTTTAACACCGTGTTTCTCATTGATTTGATTTTATGTAATTTTCCCCCAAAATATAACCACCACAATGACACCCATATTACAATTACGATTGAATCAATCACGCATACACAAGGAATAGTAACAATATCAAATGCAAGATACAAACACATGGAAAACCATAGGAAATTTCAGATTAACACGAAAATGGATGCAAATTATCCCACAATTACGGAATTATCTCGTTTTCGATTTTGTTTCCGTTTCCGGTTCACAGAGAATTGATTTAGAAGGGCGAAAGGTTTTCTTGAATTCGGATGATGATATATAGTCGTTAGAGAACTGAATCGTAAGATGACACGTGTTATTTACATACGCTGGGCGGGCCTAGATTGTTCCGGTCCTTACCATACTACTATTACATTTACATACAATATTTTGTTTATTTTTAGAAAGTTCTAGCTTTCAAATTTTCCTAATATTTCATTTGTTTCACGTCAAGAGAATGAGGAATATCAACGGGGTAATTCAACCCAGGTGATAGGAATTTTCAATTAAAATTATTTTTCTATTCTTAATAAAATCATTTTATATTCTATAAAAAAAAAATATATATTTAATATATTTTTTAAATTTATTTTGTTCATGACTTTCTTCCACTGTTATAGCGTCGGCCTATTCATCTCATCAGAAAGTTTCCTTTTAAATTTATCCGATAATCATATTTTTTTTGGAGAAGATTCCTCTGAAATTCATTATTGAATTCATGTGTTTTTAAAAGTTTGAGGGGGGAAGGGGTGAAATAAACATAGTGGGTGGTGTTTCTTCATTAATGGGCACTCCAATGAAAGGAGGAAAGAGGGAGGTAGAGTCGTTAGTTTTTTTTTTCTTAAAGATTGTTACTAAACACAACCAAAATCCTCTAAACACACCACATTTGTTAAGTACACCCCAATAAAATTTAAAAATTAAATTATATTACTAAACACATCTCATTTATTTCCTATTATATTATTTCTCTATTAAAATTAAAAAATAAAACTTTCCTAGCTTTCATTTTCTCATAAATATTTCTCCTAAAAAAATCATTTGATTCTTTCTTATTCATTAATTTTTTATAAAAAAAATCTTAGAATTTTATATAAATTCAAAAATATATTATAAAAAAATAAACTATTTTTTTTCAAACATAAATAAATTTAAAAAATTAATTAAAAAAATTTCCAAAATCATAAAAAAGGCTAAATACAAAATAAAAATATTAAAAAAAATCAACTAAATTTTAAAAAAAATTAAATTAAACAAACTGAAAAAATTAAATAAAATCTGTATAATATTTAAAAAAAACATCTATATCTAAAAAAATATTTAAATTAAAAAAAATCAGTAAACATAAATAAAATTTGAATTTTTTTAATTAAATTAATTTTGGAGATTTATTTTATTTTTAATATTTTATTTAGTTTTAATTATTTTTGAAATTTTCTTAACTTACTTATTTTCTAAGATTTCGTTGATTTTTATAATATTTTTAAATTTTAATTTATTTATTTTTCAGATTTTTTTTTTTTTTTTGCTTATTTGATTATTTTAATTTTATTAATTTTATATTTTAATTTAATTTTTTTCGAAAATTTCAATTAGTTTTTCATATATAAAATTTAAAAAATTAGATGGACAAAAAATAAATGACCAATCAAAATGACAAAAAACTTAGAGGACTAAAATTAAAATAAATAAAACTTAAAAGATAAATAATACTCAATATTTATATAAGGTAACTTAGTCATTCTATATATGTCTATTTTTGTCTTAAAAATTATGAGGTGTGTTTAGAGGATTTTGGGGTGTGTTTAGTGGCACTCTTTCTTAAATTGTGGATTATTTTTTAATTGAGCTTTTTGGGGGGGGGAAAAAGAAGAACATGGGAATGGAGTGAGTGGGGTGTGATTAAGAGGGGGCACGAAAGGAGATATTTGTTCTTTTTCAATTTAATAAAATTTTAAATTATTAATTTTTAGAATTAATTAAAAGGAAAAAAAAAGCACGTACATTATTTAATTTATTTTTTACTAAAATTTTGAATTTCTTTTGTTGAAATCAAGAAATAAGGGAGAATGAATTACTAAAATAGAGTACAATAGAAATAAGGGAGAATGAATTTCTTTTTAGCCTATTTTCATGAAAAATGAAGTCAAACTTCATTAATAAGGGTACAATAGAATTTTTACGGTGCAAGTTGAAAGAATATTCGGTCACCCCATCCCATTTGGAATGACCTGCGCTGGGACAGGCATTCCCTGCCCCCATTGATATTTATAAATCACATCAACTACGGTAGACCTATGCAACTTGTGATTACATCCAAGTGTCACGCCTGAAAGCACTCTAATTGCACAGTGCAACATAAAATATTGTTCAATGGAAATAATTAATTCTAATCAACTAATAGTTTTTAATAAAATAATGCACATTATTTAAAAATGCACGAATTGCACAATGTTAAAAGGTGCATTGCCTACATCTACAGTCCTATACGCACTCTTGGGTACAAGTAAACAGAAAAGATTTCAAAGGGTTAAGAATAAAACATTATAATACACCAATTGGACATGATAACAGTTAACACGAAAGATTAATCTACATTTCCGAAAGAACAAGGCTTACAAGTTACAACAAGTTGGCATGGCCTACCAGGCTACCACACAACAGTCAGCGGTTCGTATCCTGGACGGCGACTTCTTGATATGGTAAAAGAATCTAACCACCACCGTGATTCTAAACATCTTCCAATCCACCAATTTTTCTGCACAAATTTCTTCATCTCCAGCTGATAATTCTACAAATGCAGCTCGCGGAAAGACCTATATGGAAAGATGAATTCCGTACTCGAGCATTAGTATTTTGAACAAGAAGCAAGTATGATAGTTGTGTCATTGTTCGTCTCAGAATTCTTGAGCATCTAGGTCCGGTTTTGAAGGATACTCGAAGCCCTGAAGGGCAGGCATTCTACGCAAATCTTCTTCGGAGTAACCAGGGATAAACCAGTACTTTTTATCCATCCCAAACACCTATTAAACAAAAAGCCCCTCTCATAAGACACGTTTAATAAAATTCTAAAAGCAGAGAGGAAGCTGACATATAAATTTCCACTAGCCATAGCAAATAGCAACACGTGGAGCAGAAAGATTCACACTAGCATAAAGCAAAGCTTAGAATAAAGCTATGAATAATAATATTCCTGTCAATATCTATTTACACTAGTTTCTGTTAGTTTCACGTCTTGATATTCGCATGTTATATTTATGATCAAGTATCAAGTAGTTCACACACTTCCCATGAGTAAGAGTTTAACATTAAAAAAATGAAATAGGAAAAGGGATATATTAACAAATTAAACTATTTATAATAGTCATTTAACTGTAGTACCCAAAAGACATTAAAACACAGTTGGGATTACTCTTTCACGCTAAAGGAAGACACCCTAGTTGAAACCTAAAATACTCTTACCTGCTCGAAGTTCCTTTTACGTCCAAGATCATAACGCCATTTTGGACTGGTCTTCTTTTCATAAGCCTAAGATAAAAATCCAATAAAATGATCAACCGTAGGCTCAGTAACTGCGATTATCTTAAGTAAAATAACAGAACATCTGTCCACATAAGTTCAGAAGCATTTGAAAATCAACTAAATGCAGCCTAAGAGAACATCAGTAGATACCAAGAATTAGCGCATGCAACAGGAAATAAAACAAAAGAAAAACAAAAAATGAAAATGGTGGGAAGAAAGTGTAAGCAACTAGCACCCAATGCAGAAATGGCTTAAGCTTTTCAAAGACAATCAGACATTCAACATATCCTACGAGTTGCATCAAAATTTGAGGGGTATCTAGATGATCACGAATAATGAGTCCATTAGTCCCAATATCAAATTATGAGTGCAAAAACCTTGATATACCTCAATGGTTGTGGTATTGGCAGCCACCAGCGATATATGCATAATAAGGAATCCCATTACACTCAACGCAAATGCCAAATTCAACACTGCAGATATTAGATATATTATCGGTAAAGTGCAGAAAGAAGTTGAAAGACAAGAGAAAAGGAAACAGTAACCGTACCAAAGGCAAGAAAAGTGGTTGCAAGAGTTCCTGGAGTCCCAGGTATCTCCCCGTCGCTAAAGAATGCAATGAAGTGTGGCAGTAAAGATAAACTCACGAGACTAGTTTCAAGGAACGTGTAAAACTGCATCACAAAAAGAGAGTATAATAAGCGAGATTATATTCTAATCAATATTTGATTCATATGAAGCCTTCAAAAAAAAAAAATCAAAATCTCAAAGCATGATCATTACTTTACACAACAATGTAAAATGGCAAATTCTTGAGCGAGATGGTCTCACCGTAAGACGGTTCACAAACTAGCACAAATTAACACCCACCCCTTCCAAACTGTTAAAAGCGTCACTTTCAAATTATGCTTTGTCTTACTGTGAAACCGTCTCACGCAAGGCCTACTCATGAAAAATATCCACAGGTGGAAATACTAACAATTATAAAACAACATGGACAGCCATGTTGTACCAATATAAGGCGCAAATAATGACATAATGATTGGAGTAGCAAATATGACGCTCAATAAGTTACAAATCTTACCAGGAAAAGAAGGAAATTTTTGTAGTTCAATGCCCCAACACAGTTGACAACCCAAACACAATGATGGTCCATCTTCAGGACACACCTTCCACCTAACAAGGTAATCCAATAACACATCACTCACAAGAAAACCAAAGAAAAAACAATAATGCAAGCCAACAATCAAAGAAAACTTGTACAAGAAGCAACTCACAGACAGAGCAGTGATGACAGCGAGGTGGTTTCAACTGGTTGCACTTTCTACAAAAACGTATCCTACCATTCTCTGAGTCTGGTGGAAACTCTGAAGCAGTCAATGGGTCATTATCTCCACCTTCCTCATCTACTACTGGCCGCCAATTCGGAGGCACACCACCTGGTTCGGTAAAGACAACTGAAAAATAACTCCACAATAGCAAAACCAACTGCAAAACAAGTAAAGTTGTAAGCTATAGAGTAGATCCAAATTAGAATCACCAACAAAAGAAGTAAAGTTATTAGCATTCAGTTCCACTGCATGACGTTGCACATTGTCACTCACCAAATAGGGAAAGAAAACACAAAATTCGAGATCAAACAAAATGATAGTTTCTCTCTATTGTTGAACTAAAAATTAATAAGAACTTAAAAATGAATAAAATAAACTGCTGAACAGAAGATCTCTTCCAAGTTCATACGACATGATACATACAAATTAAGAAACATGACCGAGCAACGTTTACCAATATTTCACACCTTTCACTATGCCCGAAATAATAAGAGAGAAAAAGAACACATAAATAATTTTTTATTGAAATTCCAAGATCAAATGCAACACCTACTTAAAATCACACAATAAATGGTCAGTTTCCAACAATCATCAGCGTAGCAGAAATCCTTAAATTCTAGAACTCGTCATTGACCGAGATAGTTGTGCATCCAGAATTCAAATAATTTGCACCAATAACTGTTCTTCCAGGTTGAAAAGATATACCCTTTCTGATTCAAAACCACTGGAAAGCAGACCTCAACACCATTCCAACACTTTACATCATAGTTCAAATTTTTATATTTAACACCCAATTCAAATTATAATATTAAACTTCTATAGAGCTATCGAATCCAAATATGTGTAAGTATAGCTAAACTTAGACGATCGAAGATAACACGAAAAAATCCCGAAGACAATTAAAATTCCCTGACTAGCCCCAATAAACTAAGATTGGAAGTACCAAGCAGATCAAACTAGACAAATATTGACTTTCAGATTTAACTTAGCAAATACATAATCGTCGGATTTTAAATTCGGAAGAAACGAAAACATAAGAATTTTCTAATTTCCCGTAATCAAAACGACTTACCAGAAAATGAAACAAGATTAAAACAACGAATGCGATGAGCGAATCGAGGCCGCCGGCAGCGAGTCCAGGGCCGTAATTGGTAATAACCACCGCATAATAGCTGACGCCGACGACGCCGAGAACCAATAGTATCATGATCGACCCAAGACCCCTCAGTGCCGTGCAAAATTTGAACACGTTCCACGCCATTACTGCTCCAGATCTATACATAATATTTGATCTTTCAATTGCAAACTCAATATCGCTAAAGACAAAATGAAGGATTTCCAATTTGATACTTTTGAGCTTCTGAATCAACGTTTCTGTGGGAAATTGTTAGGGTTTATGGATTCCGCCAGGATAGTATGAGCACAGCTCCGGTGGAATCCATGGAGTGAAATAGATGGGCGGACGATTTTTTTAATATTTGTTTTTTTTAATAATAAAATATATATAAACAATTAAATTCCTGCATCAGTTTTTTTTTTTTAAATCCACATCACTTATGAAATATAGGGGTACTATTTTTTTTAGTATTAACAGTTAATTTTTTGAAATCTTTATTTGACTACTGGAATTGAGTTTGCCAAATATTTATGATGCTCGTCAACTATTTTTAACAATTCTTGATTTTATATGTAATATACACTAGAAGAAAATTTGTTTTGATTAAATATCGGCTCTACATTACTTTTTATTTATACTTCACTTGTAGGATATATGTCAATATCGCGATTTGATTGTTTGTAGGATAATGTAGCAAATACTCCTGTAATTTTTTTTTTTCTCATTCTCTTTAATTTTACACGATGCATACTTGTATGGACGATCTCACGATAAAAAGTAACATAATTTGAACAAGACTTTTAACATTTTAAAACGAAAGAATGTTGATTTATGCTAGTATACCTCATTTCATGTATGAGACTGTTTCATACGAATTTTTATCAAATAATGATCTCTACATGATAAGAAGCATTGAGACCTAATTTCACAATTTTGAAGTTAACTTCTTATAATTTGTTATCTTAAATAAAATAAACATTATAATAAATATAAGACAGAAATTCAAATGAGGGAGAGTATATCTAAGGAGTAAAAAGTGTTATTTATACTTAAAGAGTTGTTATTCCATTTGTATAAGTTGTTATTCCACTTATGAAGAGGCAAAGTGTTAGTTCAGATAGTTAAGTTGTTATTTCCATTACTTCCCTTTATATACTACTATTAGATTATGTCATACTTACTTTTCCATTTCATCTTCTTCATCAATTTTGTAAACACACGATTATTCAATAAATCAAGATTTTTCTTCTTCAAATCTGTTCCAAGTTTGTTAATATGGTATCGATTTTTAACGGTAATGCCATTTTCGATCCATTACTTTCGTTTCCGCTTCTGAAATCGAGTTTTAGCTCGTTCTTTTTCGATTACGAATCTATTTGATTCGGCTTTTTCGTTGGGCTCTTTGATTTCAACATTCTTTCGTTGAAATCCATCCTTTTCTTGGATCGCGATTGCGATTTTGGGTGTTTTTTGTTCTAATTTGTTCAGATTCTTGCTTGTTTTGATGGCGTCGAGTTCTTCGACTTTGTCTCTTGACCTGCGGTTAATCCATTTCTCTCCATATTTTCTTCACCACAATGATAACCTGCGATGTCCATCGCCCTGGAGCCCTTGGATGGGGCGAATTTCATCTCCTGGAGGCAATCTGTGGCTCGTGGTTTGGGCGTCAAGAACAAATTGCCGCTTGTGGATGGTTCGATTCCGGTTCCCAGTTCTGATGATAGGTTGGTTTATGCGGCGTATGTTCGTGCGAATGATCCGGCATCTTTCGCGGTGGATTCTCAATTCGGTTTCTCCCCGAAATCAAGAAGACTTTGAGGTCTTTCAATTCGCTTTCGTGAGGTTTGGAGTGAGTTAATTGCTCGTATGAATGTTACGATTTGTCCAAGATTTTTCAACTTGAAAAATCTTTAACTAACAATGCTTTCGTGGGTCTAAAACTTTGGTTACCTATTACAATGAGTTTAAGTTCTTATGGGATGAGCATGTTAGTCATAAGGTTGTTTTTACTTGTGTCGTTGAAATTTATGGGTAGTTGTGTGTGTGATCTCCCTAAGCGGTATCTTCTTTGCCCAAGAACAAGATTGTGTTATGAAATTTCGATAGGGTTGAGTGAGTCATACGCCTTATTAAGTAGTCGATTTTTGTTGCATAAGCATTTTCTCCTCTTTAGCTAAGGTGTATGCTTTACTCTTTGCAAGAAGAGTCTCGAGAGAGCTTTAGTGTTGCCAACTCTCTTGTGATGCGATTATGTAGCTATGTTGGCCAATAATTCAAGGTTTTATAAAGATAAGAAAAAAAGACTTGAAATGTACTCCTTTGTAATGGGAATGGCCACTCATTACATAGATGCTTTGAGATGATAAGTTACCCCCCGGTTGGAAGCGGTCCTAGGGTAGTAAAGGGAAAGAAATTAACTGCTAATGTACATTTCTTCACCGAGAAGGCCTCAAATCCACCGATCACTCAAGAACTTCTTGAGCAACTTGTTGCTCTGGCTAAGCAAGCTCGTAAAACCTGTTTCATGAGTCTTTGCATTCCTTTCTTTGGTGTGTTTGCACATCCCCGGTGCTCTCTACTAAGTCGATGTTTTTCCGCTCCGGTATCTGAGGAAGTACTTCTTATTGTTTTAATTCCATTACACATGATAAGTTGTTTACATGGATTTTGGACCACAGGGCTCAGATCACATGGTTTCTAGTTTAGATTGTTTTACTACTCCCCAACTTTGGCTAATATTAAGATTAGCTTGCCAAATAATGTTATCTCTACAGCAACACATATGGGTATTGTTGTTCTTAATGAGCATTTGACTTTGTACAATGTGTTGTATGTTCCAGATTTTGCATTCAATCTTCTTTCCATTAGTCATTTGACAAGGTACTCTAATTGTACAGTTAGTTTTATGTCTTCAAGTTGTGTTTTGCAGGACAAGGACTTCCTCAAGGTGATTGGTTCTGTTGAACAGCATGGGGGCTTGTACCTGCTCAGGGTCTCTCATTTTGTCAACTCTGTAGCTTCTGCAAAATCTGGTACTTTTAGTCTTTGGCAAAATAGGCTAGGCCATATTTCACATGATAGATTGTTGCAAATAAAAGGTATAGGATTGTCTTCTTCTGATATTCATACTCCATGTACTATTTGCCCACTTGCTAAACAAAAGAAGAAACCTTTTCCTATTAGTGTTTCTACTTCACAAGCTTGTTTTGATCTCATTCATTGTGATATTTGGGGGCCTTTTTCTATAACTTCTCATTTTGGTGCTAAGTTTTTCTTGACTATTGTTGATAATTTTTCTAGATGCACTTGGATTTATTTGCTTAAATCCAAATCTGATGTGAGGTCCTCTATTGAATTTTTTTATAATATGGTCTTCACTCAATTTCAAAAGAAAATTAAGGTTTTAAGAAGTGACAATGGTGTTGAATTCTTATTGTATGATTTTTATCACAATTTAGGGATTATTCATCAAACTTCATGTGTGGAAACACCACAACAAAATGGTTTAGTAGAACGGGAACATCAACATTTGTTGCAAGTTGCTAGAGCTTTATTGTTCCAATCTTCTTTGTCTGTAGTTTATTGGAGTGAGTGCATTTTAGCTGCTGCTTTTTTGATTAATAGGATGCCCTCCATGGTTATAAATGGTTTATCTTCTTTTGAAAAGTTGTATGGAAGGTTGCCTGATTATTCTTTTTTGAAAAGCTTTGGTTGTCTGTGTTTTGCTAACACTTTATCTGCAAACACAACCAAATTTGATCCTAGAGCTGTAAAATGTGTGTTTTTGGGTTATCCATTTGGAACTAAAGGTTACAAGTTGCTAGATTTAACTTCTGGAAGGGTGTTTATATCTAGAAATGTCTTTTTTTATGAACATATTTTTCCTTATGCTGATAAAAATGGTGCTTTTGAGTTTGTTCAACAATTGATTGCTAAAGAATCTTTTTTAAATCCTGATGACTGTTCTATGGATAATATTTATGTTCCTAGTCCTGATGTTGCTAGTCATGATGTTGCTAGTAATCTTGATGCTCTTGAGATTTCGATTCTCATTGTTGATAGGATGTGCTATTGAACCGCAAATATTGATATTGATAGGCGGACTATTGAACCTCGCGAACCATTGATATTGATAGACGTGACTATTGAACCGATGTTCATTTCATAGGCAAGGTTATTGAACCCGATGATCATGTTAGAAGGTCTTCTAGGTCAAGATCTCGACCGCTTTATTTGAAAATTTATGAAACTTCATTGCCCAAATCTTTGAATCATGATATACTGTGGTAAATATAGGTGTTATACGGTAAACAATATGATATTGCTAACTATTTTAGCTATTGATAGATTATCTCATGATCATAGGGTTTTTTCGCTTCTATTTCTCAAGGTCAAGAACCAAAAACCTATAATCAAGCAAAAAGATAATCCTAATTGGCAACAAGCCATGAAGTTTGAATTAGATGCTTTAGAAAGGACTAAGACACGGTCTTTAGTTCCTTTGCCTCCTAATATAGAGAATGCATAGGATGCAAATGGGTTTTTAAAATAAGTATAAGCAAGATGGTTCTATAGAGAGATATAAAGCAAGGTTGGTTGCAAAAGGCTACACACAACAAGAAGGTGTTGATTATTTTGATACTTTTAGTCCTGTAGCTAAAGTTACTGGTGAGAATTCTGCTTTTCATTTGCTATAGCGTTTAAATTGGTTTATACATCAACTAGATGTTAATAATGCTTTTTTTGCATGGTGATTTGAGTGAAGAAATTTACATGGTTCCACCTCCTGGTTATTGTGATGCACATGAGTCAAGAGTTTGCAAATTAAACAAAAGTCTTTATGGTCTAAAACAAGCTTCAAAACAGTGGTTTACTAAACTTTCTGAATCATTACATACTATTGGATATGTTCAATCTAAAGGTCGATAATTCTTTGTTTTCAAAAACAAACCGATATTTCTTTAACTATCATTGTTTGTTATGTGGATGATCTCATTGTCATTGGAGATTCATTGAGTGAAATCATGTATGTCAAATCTTATTTGCATCAAAAGTTCACAATCAAAGATTTAGGTGTTTTGAAATATATGCTTGGTATTGAAGTAGCAAGATCGGAAAAAGGACTCACATTATGTCAAAGAAAATACACTCTGGACCTTCTCACCGATTTTGGCTACTTAGGCAATGACAAGCCTTGTAATACCCCTATGGATTCCAAACTCGAACTTTGTTCAAGCTAATGAAACCAACACGAGATGATGCTAAACTTTATAGAAAAATTGTTGGTAAACTTCTCTATTTGTGAAAGAACCGGACACGACATATCTTATGTTGTCCAATCTCTATCTCAATTCATGAGTAATCCATCAAAAGACCACATGGTCATTGTACACAGAGTGTTGAGATATCTAAAAGGCACTCGAGGTTTGGGGTATCTTTTACTCTGCTCTTAATGATTTCAAATTACACTCTTATCTTGTGGTGATTGGACAAGATGTATAGAATCTAGAAAAAGTGTCACTGGTTATGCCATCTACTTGGGGAACTCATTGATATCTTGGAAGTTCAAGAAATGACCACGATCGATCAGATCATCAGAGGTGAATACATAACAATGGCTACTACATCTTGTGAAATCTAGTGGATCATTTACATCTTAAAAGACACGAGAGTCCCGGTTCAAATACCAACTTCATTATACACACGAGACGATGAAGTCGACCTTCGGATGGCCTTAAATCCCCACCTTACATGACAAAAGCAAGCACATTTCAATTGATTGACACTTTACAAGAGACAAGATCAAAGAAGGAATCCTCAACATCATCCATATTCCTATCAAGAAAAATCATGGAGACATGCTCACAAAGTCTCTTCTTCCCACCACTTTCAACATTTTTTCAAATCCAAAATGGAGACTTCTCAACATTCACTCTCATTTTGAGGAGGGCCCAAGGAGTAAAAAGTGTTCTTTATACTTAAAGAGTTGTTATTCCATTTGTATAAGTTGTTATTCCACTTATGAAGAGTCAAAGTGTTAGTTCAGATAGTTAAGTTGTTATTTCCATTACTTCCCCTTTATATATATTAAAATTAGATTAGGTCATCTTTCTTTTTTCATTTCATCTTCTTCATCAATTTTGTAAACACACGGTTATTCAATAAATCAAGATTCTTCTCTTCTTCAAATCATTTTCCAAGTTTGTTAATAGTATAAACTAAAGACAAATCATTATTCGTAAAAAAGTGTTAAAATTCATTGCTCAAATTATATACATGCTTCTAAACATATAGTAATATATTATTTTTATTGCATCGTAAAGCTTCAATTTATACTTAATTTTATTAATTTATGGAAGATAAATAAAGATAAATTTAACGATGAATTAATAGATTTGATGTTGAGGTGTCGCCAGAAAACAACCCAAGTCCATAATATTTTAATCGTAAATGGTAAATTAATGGGTCTTGGTCAATTGTGGAAAGGTTCTAACAACTTCTGCTGGTGTGCACTTTCTTGGCATTTTTTGTGGTCATGCTTTGTGGATGAACATCTAGAAGGTCATTACTCTTATTTAGAAATTTTAAGGTGATGTTTATTTTGAGTTTTGAAATACGAATATGGATTTTTACGGAATGACATTAAATAAATCCGACTGTAAATTGTGAATTTAACTGAAAGGGTAAAAATATGTTCATGAACAAAGTTCAGATATCAATGATGGTACCGTATACAAAACAACAACATTATCATACTCCATTTTACTAAAAAACATTACCGCATATTAAATTGAGGGTGCATTTTGAAACACTTAAATACTACTTTTAAAAATATTTATTTTCAAAAATTGTGAAAAATAACTTTTAAAATAAATACTTTTAAAAGTTGATTTTAGTGTTTTAAAACATACCTCGAGCAGATAACACTTAATACTTAAAGGAAAACTCATAATCTCACATTACTATAAAATCACTGTCCCTTACCTTAAACAGAAATTATTATATTATTAATTTATAATAAATTACAATATTAGGTAGAGTAAGTCTATTGTAACTTAAACTAAGGCCAATTAATATAATAAATAGATAATTTTTTTGATTTGAGGATCCACAATTAGAACAGTCATTTGAGAATGTGGAATCGGTCATCGTTTTATTCTATGTGCGAACTTATGAATTTCAAATTGACGTGATGCGACTTTTACCAAACTTGATTTTTTTTTTTTTTTGGAAAAAAATTGCTCTCTAACCCATGTATCAAGCTGATTGATCACTCATAGTATGGTGTAATTGTACATAATTATTATGTTTATGTGAAAAATACTAATGAGTAATGTTGTTCAATGAAAATTTGAAAACAACTAATATTGTACTATTTAAGTGAAAATAATAATTATTATTTAAAAATACACTTTGAATTACATGCATGATGTATTCGTACAATTGATGCACACATGACTTTGTCAAACATATTTACCATTTTAACCCACTAAATATTCAAACCACTTTAATGATTAGGGCACAGCACACATTCGTTACATAATTTAATCCTGAACCTTAACAAATCAAACACGCCTCGAGTTCAATATTATCATCAATGGTACGATGATAACTTAAATTTCATTTTTCTCACTTTTTATTTTTTTTCTTTTAAAGTCGCAAGAATTAATCACAAATTAGCTGGGGGGAAACATAAACCCTAAACATGGTTAATTCAAGTATGAAAATGAGTTGGACGAAATGTTTGATGGAGCAATCAAGTCTTGCAAAGAGAAGGGTACCTGAAAATAAATAATGAGAGCCGCTCCTATTTTGAGACCCGGCCAAGTCGGTCGATTCAAACCGAAAAATATTGACTTTGACCATTAATTTTTTAATAAAATAAATATTTATAATTATATGTACGAAATTTATCAACATATATTGCGTTGGACGAGTGGTAAGGGCTTTTGTTTTTTTGAGAAGCAAGGGAATCCTGCAATTTGCAAGAAAGTTTATCGCTTAAATGTTTCCATCTAAATTAACTTGCTTAATTGCTTCCATCTAAATTTATCTTCTTTTTTTTTTTTCAAATATAAGAGTTTTGAAATGTTTATATGAGATTTTATATTAATTAATAATGGGATAATATTTAAGTGTCTAGTTTGAATTTGACATATAGTATATGACAAAGTATAGTGTGAACAAGTTTTACGGTGAAACTGGTTGAGGAGTGTGACTTATATAACTAAAGAGTGTGACATTTTACTGTAAAGAGTGTGACATTTTATTGTAAATGGTGTGACTTTTCTTATAAAAGTATTCTTCATAAAAAGTGAAGGGTGTGACTTATATTATATCAAAGAGTGTTGTAGTGATAACTAAAGGGTGTGACTTTTATTATTATAGAGTATGTCTGTAAAAAAAAAAACTAATTTCACGGTGAACAAGTTTCACAACATACCAACTCATAGTATATATGCGTAATTTCTTTAGTTTTGTTTGATCAATAATAATTTATAGTTTGTTATTTAGGTTTTAATTGTATATTATTTCTTGAGATGCATGTCTTTTTAGTATATGTGAGGAAAAATAACAAGCATTTGATAACACAAGTATTTAAAAATTGAGTTGGTATCTTTGTGAAATTTGTTTATGAAGTAAACCGATTTTTTTTTTAAGACATCTTTCTTTTAATAAAAAAGTCTTGTTTTCTTTAGTTATCACTACAACTCTTTTCTTTTTGCTATAATATAAGTCACACCCTTCACTTTTATGAGTAATCTCTTTATAGTAAAAAAGTCACACCCTTTACAAAGAAAAATGTCACCTTTCTTTAGTAATATGTTTCACACTTAAACTTGGGGCCAATTAAAACATTCACATTATCTTTTTAAAATTTATTTGGATTTATATAAAAAAAGGTTACGAGGGCCTAATATTAAAGTCGACTCATGCTCTTAAATTTCTAGGATCGGCTTTCGTGAAAATATAGTTATACCAATCTTATTTCATATTGTATTCTAAAAATAATTGTACTATTGTAGTGTGTCAACGGGTATTAAAAAGACTAAACTTCACAAACACACCTCGAGTAGGGAGGAGGCTAGTGGTCTAGAAGTCCAAGAACGAAGTTCGGAAAAGGCCCAATACAAATCAAAAGGTAAAAAGCCCATTCTTAAAAAGAAATCTAAGCAGCCCAAAAGGAAAGGCCATTGACTTTTGATGTGCGGACTTCCAAAATTTACATAATTCATATTTTAATTATGATAGTATGATACATAGTTACATACACTTTATCTAATTTATAAAACTTTATTTTTTTAATTTAATCAAAACGCACTGCATATTTTAAATATGATGAATTGATGATACCCAATCTATCTAATAGAGAGCATAAATACTCAAAGTGATTTGTCATCTAGAAATTATAAAGAAAATGAAATGCAATTTGCAAGGCATGTTGCACAAAATTCTCACCTAACTGGTGGAATTTTCAAATGTGAAATGCAAGGGCCAAACTGCGACAAAGTCAAGAAGACGACAAACGTCATTTAAATGGTGATAAAATTGTTATATAACTACCCAAAAATTTTTTTTGGCACATTGCATGTGAAATTATAACACAGTAGTATTAAGTGTATTATACTACGTATATATTATACTATATTATACCAATTAATTATTAATTAAACAAAAAGCGACCAACAAACAACTTTTCTATTTGTGCAATAAAAAACGATTATGAGCTGCAATCATTATCTAATATGTTTCATAAAGCACCATTGTTCTGGTGATAGAGTATGTTGTAGGTTATGTAACAACATCAGGAGGTAGCTTCTGTGACGTGGGTTTACAATCCACGCCGCTTTTGATTGGTCCGTGACACTCCGGGAGCACTTTGATGGTCACCCAATATTTTAATTAAGAAATTCATTAGACAACAGTTGTATTTTGGGTGTTAAACACAGTATTTTGACAATTAGTTATTTTTATATTTTATCAACAGCTGTTATGAATTTTTAATTTTTATACAATCCAATCAAACCGCATTTTTTTTACTTAATTTTTAAATGAGGAAAAGAATATGATAAAATTACAAATCAATTAAGATAAAATTCATATAACACAAATCTCGTAAGTGCTAAAAATTATTACTATATTTGTTGATTTATAAAGAAATCTCCAAGTACTGTGATGCTGGACAATTTTTACTGTGCACCATTTACACTAAATTAATTTGGTGCAATTTAATTTTAGAAGCTTTTTTTTTAATTTATTTTCAGCTTTAATTTTTTTTTTCAATTTCAGTTTGCTTTTAACATTAATTTCAATTTTAATTTTTTCTCTCGACCCAGGCCCAAACCCGATTGGAGATGGTTTATAATTCATTTCGGTCAGGAGTGGTTTATTCATCCTACCAAATAAATCATAATTTATAGTTTATTATTTAATGTTTAGGGTGTAGATACTTCATTTAAATTGAAATTGAATTCAAGTACACCAATTGAATTTTGTGTAAATAATGCTCCGGAGAGTCGTTCATGATGCTGAGGTACAGGTGATTGCTATGGTATAATATATTAATATTCAATGACTTGGAATTATCTTATGCGGTTCATCAAATTATAGGGCTATTATCTATTAAGCAAAATTAGCGTATTAATCAATTTACGGTATTATTTATTTGGTGAAATTAGTAAGAAATTTAGGTGCCACATGTTGAATATATAGATACAGAATAATCGTTGACATTAAGTGGGTAAGACCTATTATGGTACCTGCCACGTCTATGTGTTGCATGGTAACAGAATGCTCTATTATTGGTATTAATGTTAATTAGGTCAATGCATTTATTTATTCTCTCGTATAACAATCTTACTAGTAAGCACTAAGGGTATGTTTGTTTCGAGATTTAGGTGTGCGGGGGAAGTCATGACTTTAAAATTCTATGGATTTAAAAGTCTTGGTGAATAGTAAAAAATATATATTTGTTTTAAGATTTTGATAGGATGAAATTTTACTTTATGTCAAATCAGTGTTTAATAATGATTGATGTAGTATTATTATATTTTGTTGAGAGTGAGAAAAAATAGTGATGTGATTATATTTAATTTTGTGAAAAATAGGGATGTATGTGTACTTTATAGGAGGAGATTTTGAAGTCTAATTTTAAATCTTAAACTATAATGAGACGTGATTTTTAAAGTCTAAGTTAAATGGGAATTGAGTAAAACAAACATATCCTAAGTAACGTAGATTAATAATTAGTTTCAATATTCACCTCCAAAACAAGTCAATAAAAACTCATTATGTATTATAGGCCTGCATGAATAATAAAAGAAATGTATTTTTTTTTTCAAAACTTATTAGTACTATTTTTTATAAAATAACATAAATTAAGATTTTTTTTTTTGGAAAAAAAAAACATAAATTAAGATAAGAAAATATAGTGTGTCTATTCAATTTTATTGATTGACACTTGACCGTGTATAATATATATACAAGGAAATAATTAATAATAAATCTTATCAAATTTGATGCAAATATCTGATATTTTTGGCCGTTGACATCTCAAATATGAGATCTCTATTTATTTTATAAATTAGATGCAAATTACTATTTTTTATATTTTTTGGAAATATATAAAATACCATGTTTTTAAATTTTAAAGTCAACAAACATTTTTTTTCTTTTTTTATTTGAAACAATTCTCAATTCATCTTCCTAATTAAAAGGAACTAATTTACCATCAAGATCTTCGGTACAAATTTATCAAAATTTTCATAAAATTATCGATATGTTTTTCCTCATAAGACTGAAATTTCCATAAATTAAATATGTTAAAGATATACTAAATATTTTCGTAAATAACATATTTAAAATGCGCGTTATGCAGAGAGAAACACGAGTCGCCCCTGCATCGAAAAGTCTGGTCCTGTGATAACATGCGCACATGGTGCACTGAATTAATCTTCCCATCAATCTCCTTTCGCTGTTGTTCCACATCATCTTCTTTCTCTCTCTAGACTCTTCGCCTTTTCTCTCTCTAATCTGTCATTATTGAACCATTCTCGAAATTCCAGTGGATATGGAAAGCCAAGATCACAAGACGGCCGCCACTCCAATCGGTATCTTTTATTCCTATACTTTTTTTTCAAGAAAATCTTGTTACAGTATTTATTATTTGAATTTAATCTGCTTTTTCCTTTTCTTTTTTGGGATATTTTTCTAATTTCGGTCAAGATTCTTTGTGGGTTTTACGTTTCTTGCTCGCGTTTTCCTGGGTGTAATTTCACGATCTCCCTGTTAAACTCACTCATTGGTTAATATGCAATCAAGTTTGTGAAGATTATATTTTTCTTATTTGCGCGTGTTTGTGTTGTAATGTAGTAATCTTTAGATGAGCACTTGTAATTTTTTATAGAGCTCAGTCGTTTACCCCTATTAACTTTTCCCTTTTTATTTTTCAGTAACTGATGACAACTTCAATTTTGCAATCAATTTTTGTAACTTTTTCTATTTTGATAATTTTTAACTGTTGAATGTTGAAGGGCATGAGGGCCATGGAGTGTACTTATGCCACAGATGTGGATGGCCTTTTCCAAAGCCACATCCTAGTTCTAAACACAGAAGAGCCCATAAGAGGCATTGTGGAACAATTGAAGGCTATACAATCATTCATTCAGAAGAACATGATCACAATTTGGCTGTTTCGGATGATGAACATGCCTCTGATGATGAGCATACCCCTAGTAAAAATCTAACAATTTAATATACTTGAATCTTTTGGGGATTTTGTTTGGCTACTTATTAAATATTTTGTTCATTGAAGGTCCTAATCTTGTGAAGGCAAATGCTGAGGGCAGTGGCAAAGTTGGTGATAAGTCGAATAAATCAGAAGACGATGTATATTCTGATGCAGTTACCGATTTTTCTGAGAGTGGAATTAGCCCCAGTTTGGAGGGCGTTTTGAAAGCTTGAGGGGCGAATAAGATTATGGAGCAAAAAGGAGTGGAGGGTGATCTTCATGGAGGTGGAGGATCATTGAAAGTAGATGAAATTGCTGGTACGCATTTTAAGGGTTGTTTCGTTTATTTGCGTAATGATATATTTAATATTTTCAACATGTCTTTTCTTAATATTCTTCGATGTGTATAAAGTGAAGGATTTTTTCTTACTGCTAGAGTTGAACTGTTGAAGTATCTTTGGGTTCAGTAAAGTGTAAGCTTTTTGAATATGGTGAAGTGATGGAAGATTCCAATACTGATATCGCTTCCTATATTATCTTGTAACCCTGTGTCTATATGCATTAGTCATACTAGGAGGGGCATCTAAGACCTTATACTGATGGATCTTTTGCAGATAAAGATGTAAATATGTTTGGAACATAATGTGTCAGTTTATCGGGCCATTCTTCCTGCTGAATCCTAGATTCTTGATAATATAAGGTTCATGTGGTATAAGTCGTTTCGAAGTCTAGAACTCTCGCTATCTACAGCTGAAATTTTTATTTTTGTGATGTTGGTTTCTTATTTTGACAATTGAATTTTGTGAATGAAGGCATGGTAATTGAGAAAGGAAACTTTTCTTTAGAATTGTTGCAAATTTGGCATCAGCATTTACTATCACTCTCTTTCTTTATCTGTTGTTCATAATCCACATGCTTAAAGTTTTATTGCCCCGTCCTCCAATGTGTTATTCAAATTATGATGTCAAATGGTATTCTCATTTTCTTGAATTTTCAGAATTGTTAGTATCATAAACTTGTTAATGTTTAACAACTTTAAGGATAATCATAATAAAAAGATGATGATATTAATAGAAATCCTTATTCTGATACTGTACACAGTACACTTGATATTTCTAATCAGCTTTTTAATGCATGTTCCTTTGTCAATTTCTTTAGTCGTGACATTCACTCCTGGTACATGCAGATAAAACTGAACAGGCAAATGCCCCAATAAAAGTGAGAAGTGCCCAGTCCTGAACCTCTGGTATCTGACACTAACCAATCAGGGAGTGTAATACCTCTGACAGAAACTACTGCTGAAGCAGTTCTTGGACAGGGTTCGATAAAATCTGGACATGATTCAAACATCCAAGCACAAGAAGATGAGTTGGTATCTGTTACTTTGAACTCTGAAGAAGGTAAAATCTCAGAGGAAGATTTATGTGATAATTCGGTTTCTGAAGTGGCCAAACATGATCTGCCCTCAGACTGAAACTCTTGAAAAGTTGGATGCTTCTAAAGTGGACAATAGTGTGATCGATTCAGCCAAATTAAGTGCCTCTCATGAACCTGTTGAAGTTGCCCTTGTAGATGAGACTCGGGGAAAACATAGATGCTTCTGTGGGAGTGGAAGAAGTTTCTCAAACTACTAAAGATATTTTACTCGATGAAAGTATATCAGTACACTTTCTGCTAAGCCTGAGGAAGGCTCACAAACTTTAGAGCGACACTAAACATGTGGCGTCTGTGGACTCTTCTATTGACAAGGAATTTGAGCGAAAGTTAACCTGTTACTTTGATGCCAGTGAGGAGAGCTGGGCGATATGAATGGAAAAGAAAAGGAGAACATGGAAATTACCGAAGTCTTCTGCTATGGACATGGTTCCAACTCCTGATTCTGCTGACAAAACCGTTGCACCTGAGGGATGATCAAACTACTGAGGAAGTAAAGAAAGGTGTGGAACACGGCGAAAAAAAAATCCAAAGATGATTCAACTGGATTTCCAAGTTCAATTGCAGTGGAAAGTGAAGCAAGAAAGTTTGAAGAATTATCAAAGGATGAACAAGCTTCACGGTATCCAGGGATGATGGTTCTGAGAACAAGAATGCCTTGCCTACTGCCACCTTGGAAGTCCCTGTTTCATCAATAATTTCAGAACCTTCACAAAATATTAGCAACGGTGATAAAGTCGAGTCTGTAGATGTTGCTAAGACTATTAGCGAATTGAAGGAGATTGTCTCACCAGAAAAAGCTCCTGAACATTCTACTGCAGAAGAATCTCCATCTCTGACCACTTTATCAGAGTTATTGAGTGAAAACTCTGCAAATAATGTTAAAGCATCAGAATCCATTGATGCTACTGCTAGAGTGAATGGTAAATCAGACCATGGAGGCGGTGTTGAATTATCGAAGGAAATATCTGAAAACCCCACAGCGAAGGTTCTAGAAGCTTCACCCACTGGCATTGTCTCGAGTGGAGAAGGTAATGGTAATGTATTAGCACCTGAGAAATGTTAAAGCCACCCCAAGTGTAAAAAGAGCCACCTTCTGCTGAAACTTGTGCTACTGGTGATGATAAAATTGTTGCGATTGTTGAAGATGTCACTAGTGTTGATTCCAAGTCCTTGCAAGCTGAAGTTGATGACAAGCCGTCAAAAGAAAACGATGGTGTTTCTGCAGTTAACCACTCTGTTAGTTCAAGCAGCCGGTCTGATAGTCTGGAAGCAAACTGTGGATCAGTTGTTTCAGGTAACTATTACGTTTACATGGTATAAATATTTAATCTGAGTTTTTCAAATCAGTGCAATCGAAGTTCTTTAACTTCAATCTGGATTTCACTACATTTATACACATTTATACGCCATGTATCTTATTTTTTTTTTTTTATCATCAACTTCATCTGGTCAAGTGAACAGCCTTTTGTTTTCATCTGAATCGACAGATACATTAGAAACCAATTCCCAAAAGCAGAGAACGGAGGAAGCCCGTTCCGACAAATCTGATACTTTCGAGCCACCTTCCTTCATGACTTTGGTTCAACCTGGAGGTGGAGGAGAGCAGGTTAAGGAGATTGAGACGGAAGAAAAATCAACAGCCAAAACCCGATGCTCTTCAAGCCGGGTGGTTCCCTTCTATAAAGAACGTAGTTAATGAATCTGAAGGAAGGAAGAAAAAACGAGGAAATAATAGCTAAAGTGACAAACTGGAGCCCTGTAAATCAACAACATGGCCCTCTGAAAAGTCTTCTGAATGAAGTCAAGTCCCCAAGATCGGAGTCCTGCTTCATCTCAGAAAATCGAGACTGAAACTAAAGATACTAACAATGGTGGTGTGGCTACTGTGGGCTCTGTTATAGCTCGGAGGAAAGGATCAGGGAACCAAGAAAGGCGTGGAGGAGTGGAATTCTCCGGCGAGATACCGATTGAGATCAAGAAAGAGAAGAAAAAAGGGGAGATCGTATTGGGTTCCATTCGTATGCTGCTCTTCGCTACATAGGGACCTTTGATCCCTTCATTTCGTCGTTTTTTTTGCATGATTCTGTGTGCTTACAGTTTAAGTTTTTTTGAGTTATATTATTCAAATTGTGGATTCATCTGTGTGGTATATAACTGGTACTGATGAGTGTGATAAACTCAGAGTTGGCCTAGTGGTATGTATATGTTTCACTTTAAATGCAAATTATTATTCTTTATTTTACTTGTCCTGGAAGTAAACTTGTTTGAACTTGATTTTTTTTTTAATTTCAGAATTTGTTTGAAGTTGTGCCTACGTTTCATTATCATATGATAAGGTTAGGGGGCGTGGGCGTAAATTTCGATTAGTTCTGGGTGGCAGATTCTTCTGAGGATGAGGATCGAAGTCCAGCAGCAAGCGGTGTGGGAGTTTTATCCTCCAATGTGGGGATAGCTCCTTATGGGCACTGAACAAACGAATCTCCCGCCCCAAAACAATGGTACGTTGTGATTTGATTCCTCCACCATTCTTGCATCGGACGGGGTGGGGGTTTTTAAGCGAGAACTTCCGTCTTTTCTTTCTGAGGTTAGGGGATGTAAATGAACACCGTCGGTCGAGAAGTGTTTGACTTGAACTTGTTTGGTTTAAATTTCAAACTCGACTCTATAGAAAATTTGAAAAATTGAGTTCGACTCAATATCTAACCTAACGAAATCATTTAATTTGATAAGTTACATTAGCTCGAAATTCAATTCGACTTGATGGGAAGCTCTATTTTCTGTGAATAATTAGCACATTAAAGTGGGCTTGACCTGTTCTAGAGTTCAAGTTCGAGTTCGATTAAATTATGGATTGATTTTGATTTTTTTCTTTTTCGAGTTAGCACAAGTGTCCACAAACGGACTCAAGCCACTGGCATTCCCAGAATTGATATTTTGACCTAACTTTTGGTCAGAGGTGGAAGTAGATCCCTCATCTTTTTTTTGAGTGTTGTGTATACATATATGGATCAATTGAATCACCTTGAGTGCAATGAATGGAACTGTCATATGTGTTGCATTAGGTGATAAATAGCTAGCCACGAATTGGGTGAACTAAAAAGTACAATTTGTCATATAAGTACATCATTGTTTCCAAATATTTGTCTAAATGCGTACTTTGTCTCCTTCAACATTTCGTTAAGAGTAATGTTAACTGGACTATAAATTCAAAATATAAAAAATCATATGAAATTAACTAAACATAAATTTAATAGATTTTAAAGTTTACTCTAACATAAGCTTTTATAGTTTAAGAAAATATCAACTTTAGCATTTTTAAAGCACATAAAATATTTTTGGTCAGGGATCTAGTGTCCCATGTAGAAAATTATGCAAATGATAAGCTTCTTATATTAGCAATTTATGTGCTTCATACTACAAAAATGAGATTTCATATATGATGGTTTTAGATTCGTTTCAAAATTCCCTAACAGGGTTAGGGACCTGTTGAAATTTTGAGTGAGAAAAAGAACCTTTTCGAGCATCAATTTATTGGTGTGCCATCCTAGTTGATCCATTAACATGGGTATTACAAGTATTTTGACAAATAGTATCAGGTCAACTAGATATATCAAACTTCACACAAAATGAAGAGATTATCACAAGGCAAGTAGACCACAAGTAATCACAAGTAGAGATTATCAAATGTTCACACAAATCGAGGAAACAACCCGGAGAAGAACTAGAATAATCTGCAGTACACAACAGCAGTAAACAAAAAGAGCAGAATACATGATCATAGAAGTAAACAAAAGAGCAGAATACATGATCATAGAATGTAGGCGAATGACATTATATACAAACCACGAATAAAGGTCATGCTGCTAGTTTTGGCTCCACTGTCCCAGAAGCATTTCCTTCTCCTGTGAGGAGATGGTCCGGTCCTACAGGAAATGGCAGCATCAGCATTATTGACTCAGTAGACAGAATATTTAAATTAACCAAATAACAAGTGTAGTTGGTTACCTCCATGCCCACTTGATGTAATCTGGGGACTCACAAGCCTTGTACTCATCTACAAGACTCTCAACGATGTCTCTAGATTCATGAATTCTGAAAGATCATTGTCCTGAACATGTTTCAATGAAATTGTGTAAGTGGTTACTACAGCAAACATTAATTCTAAAAATATCGGACTCCTACTCCCCACCCAAAAAAATATATCATAAATCTACGAACAGATGAAGTGGTTACTTACAGCAAACATTGGATGATTCCTGTAATTGTCGAGAAAAGCTTGCCTCTTTCTCAGCTTGTCATATTGGCTCAAACACTTGGAGAATAAGTAGCCGGATGCCAGTATAACTGGCTAGCATGAGTCCACTCACCTAACAAATACAGAAAGGGATCATATATCCAGGCTCTTCAAATTGGAACTTATGTTTTTGTCTTATTGTCTATATACAATTTATCAAATGGATATGTAAATATTTAAATCAGGTGTATGAGCTTTCTACATAAATATTTGAAACTATTAACAAGACTTGGAAAATTGAGCCGAGGTGAGCATCAGATAGATTTTATCAAAATTAATAGGATGCTCATTGTACTAATTTCTCCCACAATAAACAGGTTAAATACATTCACAAAACTTTAAGTTTTTTTCTCCTCAAAAGTTTTTTAACACCCCACCCCAACCTGTAAGTGTTGTATCAGGCCTCCTTTAATACTGAGATCGTTAACAGTTAATTGACATCAGGGAGAAAGGAAAAGAAGACATGGAGAATAGGGAGGAAAAAAAAGATTTACAAACTAAGCGTCCCTCTTGAGCTACTGAAAGCCAATATAACTGTGATATTAAAAGCTGAGATGAGGTAATTGCTTGTGGATGAAGTATCATGAAACAGAAGTTAGCAAGTCATTTGAGTATATACGAAAGGAATATAATCTACATTAAACTAAAAAAGTAAAATCTTACACGATGAGCTGTTTTGGACATAAGGATTTCCTGGATAACGCAACCTATCAAAATAACAAGATAGTATCTGATTTTATTACATAATAAAATTGATAGCCTCAATAAAAAAAACAAACAAGTTCAAGGACATGCCTGGATACTAGCCGGGCCCCATTCAATGAAGTTAACAAGTTTCCTTTCACGTATCCTCTGTAGACTTTCATGAACCTGATTTCAACATCACCAGCAGTAAAACAAATAGTCTTATGAACAACATTGCATGATAATATAAACAATCTTAAGCATTTTAATTGCTACATAGTAAACAATCAAAGATGAGTTGACATCAATGGAGGGTAGAACCATCAATCAATGCACACAATCTTGCATTGTTGCATAGACACGGATGACTAAAGTTATGTAATTTCCTACATATTTATTCTCTAGCAATACATGACTAAATTTTGCATCTTCGTTGCACTTGTTGACACAAAATAGCTGTAAATTTTAATGTATGTTTTACTCTTTCTCTTTAATTATCATCCCATTGCAGTTCATGGAAGAATAAGAATCATACAAATTATTCTTAATAAGATCTAATGCAGTTTCACAAGTATCACAAACATGCACATCTCCAGACATAGTCACTATTCAGAACAAAAATAAATTAGGAATTTCCAAGTAACTGCCAAGAAATAATATCAAAATTTGTTAGAGAATTTGGCATAATTACCTGAGTAGGATCGACTTCTCCCTGAATAATGTTTAAAATTGATATATACTTTGCCTGGCTAGCTTGTTTTGTTCGTGCACCAGCAGAAACCATGATATTTTTGTTCTGTAAGAGAACACTTTGAGATCAATTTTCAAAAGTGTAAGGTTTCCTATCAAAAAACTATATTTTCAAAACTGTATATTAAAATTAATGATGAAAATAAAAGCTCTTGCCTGAAGAAGTCTTCTCATCACATCAAGTACAGTTGTTTTTCTTAATTACATTAGCCTGCCAACAATAGCATTTGCATCAGATTGCAAAAGATAACTTCTTTTAAGAACCACACTGTACTTATAAGCCACAATACGGACAGAAAGCTAATCATAGCCTAAAAATAAAAACGTCAACCACCACCACTGAATGTACAGCGAAATCTGGTATTCTAGGGGACACAAAGTTCAACAGCCACTTCTCAGATTTGATCCATCATTTTATCAAAACTATCTGTTTGAACTAAATAAATGTACCGACTGATACAGACAAGTTGTAAAGATGACTGCACAACAATACTATCTCTTAGTAAACTACTGGTATTCCTATTTCATACAATAATTCTACAAGCTGGTAACAATTCATAACAAATTGACACCTTCGATGTTAGTCAATAGCCAAAGTTTCAACCCATAATCATTTTTTTTTTATTCTTTAAAACCCTCACTAATCAATTAGCACCAATGATGAATCATCTGTATCTGTTACAGTATATTCAGAAAACCCATGTCCCAATTTGGCATCAATGGAGAAACTTGTTTGCAGAAATGGTTTTGACTAAAAATTAATCATTATGAAATACTTTTAAAAACCAATTTGATATATAATTAGATTTAGTTAATGATATCAGACCTGCGGCTCCACCGTGAAGGGGTGTATATCCTGTCATTAGAAAGTGACACGAGGGAGTAGGGATCAAAAAAAGCAAGAAGGCCAACCAAGTGGGTTATTCATATATCCTGGGTAGCGTAATGTTGTTGTGCTTGCTGACATGACAGTAGAAACTAGAAATTTGTTTGAGCAAAAGTGGGAGTTGTTATATGAAGCCGCTCTACAGCGATCCTGTTAAGTGCAGTGTTATCAAGAACAACAACACAATCAGCATTCAATGTCAGGCGCTTGGCGTCAGAAGGGAGTTGTATGGTTGTACCACCACATCACTGGTCTCATTTTGGTTAGGAAATACACTGTATGTCTGAACAAGTTTTTTGCTATATCTATCATTCAGAGTCTCCAACAAATAAGAACCCATTCCTGCGGAGGAATCAATTCTTAGCACAGAAAATATGCAATAATCAACAATGCCTAGTTATCTTTTACATAGACAGACTTTATAGTTCAATACCATGATAAATAAAAATATCTGGCCTAAAATAATCCTCAAGGACATCAAATCAGGATGTTGAAAAAATTAATTTATAGACCCACGAATAAGCGTTTGCAAGCATAACCTCAGTGACAGGCGACCATAACATAAGTTTCTGATCTATACCAATGGGCATCAAGGCATTAACAGAAGAAAACTTATCATTACAGATAGATCAAGACACCCGACAACTTTAGAAATAAAGTTAGGTCAACGAGGTAAAAGCACCTGAGCCAGTTCCACCAGCAATTGAATGGCACAGAACAAAACCCTCCAGACTATCACTGCCATCTGCCTCTCTATCAATCATGTCCATTAGATCCTCCTCATATTGCTTACCCTAGTCAAAATGATTAAAAGTTGCACAAAGACAATCAAATGGCTGAGCAATTTTAAACCAGGCTTCTGCAATAGACTTCACTAGCAACCATAATGCATTAACTCTCACTTTAAAAGCGAAGGAATCCTGTTAGAAGCCAAACAATCGAACCAAATTCATCAAATGGTTAGTGCTACAGGATGACTGTGGATTTATAGTAAAGCCAACAAACCAACATAAAAACCAAAACATGTGAATTTTAACAAATCACGCATGAAGCCTAAAAGTATATAGCTATTCAAATCAATAAATTGATTATTTTAGTAGATATTTTCCTAGTTCAGGCCAACGCCTGACACATTACATATTAAGGAAATATAGTTGGGCTGTGATGGCCAAGAGGCAAAATATAAACAATCATATTGTACAAGCTGACAAGCCTACAGTTCACAAAGATTATCTCAAGAAGCGGCGGGATGGCGCCTAGGCATTGACTACCAAAAGGAAGCAGCCTTTACCTGATGGTAACGCTTGCCCAATTATTTCAGCACCACCTCCATGGTCTGCAATGAACACGTTCTCATGATTGTAGAGATTTCTATATTCACCATTTTGTATACCATTAATCACTCTAGGCTCCAAATCCATAAGCAATGCTCGTGGTATGTAATGCTGGTCGTCTGCTTGATAGAAAAACACATCTTTTCGATCACCTCCTGCAAAAATGTATAATCAAACGGGCTCATCATCTGACAACCTAGATATCTAAGCTCCGAAATTAGAATAAACATTAATGTATCTTCAATGACATACTTCATCGAATTCGCGTGCCCCTAGATTACAGGAAAAGCAAATGATTACTCTTAAACCCCAAAATAAACAAGCAGTAACATTTTCCACTCCACCAATTGGACCCAGAGGACGAAAATTCGACATCAAACAGTTAGCGCAGTCATATCACACGGTACAAACTTGAAAGCACGACGTATAACAAAAAAGAAAAGAGAGGAGAGAGAGGAGAGTTCATACCTGAGTGGCAAAGTCTTCGAGAATGCCATCTTTGCTGATTCCATGCTCAAGACAGAGCTGCTTCCAGAACTCCATCCCGATCTGGTTACCGCATTGCCCGACTTGCAGAGTAATAATTTCCCTCGGCATCTTTCCTTTCGCAACAAAATTGGAATTGAAGTATCTAGGGTTTTAGTTTGGAATGTAAAGAGAGATGAGATTTCGGTTTTCCTTCGTGTTTTCCGTCGGCGATTGGGGTTTCGGTTATGCAAAAGCAAGAGGAGAGAGCTCTGAGTGAGAGTTAGTAGGGATGAGGACGCGCGCCAACCAAATTTGTTTTTTTTAAGTTTTATTAGGTTATTTTTAGATGTATCAAATAATTCTTCAGTTTAAACTATGGTTTTTTTACCTTATTCAAATAATTATTAAATTTTATTTTACAAGTGCCTGATATTTATAATAATTTGCCAATTTTTTATATTATTTACTAAAATAATATATGTTAAATTTGTTTGTGAATTTATAATTTTTTTTCCCATTTATTAAATAATTATTTAGATTTTAATTGTAATTATTTTAAATTTATCTAAATTTGTGTACAAATATCTATAATAAACAGGTTCAGTCCGAACGGTCGGATCAAAAAGATGAATAAATAGATGGGCCCTTGGCCTGAGCTCGGTATGGGGCCTGACCAGTGGGCTTGTCCTTGGACCGTGACACAAACATTCATTTTTTTGTTCTCTCTTTGTAATTGTTGATTGTAAACAAATTATTTGATAAATTTTACTAATTTTTTTACCCAAAAGTGCATTTTATTTGATAAGTTTCTAAATAATATAACCATCTGTAAAAAATTAATCCTCGAGACATTATTCTCCACGGAAAAAGGAAGCATCATCAAACAAAACTTTTGGTTATTTTTTAAAAAAAAACACGTAATTAACAGAGACCACTAGCTCTAAACTATATTGCAACAATCACTCCATTTGAAAATTTTGTTACATGAAAAAAGATGAAATAGGACAAAATGCAATAATAACTCAAAACGAAACCAAAATACTTGAGAGGATACATTGTTTCTGGATACTGAGGTATTAATTTTGAGCAGGAATAGTGGCCCTGCGCCACTCCCAGTAATTTGCCCTCATAGGATCAGCCACCTTCAAAATGGTACACACTCTTTTCAGCTAAGCACGAATCCGAGGGTTTGGCTCTGGAGACAAAGCATCAACGGCATTTTTCAAGTCGTTGCTCGGTTGATAGTGATGGTAGAAGATCCAAAACCATGTTCAAAGCATGAACATAATCCTTTTTATCTGTCAAAACATCCAAGCAAACTGATGGCACTCGAGGATCATTAGCTAGAGATATCATGTTGTTCTTGTAAAGCCCCCGCAGATATCTCCAAGGACTTTCGTTTTCAGGTTTGGTTAAAATGGCTTTAATTGCATAAGCAACTTCCGAGTCCCTCATGGCTTCTACCACCCCTAGGAGGAGGAGATCTACTGATTACAAAAATATCTCTGCAACACACAGTTACTGAAAATAACCCTAAAAGGAAAATTGAAGAAAAAGAAAGGATATGATATTTCAAAGGTAAGATATATAAACTCTATTAACGGGATGGTTACAGAAAACCTATCCTTGATGCCAAATTACAGAGAAAAACTAACTCCTTTTCAAAATGACAAATACCACCTATTGGGCTTTCTAAGAAAAATACCATACACCAAGCGGGTATTTGTGGTTTCAAAACACAATAGACCCTTTCTTGTAAAGAGGCAAAACCCCAAGGTTGGTTTTTTAATTTGACCAAGCCAACAAGTTGTTAAAAAGTAAAGAAATCAAGAGAGGGACATAACATGATAACAAGACATTGAGAGTGGGTCCTTTTGGATCCCAAGTCCTAATTTAACAAGTTCATCAGTGATGATACACTTCTTTCTTGATACAAAGAGCTAGAATAATTGGGCTCATGCTAGCTCACCAAAAAATCCAACTACACTTGTTATATTTGTCCTTTGCTGATCATTTATTCCAGATACTTGACATTTTAAACCATCTCAAAGGCCTAATATTTTTCTTCTGACACTTATTATCAAGATTTTATGGGGCTTTTTTGATAATCATATCCTTGTAGCAGCAATTTTACTGATATTTTTGTACATGAAGAATCTACTTCTTTAACTGATAATCATTAGCTATTAAGTATCACATTTACGGTAAGTCAAAATAACAATCAGAAGAATAACATAGACATTTCATGTCTAGACATTTTATGCTGCTGGATGAAAATGACAATAGGATAATATTGAATACCTGATTCCAAGCAGAATTATTGAAAATATCATCTTCAATGGAGCTCATCACAGTAGGCAAGCTCATCTTCCCATACTCCAAGAGACTGAAGAACCCACTGCATGAAGAAATTCTGCTTTTAACTTGTAGAACAGAACCAAAAAATGAGTTCTAAAATAAAATATCATTTTGAACTTGTTTTTCACCTTTAAAAACAAGAAAAGTCGAACTGTAGCTCACCTGCCTATAGGACCAAGCATGATAGTTCTTTGCATCTGAAGAGAAGATTTCCTGGTAAACTCAAGCTCCTTGGTAGCAACATGATTCCCAAGTTTCTCAGCAAGCCACGATCTATGATGCCTAGAAGTTCAATGGTTACAATATATGAGCCAATGTGAGCAAAACCAGGGAAACAACTCAAAAAGAATGTCAGTCTCTGTCTCAACGTCACATTTCTAATTCAGGTGTTAGAGCTATTCCAGGACAGCTTCGTAGTATAATATCAGAGAAAGCAAGTATAGATAACATAAAAATTAAAAATACTAACTTCAAAAAAGAATATCAACATCAGTTTTCCTGAATTTCTTATCTTCATGTGCTTATTCTTTACAGTCTCAAGTGAGTTTATTTTTCCTCAGGGTTTCAATATGGGGAATTGTGGATAAAAATATGACAGATACCTTAAGACATTTATGTGGACTGTAGGAAGTTCACTGCTGATATACCTTAAAATAAAAAAAAAAGTTTCATTATAGAGAGACAACTTTATCCATATATCCTTAGTAGACCATAAACATGCACCCATAAAAACTACAAAAGTTGCCCTGATATTTTACAGTTAGGACTGTGCTTTCGATGATTTAGCTTCTGAACCATTTCCCAGCACAAACAAGCATAATGCATGAGAGCCAGAGGGAGAAACATGGTTCAAAAGTAGAATAAAACAAATTACCACTCAGCCTTTAATATACAAAAACATCAGAATCAAGCTTACTGGTTTTAATTGTGCATGCAGAAATTTGTACCTTGACCACAAATTCAATATTGCTGCTTAATTACAAGCACTAAAAAAAAACAATCCATTAAGTTAAACCAAGCTAAAGCCTCAATCTCTATTCCTCAATCCTCACAACTGATCTAACATACAACATTTCTTCTTCTTGTATATAATTTTATTTGGCCATGAAAGTAATATTTAGTCCTGTGAAAAGGTATAACACAAAGCTCAACTACATCCATCAGTTTCTCATAGGAAATTTGACAATCAAATAGAAGTTATTATCTAATCAGTGTAATACTGGCTTAAGCATCTAACAGAAAAATATATTCAGTTTGATATATGGGAAAAGATGTGTAGTGAGTAAAAATTATCTACCATATTTGATAATTTTTCGTTCTCTCTGGTAATCTGGTCAAGAAAATGCAATTCTTCAACTAAATCAGCATTAAGTGCCTCGAAATTAGACGTCTGAATTGCCACACCTAATAGAAAAGAAGAAAGTAAGCACACAATTTCATAGTATCTCCAAGAAAAAACCTATTAGTCAAATCAGTGGGGCTCATAGTCTATACAGATAGAAGCTCAATCATCTCTCCCTTAATCATATTTGTGTTTTGTATGACAAAGAAGAGCACTTTGTATGCATTTTCTCAAGTTATGCAAGTCTACACATGTTTGACAACTTCTACATTAGTGACTAGCATTTTCGTCCTTAATGCCTCGGAAATCTTCCTCCCCATCTTAGCATCATCTTATTACCATAAAATAAAAAATGCATATGCAATTCGATTTTTTCCGTATGCAAGTTGACAAGTATTCATAGAAGAAAAGCCCCTAATAGTCCCTTTTTGATAATCTGATCGGCCAGAATATAATAAAAGTACAAACGATTAATCAATTCCCTCAAATATTTTCTCAAATTCCTCTTTTGCGGTAGTAAATTAGGAGAAAAGGTATAATAAACTAATTAAAGAGAAGAAGAGCGGGATTACTGTGTAATTCCCTGCATTCAAGGAAATTGCCTCTTTAGTGAGTTGAAGTGCTCGTGGGGAGCGCCTTCATCAGCTAAGTAGACTGCTCTGAAGTAATCCATGGTTTCTTCTGAACTCTTCAGTGTAAGCAATCGGCACGACGGGATTCGGACCGTCATCCTGCGGTACGGGCCTGATGTCAGCCCATCAGGCCTCTCACAAAGGTAATTCGCGCCCCTTCTTCCACTGCTTGCTTATTCATTTTCGATCTGAAATTGCAAAGCAAATTGAGTGACAGGAATCTGCATATGAACAGCCATGTGGACCCCACTTGAGTCCGCTGCTTTTAAGTTTTAACAACACCTGAACAGCCCATATTACGAGGCAAAAGCCCCAAACCCACATCACCAATTAAAGGCCCAAATTCCCTAATTTGGACCAATAATTAGTTGGAAAAAAGACACGAATGTGATGATTAATTGAAAAACTTATTCGACACAATGATGATTAATTCAAAACGAGATCGCCTAATTCAGCCCAACTGTGATTAAATTTAAAGAAAGAAAAAAATCGAATTTGGTCCAATGATCGATGATTAAATTGAAGAAAAACACACAATATTAATTTGTCCTTGTGATCGATGAATCATATTTCAAAGAAAAAGTGATTCAAATAATAAAAACTCCCTCTAATAATATAACAGCCTAGAACTCAACAAAACAATAGTCTCTTGTAAAATGAGAATTAATTCCTAAAAATTCTAAATTAGACCGAGCTAGATAAAATTAGGGCAAGTAGTGAAGATAGATTTATAGTGCATTTTGAGACCAATGACATTTCTTAAAGATAGAAACAGATTGCATTTCAAAAAACGCACCATGAAACAAGACCAGACACTTTAATCAGACTCGTCAAATTGAAAATCTCACATCAATAATGACCAGTAAAAAACATTCCAATGCAAAATTAGACTCAAGCCTCTTACGTCAGCAATTTTATTGTGGAAATCTCACCGTATTGTAAATTAAAAATAATTTAAATTTTGAATTGTGTATATAAGTCTATTACAGTTTGCAATTAGAAATCGGGCAATAGTAAGTCAAGTATGTAAAAAGTAGTTAATCAAACCCGATGAGTTATTGTAATTAAGACGGCAGGTTTTTTGTTTGTTTTGTAAGCGTACCCAAGCAGAAAGAGGCCGCATTGCTGGGCGCAGGAAGCAGAAGCAGAGCATGCATGCTGTACATATTAACTTTTTCAATGATTCCACAAAAGTATTTTTAGGTCCACATGAGACACACTTTGCATCGATGTGAGACGAAAGAGAATTCAAGACGACGCTTTAACATTTCGAAAATAAAGGATCTATTCTAATTTTACCGCGCATCCATATATGAATTTTCATTAGACTTTGTCTTTCCCTTTAACATTCCGTATTCAGAGTTAACCGTCTCAAGAATCCTTGAAAAGTGTCTAATATAGTATTCTATTTTGTTAATGGTTTAAATTTTGATGTTAATTTTGATCATTTTGAACTAAAAATTGAAAAATAAATCATATATATTAGATATATATGTATATAATTTCTTTCTGTATTAGTATTCCATCCCACATCGAGATATGTGACCTCCTTGGTCCTATGTAATTGTATTTATTCTGTGATTAGATGTAAATAAACATCCTTTCAATATTCTCATGCATCATGAGCCAAATTTGGCTAATTTTTTTGATCCTTGGTCCTATGTAATTGTATTTATTTTTGTGGATAAATGTAAATAAATATCCTTCAATTCCAAATATTCCTTATAATATATATGATTAAAATTCGAACACAAAAATGATCACACGAAAAAAGTAAAAATATACAGAGGGACCAAAGTTATAGGCTTTAATTTTTCTTCAATTTGGCCATTTAGATAAGAAATGATCGAATTTTGACACCAAGATGATCAAAATTAAAAAGTAAAAATATAGTTCAACATACTCTATCCTATTGTTAGGGCGATTCTTGAATCAACCCCATGAGATATATAATTTTATGTTTTTTTTTTTTTTTGCATGTGATTCAGAGGAGAAAAAGGACATCATTTCCATCATGCGCATATACAAGGGTGGATTTGGAGAAACGAAGCGGATGTGGGGGTTTGATTTCGCTGAGAAAGGATCGAAACAAGTCAAGATCCAAAGAGTTACTAGGACAGGACTACAAGGTGATTCTCCTACGAGCATGCACAAGTAAATTACGTTACTAGAGCCCATGTTCATTTGTTCCAACATACGGAGACGAAAGGGAGATATATTATGCATAAAGTTCGTTGTTGAGTTCAAAATAGAAGAGCTGTGTGAGTTTATTTCAACCACATATCCTGAGTTTAAGATACCAACTGTTGAGTAAGTTTCCATTTCACCATTTATTTTTTTAATTACATATGTTTCTTACTTCACTTATAAGTTATAAAACTTAACCAAATCAATCTTATATATATATATATGTGTGTGCAGTTCTCGGAAAGATCAAGATAATATGGTGCCTGTTAAATTGTTGAGAGTGTCGACTGAAAAACTTATGGGTTCAAATATGAATATGGGTTGAAGAAATGCTTGATGGAGCAATTCACCATGCAAAGAAAAGGGTCTTCTATTATTTTAATTTTATGTTCTGCATTTTGTAGTGATTATTCAAATTTTAATCTCAAGTTATTTAATTTATTGTTTTCTATACCTTTTTTTTTTTTTTTTTAATTGATGGTGTGTTAATGAAACAAATGACAAGATTTCTTATTTGATCAGTTGAAAGAAAGGAAGGTTATCAATCATCATTTATATGCAGATGGTGCATTTTTAAGATTCAATTTTTTGGAATGATTTAAGATTCAATATTTTAGATTGCATGTAATTCAGATTTTATTACATGTAGTCATGTATATATTACACAGAGAATATTATCTAATCTATTATTTAATTAGATATTTTAATATATATATATATATATATAGAAACCGGATTCAAGTTGAAAAATTGGCTCCGCTTAATGTTGATGGAGCAAATTAATTCGTGGAAAAGAAAAGGCTAGTCCTTTATTTGAAGCTGTGTTGCACGGGTGTGGGTGGGATGCAAGATTTATATTAATTCCTACTTAATTCGTAGAGATTTTCAAATTTAGGATAATGACATTACTATGATACAAATAATTTTTAATTTAATTATATATCAATTGCATTAATATTAAAAATTTACAACAATTATATATAACATAAGAATATCAAGAAGTGATTTAAAACATAAGTACTAATATCAAGGAATTCATCCCATAAGAATAAAAACAACAATTAAATCAAATATCATTAATACATACAAGTCATATAAATCATAATAAAAAGATTAATATATTTTACTATTTAGCCAAGTTTTAGGAGCCGCTATTCTTCAAATTATTAAGAGTTTTTAATTTTTTATAAAAACAAAACCCCAAAATTTAATAAATTTTACAAAAAATCCTCGACACGATCCGCACGCCTATCCTATCCGATATAATAAAAATAAAATTGGAATTGGGATTCGCCATTAATCGGGGGCTAATCTGTGTGAATCCTGCATTAAATCGCACTTTAAGCCAATCCGATATCGCGATAATCGTTAATTTTCGGCGATCCGCGAGACAGGAGATTTGAAGTAAAATCCATCCAATCATATACCTCATCCATCAAAACTGCTCAATTTTTGACACAAATTTTAAGAAAATTTAAATAAAATAGACAAAGTAAAAGGTATTATAGGATATTATGAGATTCATTTATGGATAAAGTGAATTTTGTTGGTAAAATATAATAATAATATAGGTAATTAAGGGATAGTTGAAGAATGGAGTTAAAGTGAGTGTGCTCATAAAATGAATTAACACACTTTTAATGGACTGATAAATAAAAAAAATGACCACATTTTTTATGAGAGTAGACAGCATGATCCTATTCGAAATATTAAAGACTCAGACCCATGAAACTCATATATTTAACGAACAATTGAAAAACTTGTCTTCAGTCTCAAAAATACAGATATCTTCGTTTTTTTAAATAATACACCTACCAGTCAAAGAGAGAGCACTTCGGGAAGGGAAGAAATAAAAGAAAAAGACAAGTCCCCAAGGCTATATTTGTTTTGGAATTCACATAAATTCTATGACTCATTCGAGTTTGGTATTTAGAGTCTGATTTTCAAATCCCACATTTAATCCACACCTACAAATATTTATAAAATTTATTATTACTCTTCTCAATAAATCACATTTTGTATAATATATTACTCTTTTTAATATAATATAATAATACAATATCAATCATTTTTTACACATTAATTCTGACATAAAGCTTAAATCTCACCCTTACCTTAAATTCTAAATAAAACACACACATTTACTATTCATCAACGATTCTAAATCAACCGAATTCTAAAATTTCGACTGCTTCCAAGATATTTAAAAAACAAACTCAAATTTAAGGTATATTCATTTGGAGTTTCGTACTATGAAAGTCATGATTTTTAAATTTTATAAATTTAAAATTCTGTTCAAAATTTATAAATTTAAAAGTACTCCTATGTATCTGTTTTGAAATTTTAATTAGATAATATTTTGCTTAATATCAAATTAATCATCCATTTAATAATAATCGACGTTGTATTATTATATTATAATGACAATGAGAAAAGTAATTGTGTGATTGTATTAAATTTTATAAAATATAGATGTATATGATATTTCTATAAGAGTGAATATTAAAATTTAATTTAATATTATAATAAAATATGATTCATAAAGTTGTAAGTATAACAGATTTATTCCCAAACAAACATGGGCCCCTATGGTTGTTTGTTTTCGGGCCGATAGATTTTGGATTGGACATCCCCCCCCGGCTCACTTTTTAAATTTTCACATCTAATTCTCGATTCAAATACACATTCATCCTTATTATACATCTATATCCTAAAACTATTACATCGCTATTTTTTTTACACTAACTCATTATCACTTATACTTTTCTTACATTTTTTTTCTTCATACAATCATTATCATACTAATAATAATAAAATAATACATTATCATAATTAAAATTATCGATTCGACATGCTCCATCCATCCATACTACATTCAACCCAAAAACAAATGTTTAATTACTATTTACATAATTTTTTTCATCCACCTTTTTCCTCCATCCAAATTTATCTCATCCACCTCAAGCACAAAACAAATATACACTAAATGTGGTTAATTAATGTGTATCGAAACATCATAAACTATTCTAAGATAAGTTGACCGGTCTCAGCAAAAAATTAAAGTAAATTAATTAATTTAACCTAATTTTCAACGGCCAGCACCCACATGCAAGATGAGTCGCGGTCACATTATTTACGGTGCGATTTCGCCCTTTTTATATTTCTCTGTTCCATTTTATATTTTATTATTCAACCTTTTCAATTTTAACACATAAATCTAAAGATACTGATTCGACGATATTTTTTTTTATTATTTCACACGCCATTTATTTTACAAGCATAAAACAAAAGCCAGAGAATATAAATTACGGAATATGAATCTCATTCCTATACAAAAGCACAAACCAAACCAGAATTTTATGATAAAATTCTCTTTATTTAAACAGATGCACCGCTCTTGTTTGTTACACACAGAGGGAAAAGAGAATACAAAACAGGAAAGAAAAAAGAGAGAAAGATGGGCAGGAAAACCAAAAGGGAAAAGTGTGTGTAACCGGCGGAACAGGCTTCCTGGGCTCAAGGATGATCAAGAGGCTTCTAGAAGATGGCTATTCAGTCAACGCCACAGTCAGAATTAATCCCCGGTAACAATACCAAATTCATCATCACTAGCTACCACTGTATAGTATTAGTTGTTGTTATTAAGAAGAATATTAATTGCTTTACAGAACATTATTAGTCGTTATTTCCAATGGTTGGTTAGTATTACTGGTTTTCATTTAACAGTATTAGTTATTCCTATTGAACGGTATTAGTTATTGTTGATCCGATAAACGCAAGAGGAACATCAGCTACATCACGAACCTCCCCGGTGCGTCGGAAAGGTCCAAATATCAACGCGGATCTGACATGCCTTGAAACCTTCGTGCCGGCCATAGAAAGCTGCACCCATATTCCACATGGCCCACCCTCTGGATTTTGGTGGAAACGGAAACAGAGGAGGTCAAACTCAAAAGGGTCAACGATGCATTGGAAGGCATTCTACGGGCCTGCAAGGATTCAAAAACGGTTAGAAGAGTTGTGTACACTTCCAGTGTAGTCGTCAGCCGCTTTCAGCACCACTGCGGGCTCGGGCCTCATAGACGAAAGCGCATGGACTGATGTGGAGTTAATCAGAAGTTTGAAGACATTTGAGGGGTCTCTATTGTGACCAAAACTTTGGTAGAGAAAGTGGCGCTGGATATTGCGGAGAAAAATCGGTTGGATCTGTTTTCGGTGCTTCTGACTTGGGTTATGGGTCCTTTTATATGTCCAAATATCCCCGATACTGCTTTTTACGTCTCCTTGGCCCCTCGTTTTCGGTACAAATTTTTATGTTTTTAACAGTATTAGTTTTTTAGTATTAGTTGTTTCTGCAACTAGTATTAGTTGTTACTCTTGTTAAAAATAATGATTTTGGTAATGCAGGGGATGATAACGCCATTATTGTCACATAAAGGATACGAGTTTAGTTCATGTGGACGATGTTGCTAGAGCCATATTCATCTGTTTGAAGATTTGGGAGCAGAAAGGGCGGTACCTTTTTCTGGTGCTGAGTTTAAGATTGAAGAGCTTTCTGAGATTATTTCTGCAAAATACCCTGAATTTAAGATGCCAACCAGAGTAAGTTTGTTGATTTTACCTGTTTTTTTTTTTTTTTTTATCTAATGGAAATAAGGAGTCCAGTGGTACTTTTATATTTAATAAATATTGCAGATCCTGGCTGATGCAGTGCCTGTAAAAATCTTTCTGGCTATCAACGAAGAAACTTGAGGAAACTGACCAAGTGTGAAAATGGACTGAGGAAATGATTGATGCAGCAATTAAAATCCTTGCAAAGAGAAGGGCATCCTCTAGTTTGATGTTGACGATTATTATTTAATGGTGTTGAAATTGGTTTTTTGTTTGACCAAAAAGGCTTTTTGTAATGTCAGTCGAGAGTATTATTATTGGAATAAATTTAAAAAAACCATGTTTGTTATCCAAATTTAAAATGCCTTTCAGAATCTTCAAGCTTAAATTGTAGAATACACTGGGGAGTATATTAATAAAGGCTCGAATTATATGTTCGAAAAAAATGTGGAATTTACTATAGAATCTTAGTGGTATTTAAAGTTTAAACACCTGATCGCCTTTATATGAGCAATGATGAGATCAAAATATAGACCCCAGAGTACACACAAACATGTAAATAAATATTTGAAGGGCACATTTATTTCGTTCCTGAATGAGAACTGAATGCAGAAAAAAAGGTGTATGTGGGCACCACGTTAATAAGAATTGGATGTTTATTTTGCGCTGAATGCCATAGGTTTGAATGAAACTTATATCAAAACAATTTTTTTTAATTATGATGATATATTATTTTTATTATCAAGTAATTTAATTTATAAACGATCAGAATTTAGAAAGGTTGTAAGAAAAGATTGATAACGAATCGGGTTGCAGTAAAAAGTCTGTAAAGCATGATAAGTTGGGTTTAAGAAAAATAATGATACACAATTTTTATAGATAAATATATAACGGGCTTAATCTTCATAATTCGGTTTTAAGGGATGCAGAAGAATAATGAAAACCCACGTGATGGGGAAGCCCATTCCAATTGAATTCCTCCGCCCAAAAACAAACATGCCCTTAGTTTTCCAGAATATTGTACGATGATGTGTTGAAGTTGAACGTTACGTCGCACTGTAGTTTGTAATATCTACAAAGAAATTTACCCACTAATGAAATTTTCGTAAGTAAATTTAACTAATTAATAAAAATATTTATATAATTTAAAAATTTTGTTAGTAGATCATAAAACAATTTTTATTATTTATTACAAAACTGTTTATATTGAAAAATTTTTTAGACTTATTAAAATATTACGTAGACGTTGTCTACTTTTCTTGTAATGAATCAACTTTCTCCGTCATGTATACGTTAATGTATATCAATTGAATACGAAAAATTATTGTATCTATGTGTCGTGTTGTGTTATATATAGCCGCCGTATTTGAAGTTCCATTATCTATGCCATATTCAATTATGAGCATCTTAATCATTTAGGTTATGTTTGCTTTTGAGATTCAAACGATAAATTTAGAACTTTTCTTTTCTTATCTCTACGAGTTCAGATTTGTAGAAAGTTTTTTCAAATCTCTCACATTTAATTCATTAATTATAAATACCTATAAAAAATATATTATTACTCTTCTCAATACATCACACTTTTTTATACATTATATTACTTTTTCAATATAATATAATAATACAACTTCACTATTATTAAAACATCGATTTGATATGTTAAATCAATCACCCTACGCCAATTCCCCAAAAACAAATACATACATTTACTATTCATCAAAGATTTAAATTTCCTCGATTCTAAAAAATTGATTGTTCACATTAATTTAAATCTCAAAAACAAACGCAGCCTTAGGGCATAGTTTATTTCGGATTAGTGTAAAGGAAAGTTCACGATTTCAAAATTCAAATTGATTTAAAAATTTCACTAATAAGAAAAAAGACTATTGTTTGAAATTTTAAGTAGAAATGAAATTTTATTTTATATCAAATTAACGCGAATAAATGACGATTTTATATTATTATATCAGACCGAAGAAGAAAAAAAGTATAGAGATATCACGTAGTTAGGAAAAAAAATACTTATACGATCAGATTAATTTTCAGAAAATAAATAAGTCAGATACATATATTTTATAAGTATATAATTTAAAAAAATAAATATGAAAATCTTCGAGTAATACATGACTTGAATTGCAAAATCCAATGTCCATTGGAGTGAGCGCCAAACAAATATACCCTTACTTCCTCAATTAATTCTCAGACAGATAGTATTCGTTTAGATGGTTTTGCACGTGAAGTCCTGCACATCTTCTTTTCACAATTTGTGGTTTTTGAATGATTTTATAATTATTTATTTTTAAAAAACTAAATTAAACATGCATTATGCACAAACACGTTGCAAATTTAATTGGGATTGTATATTAAGAAATAATACGGACATAAAACATTAAAAACGATGAAAACAAAGGGTTTGAAAATGAAACGACCATCAATTTGTATGGGACGCCATATCTATCTGGCAAGACTTAATTGCTCCATCATTTATTTTTTCAACCCAATGTTATTCACACGAATCCATTTTACCCCTGCGATTTTCTTTTATGGAAAAAATTTGTGGTTTAACAGCTGTACATGGAAATTTATTTTAAAAATGTCATGCCAAAGATGAGACAAACACGCAACCAAGACGAGATATTTCTATGACGTATATTAAACTAATGGAGAAAACAAAAAACATTACAAAAACAGAAAATAAAGGGTTTGAAAATGAAATCATTTATTTAAAGAAATTATATCTCTGCAAGATTTTAATTGCAAAATAAAATTTTCTCCAACCCATTTTTCATACATGGCCAAATCCAGTTTTTCAAGTTTAATTGGTGGGTAGACACTTTAACAGCTGTAAAATGGTTTCGACGAACTGCTTATCAAAAATGAAATGGAAATTGAACAAAGATGAAGACAGAAAAACGCAACCAACCGAGAAAAAAATATGATGTTTTTTTATTAATAATGTTGATTTTAACCATAAATTCAGGATCACCTTGTGGAAAGTATTTGACACATTTTCTATTTTGAACTAGAGCATGACCAGCAACCAGATTTTAAACCGCCCTTTAATGAAAAGAGGGATGGTGTATTTGTATTATGGTGTGCGTTGACGGAATAGCTGTCTTCAGGATTATTATTTGACCATCCGAGATAGTGAGAATGAATAGACCATCTGTGAAGTGCCACATCTGGAGTTGATTTCTTGCCAAAACGTATAGCCCTTCCGCATTTTTATTCTGACTGCGTGGGACTTGTGAAGCATTGTGATCTAGGGCATCGTGACTAAAAACAGGTCTTTATTAAAAGCTTATTATAATTTTTATTCCAGACTTATCCTAAATTTGCCTTCACTTTCACTTATTTACTTGTCCTTGATACAATTATAAATTGACCCCTTTTATACTTTTTAGATAGATTAATTTTTCATTTTGGTATCTATCAACCTTACACATTTATTTTTTATTATAGTCGTTAATTATTTTTCATTGACCAAAATAACCTTATTTAATAAAATTAATTATCATAAAAATTCATTATAAACATATTTGAAAGGGTAAAATATGAAAATCAAGAGAAATTTAGAATTCAAACTATATAAAACACATTTTTCTTATCTATCTTAGAATGAGTAATTTTTATTTTAAGAATTAATTGATGCATTTTGATTTGTCCCGCAGTTTAGAGAGTATTAAGAGATAAAAAAGAAAGTAGTGAGGTGATGAAGTATTATAGAATTAATAAGATTTCAAAATTTTATTTTAAGTTTCAAAAACAAAATGGGGATTTAGAATTATAAAAGTTCAAAATCTGGCCAAATTAGTCGAAAATGAACATACCAAATATGGTTATGTTTAATGTTGTTATTTAAGGATGAAGTGTATCCGTACTTATATATTAACGCAAACACGTTTAACCTATATTATTAGAAAACACACGAAAAGCAAATAGACTCGCAGAATATCCACAATCTCCGAGTTCTAATTCAACAATTAGGGTTTTGGAAAAGCACTAAACTTAGCAATATTAGTGCCAATAAAATTGCAAGGCCACGGCGAGATATGAGTTACAATGCACCTATTAAAAGAAGTAATCAAATTCAAAGAATCAGCAATCAAACTACCAAAAGCTCAGGCGTTAGTCACCCGTTTAGTGATGGAGTTAATAACCATTTGAGCATCCATCTCCACTCAATCAAGCCTGTACATTAATGTTCTTAGCCCACAGCAATCCGGTACTTATATTTAGATGGCGGAATATCATTGTAAAGAAAAATAATTAGATTTTGAAAAGTAATTATCCAAAAAATCAGTTTATATTTTTATGTCATTAATTATTTCAAGAGATTAACGACACAAATTATTTTCCATCACGTAAACTGTGAACAAAAACAAGAATCTAACCTTTTTTTTTTGGCTCAGGTTATTTGTAACCTGCCACAATTAGGGAAATACACCGTCAAAAAATTCGGCAAAAAAAACTCACACAAAAAGACTATCTTACCCTTTATCAATCTTATACAAATTATAATCGGAGCAGCCCACTGGGAAAGCAGCAGCTGCAGCCGTGGTGTCAACGCTAAAACACAACCATCGAGTCTACATCCGAATTTTTTTTGCCCAGAATATTCACCAAAATTCATATAAAAATATCAAAAATTTTGAAAAAATGAACAGTAAACCCTATTTATACTTGACCTAAAAAAAACCATAAAAAAAATTAGCAAAGATTGAATTCAAATGAAATACACATACAATTCTAGCTTTGAAATCTGTTTTTCCACCTTACATATTTCTGTCACATTGTCCAAAAATATCTCAAATTTTGAAAAAAAACAGATTTAGATTGTTAGGAGGCAAAAACATACAGAAGAGAGTAGAAAAATGAGAGGCGCTTGAAGAGAGAGAAGAAAAAACGAAGACACCTGGAGGAAGGCGATGAAGGTGGCGGCGGGAGAAGAGCGGCAGACGAAGTTATGGCGAGGGGGAGAAGAGGGGCAACAGAAAGGAAGGGGGAAGAAGAAATGGGGGCGGGCCGGAGACGGAGAGGAGAGGAAAGTGGTGGGGGTGTGGTGCCTGAAGTATGTTGCAGAATTAGGGAAATAAATGCAGGGGCATTTTAGGGAGGGTAGGGATCCATACGGTGTAGTATTTCCTAAAACAGGCGGTGCGAGTGTAACTGAGCCCTTTTTTTTTCCTTGAATTTATTGAACTTTTTTGTGTGATATTCAGTTGGGCCTCAAAAACGTCTTGAACTTTGAATCGGTTGCGGCAGCCCCATTAAGAGTCATAGATGGGTCCGAAGCTAGCATTACCCCCATTATTAATAAATTCATCCACCTTATTTAGTAAAGTACCAAATATACACTTCTTCCACCCCAAATCCCTAATTCTTCTCCAATTGTTTGTGAATGTTCTCGTAAATTTTTTTATCAGCCGCCCCTCATTTCTCACTCTTCCATTCGGCAGCAGCCGTCTCCCGCCGCCCGTGTCGTCCGCCGCCGTCGCCCCAGCTGGTAATCAACGCCGCCTACCCCATCTCTCACCCATTCTTTTCCACTTTTCTATCCTATTCTATCTCTTTACTTAACCCAAAATAATATGTAAACATGCCTTCTTCTCGATCCATTAAACACTAAAATAAATATAGTAAAATTGGTATGATGTGGTGGCGATCCATTCGAGCCATCAGAGAAAACAGCCACAAAAAATCACAGCAAATAACGAGAGATCAAACCAATTTATCAAACCCTTTTCATAACTAAATATACAATACATTATAATTACAATAATATTATATATATAAGACTATGAGTATAGCCCTGTACTTTGAAATTTACACATATTTTGTGTGGATAATTAGAACCAATGGAGCTGCGGTTCTTTGCAGTGTGTTAGGGCACCGCCGCGGCGACTCCGGCTGCGGGTGGGCGGTTGATAGAGATAGAGGAGGTACCGGAGACTGCGCATTATATTTGGGGAAGAAGAATGGTATATTTGGTACTTCATTATATAAGGGTGAATTTATTAATCATGGGGGTGTTAATAACCGAACCCTAAGAACATAGGTGGGGAAAGCCCTACAAATTTGGGCCTCAATTTTAGTTGAAGCAATAAACTGTGCTGATAAGTTTTGCAAAGCCCAATGCAATTAATTGCAGACAGTTTATGCTTAAAATTGCACATATACGAAAAAAACTTTAATTTACAAATAAATTTTAGAATTCCATGGGCCGAAGATAAAATTAAGAGAAGATGCTCATTTACCAAGTTGATTCATGGTTCACCCTACCAATATGTCATAATTTATGCTTATTATTATTTATCGCTTTAAGCGATATTTGACACTTTTATAATTTTATGTATTTTTATACACTTAAAATTTTCATTAATTTGACATATTTTAATTGTATGATTCCAAAGAAACCATTTACAAATAATTACAAACTGAAGACGTAGAACCCCGCGAATTTCATGATTGAGAATTTTTTTTACTAATATTTATATTAGATTAAATATTTCAAACATTTAATTAATATAATTAATTCAATTATAGACATAATTTTAAGTTTTAATATTGTATGTGTATAATATACCTTCATCCCAACAAATTAAGTTTATATTTTATCATTTTAAAGTTCCAAAAAAAAGCTTTTTACATTTCTTTTATATTTAATTATATAACATGATGATTCTAAAAAATCTCCCAGTTTAGCAAGCTGGTAATATTCTTTAGATTATCTACTTAAATACGATGTTGCTTACATCCACACACAAACATGAACATTTTTGGTTATAGGATACATATATATATGTCCGAATTTATATGAAATTCAAGCAAAGCTAGATGTTATCATTAGACATTACAAAAATAAAGATGTAATGATTTTAAAAATCCATTTTATTCTTTCGCCCTTTAATTGATTCCATGAAGTTAACGCGCTTGAACTTCTGACAAGCTCCATCTAACCAAGGAGTTTCCAAATTATTGGTCTCTTTAATACTCAATACAATGCCAATCGTTAAACATTCATAACCAATTCATAACTTAAAATTACTTACCCAAGATTCTAATAAAAAAAAAAACAAAATCGACTTAATATAAAAATATAAATACACATTTGCAATAAAACATTCATAGCCAATTTAATAAAATTACTTTACATAACATCTACTTAATATAAAAACAAACTCAAATTAAATATACAACATAACTGCATTATCAAAATTCATCATACCTAAATACTCCTTACAATATACAAAATAAATACACAATTCCAATAAACATTCATAACTCATTCAAAAATTCAAATTAGAAGAATCATATAAAATGAAAAGTTGTTAAACTTATCCACAACTAATTTAAGACCCAAATTACCTACCTCAATACTAATTCCCCTACAATATACAAAAAAATATACATCAGAATAAATATTCATAACCAATTCAACACAAATTAGGAAGATCATGCATTTAACAAAAAAGTACAAATTTCATCCACAATTAATTTAAAGACAAAATTACTTACATCAACACTTCACAATTTAAAAAAACTTCATGCAATATACAAAATAATTACACAATCAGAATAAACATTCATAACCAATTAAAAACTCAAATTACTTTTTAAATTAGAATAACCACAATAAAAACAAAATTAACAAATTCATCAAATTAGAAGAATCATTTTGAACAAAAAGATGAAACTCATTCACAAATAATTCAAAGACTCAAACTACTTACCTCAATACTTCTCAAGAATATAAAAAACTCCATGCAATATACAAAATAATTATAACAATTATAAACATGTTTATTCTAAAAGTTAAAATAAAAAAAATAAAACTAATCGCTTGAAAGCAACAGTGAAACTAAAAAAGAGAGTCACCCAAAAGCTCTATCAATATTAAACTATTTTTGGTATCAAATTAATTAAATGGAAAAAATTTCACAACTCCATTCTAAATAAATAATATAAATTCTATAATAAAACTTTTACAGCTACTTTCTCAAATCCGTAGTGGTTTTGTTCTGAACAGGGTCTCATCATCTTGATCCCAAATCATAAACTCTGTCTCCCTACATATTGAATTGGGCGACGGGGCATGCCTTTCGGGGAAAAAAATGAAATGTGAATATAATCATATCATATCTTTTATAAATAAATGTGATATAAATAAAAGTATTTAATTTAATTAGATGGATTAAAAAACATTTAAATACTAACTTTTAATGTGAGGCACGACTAAACAAAATAATCCCATTGGACCAGACTACAGAGACTAACGTATTTGCCTTACATGTTCAAATATGTTTACTAATATAATATATAATATATATATATATATATAGATATAGATTAAGATTAAGACATGTAAAACATAATAATAATTTTTAAATTTAATTTTACACAAACGTATACTACTTTTTACCATTTAATTAATCCCAATCGAAAAGTAAATTATCTTTTAATAATAATAAATAATTTTTTTTATAAAATTTGTACGCGAAAGAAGTAAATATTCAATGAATTATGGAATGCGAGTAGTAACGGATGTTAGTACATATTAGCAAAGAATAGGCTTTCAAGGATACCATTGGCACGCCCCACAGCCACAAATCTCATGTATAGTGTCGCTATATTTCAAATTAGATTTATGTATCTTTAATTATCTTCGTCTCTGCATTCTAATTATATTAATACACGAATCTGCTCTGTGTTGGTATATGCAGAGAATATAATTTGGAATCGAGAAATGCAACTGCATGTACACCTTTTAGGCACATATTCACTTTAAGAGCATATGAATATGCCTTTAGAATATATATATATACCTTTTTAAGATAAATCATTATTTTCAAAATGTCATAATATATAACTTGTTTAATTGTATCATTTGAACATATACATTTCCTGTAAGTTTATGTTACTAAATTGACCATGTAATTGTACAATTTGCACATAGGATTTAAAAAAAAAAAATATATATATATATATATCTATATTTTAATTTAATCAAAAGTATAATTTAGTGTATTGGCGTCCGGATCAAAAGAATTGATAATCAGAATATTTATCTACCAAGGTTCTGGTTCATACTTTTAATTATCATGCAAGTTGACATCTAAGGGTCCGTTTACTAGCTAAGTTAATCCTGATATCGGACCCTAATCGTGGGGCCATTTTAAAAGTTTGCAGCACAGTTAAAAAATCACATAGGCTCACGATTTGGGTCAAGGCCCGCGTCAAAAATACTGTTCAGATGTGGCGGAACTATCTTTTACCAAATTTGGTGTTAAGAAATCTTATTTGAACAGTAACACGGGTTTTGGGTGAAATTCCAAAAAGGCCCCCAGCATATATAAGGTCGATCGGTCTCTTTATTTCTTGAGATCTCATTTTTCCTTTCAAAACCACATCCGTTCTCATCTTCACTAGAGACTAACAAAGAACGGTCAAATCCTAACTGGTTTTGGGAGCTTGCTCAGATTCACATTTCAAGTTCTCTGCAAACTATAGCCGTCTCCTTGTTTCAATGATGATGGCGTCAAGACCCCATTTCGTAAGTTTTCCACTCAAATTTAACCCCAACCACTCATAATTATCTTACCCTCGCGAAACCCCAAAATTCTCAAAACCCA